>WEIU01012379.1:6251-42476 GCA_013389925.1 Aegithalos caudatus | reverse complement strand
TCCCATTATACTGTGAATGTAGTGTATTTCCTTTTAGAATTATAGTAGCACTGTCTACTGAATATTTACAGTAAAGTTTTGAATTTCATTGCAAAGTAATTTGCTTTTTCAAAAGCTCAATTACTCTAAATGAAATACGCAGTTTTGTCTTTTCTGTTCACAATGTTCCAAAAGATTTTCCAGATGGTAACAATGGTGCTGACAAAAAGCATATGGTTTGGAGGCTTTGTTAACAATCTCACAAGGAACCTTCTGAAAAAAAGGCACAGAGATACTTTACATTAGTTGCAGATGTTATGATAGAAACAGGTGGGATTTCATCATGGAAGAACAGATCAGCAGAGTACACGTCACTCAGGAAATAAAGTGTGTCATTTGGATGTTAATGATTAATGGAGAAAGCCATCTTTTTAACCATACAGAACATGTCTTGTCTAACAAATTACTGAACTACTAAGCTCTCACTGATAGCTACTTTCTTTGGTTGACCCAAATCAACACAACCAAGAAGTAGTAACTCTACAGATGTTATCTTGAGCTTGATACTTTTGTATTTGTTAATAAAAGATAATATGTTATTCTTAGTGCTTTTGTAGCAAAACCATTCAACTCTGTACTTAGACCACTATAAATTGATGTTCCAGGTACTCTGTCTGCAAAACTGAGCTGATAAACCAAATCAGAACCTTAATTCATTAGCATCTGTAAATTACATTGGTACTCCTTGGTGAAAAATACTACCTTAACTAAAAAGTAAAAAAATCAGTCCATCCTTTTCTGGCATCATGTGAATAAATGATTTTCAGAAAGAGGCATAAGAGTGTCAGCTTCCTACCTTCACTTTGCCTAAGACACTACAAACTGTTTCATGGTGATAGCAGAAAACCTTACTGCTTCCATGGCACCTCCAGAGTGGAGTTCTGCAGTAAAGACTCTAAGTTCTAGGGTAATAGGAAAAGGCAGATATGCAAGGTTTTTTCATAAGCACATCTGGACCTTTGCAGTTTGAAATTAATAATCCATTAAGATACCTGTAATTCATATCCTGATTCATATCTCATTAAAGAAAAAAGAAAACAACTCATATGCATCATCAGATGCTAAACCACAGAGAAACAACACTTGCCTGACCACTTCAGCTCAAGGATCAAACTAGGGCCATTTTGGATTCCAGACTCTGTTAATCCCATTCTATGGAGCTCTGTAGCTTTCTACTTGCACCAGCCAACATCATTGCATTTTGCCAACCCCTGCTATTTCTGCAGCACTCAAAACACATTTGGAAAAACTAAAAAGCTATCTTTGGTTAACTTGCTGACATAACTTACTCTACTTTTTTCATATAAAATTAGAACACTTTGCATGCAATCTTTCAATCATCTTTGCACATGTACCAGAAGCTGAAGCATAATATACTCCTATTTTCTATTCTATTCGAGAGAAATTGTGAGAAGTAGATAGGAATATTATTGGGAAAAGCAGCTATAATTGGGTTTGTCTTTTGAAAATATCCTCTTTTGATGCAAGATGAATAATCAATCATTTATTTTCCAACTTTGTCTTTTTTCCTTTAGTTCTTTCTATAATTCATAATTAGTCAGAGAACTACATGCTCTGTTTCCTTAGGCAAATTCATTGACCTTGTGAGTAGTTCTCATATCCTTGTATTCAGTGCTTTCCATGTCCATTCTAATGCTGTTTTTCACTGGTGTTTTGCTTCAGCAAAGAATGCAGGGTTGAGACTGTACAAGACACCCATACAGGGGAACAATGTTCCTTATAAGGACAAGGAGACATTAGCAAGCTTATCAAGCAAGAACTGCTGCTGAATTCTGACTGATACACACACAGCTGTATGCTGGAAATATTTTAATCTGTAGAGCTTTATGTGTTCCCATCATTCAAACTGCCTCCAAAGGCACAGCTGGTGAGGCAAAATTGGTCATTTTAACACAGTAAGGCCAATGATGCAGTCCAGTGAGCACGACTCATCCTTTACGTTAAACTGTGAACCTAATTACAGATCATGGATAATAGACATTTGTTGGTAATGAGAAAACAAATATTTTCATTTATGACAAAATTTTAAAAACCGAAAACACATCTCCTACTTTTTAAACTACTTCAGTAAACACAGTCATACATTTTACCAACAAAAATCATGGCAGTGCCTCCAATTACCAAACTGCAGCTGATCAACCTACCACATCGTTTCTAATGAGAAGTTAGCAGATGAACAACCAACACCTGTCACCATGTACAGGCTCTGACAATCACCACTCCTCACAAGCATACTGTGAACTAGCAGACTGAAGAGAATTATAGTTCTACTGACAGTTTTCAAGGTTTATACACACCTAGTTTTTACATGAAAATACACTTTTCAGGCATATTTCAAAACACTACGTGAAACAGCCAAAGAAAAAGGACAAATTTGACCACGCGTAATAATAAGATTTCCTTACAAAAGCTTACAGAAAAAGAATTATTTTTATTAAAATACATCAATAATTGACAATCATTAATACTTCGTAAATTCTCATACAAATTTAAAGTCCTGCTGTTCCAGAGCTGCAGTCTCCATCTTGAGTAATCCTCCAAAAATAACCAGGTAATTCTCAAAATGGCTCAGAAGATTTCCTGATACACCTGGTTTCTGGCTCATTTAAACCAATAAGAGGTGTTAACTGATCTGAAAGAAAAATTCAGACCCTAAACATTCTCCTATTCATCTGTCTCCTACTAAAGTCTACTGAAGTTCAGCTGACTTCCATTAATATATTTCACCAAAGTCCACTTAGCAGGAAGCAGTGTATGGGTATCAGCTCTGTGAAGTTAAGACAGAAACTGTAGAAACTTGCAGAAGTGGAGAATCAGTACAAAATCATCTGTGTATACAGAGGCAGGCCTTTGAAGTTGCTTTTTAGGTCAGTGGAAACATATCACCAATTTGAATGCTGTTACATGGAGCCTCCATGGTTGGGAACTACCATGGCAATTGGCTCAGGAGACCAGGAGATCAGAAAGAACACAGGATTTACAACAAAACTGGAAGCTATATCAGTAGCATGGGATTTGGGCAAAATAGCTTCAGGCCTAATGCAATTGTCTGCCAATTGAGTTGATCTAGGGGACTCCAAAGGCAATAGAACATCCTCAAAATGCCAAGAATTCTACAAGTCTTTACTCTGTCAGGCACCAATCTCCCTTAAGTCTTCTTAACCAGATCTGTAAGCATGGCAGTCCCATGCCTATACAGACAACAAGACATAAACCATATCTTAAGACTGTACATACCAAATCACATCATATGAGACAACTGGAAAAGATAGTAGCTATTTACAGCATCTTTAGTTTCTTAGGACTCAGCACAATTATGTAAAACTTTCTTGGGCAAGAGACTAATGCTAAATCAAAGTACTCTATGTACAGTTATAGAATACACTGAGTTGGAAGGAACCCACCAGGATCATTGAGTCCCACTCCTGGCCCTACACAGGACATCCCCAAGAATCACACCACATGCCTGAAAGTATTGTCCAGATGCTTCTTGCACTCTGTCAGACTTGCTGCTGTGACCTCTTCCCTGAGGAGCCTGTTGCAATGCTCAATCACCCTCTGGGTGAAAAACCTTTTTCTGATATCCAACATAAACCTCCCCTGACTCAGCTTCCTATCACTTTCTCTGGTGCTGTCCCTGGTCATGAGAGTGAAGAGATTGGAACTTACTCCTCCCCAACCCTTTTGCCAATGTTGAAGGCTGCAGTGAGGCCTCCCCTCAGCCTGTAGACCTCTGTCCTGGCTAGGAGGTCTACAACAGACTCCCGTTATACATATGATAGCATATGTATTATTTGTTTGTCCCTTGATTCTTGTCTAGAGGCTCTCAACTGTGCCATTTCCAACAGTGAGCTCCATACATTCTAGCCTTTCCATTACATACAATGCCACGCCAATCCCCATCTCTTCCAACTCGCCTGTTCCTCCTTAAGAGCCTGTAACAGGGCACTCCAGTCAGAGGACCCATCCCACCAGGTTTCAATTATGTCAGTGACATCAAATTCCTAGGACTGGGGTAAAGCTTTGAGCTCCTGTTTGTTCCTTCTGTTATATGCACTAATTTAGAAACATATCAGGTGTTGTACTTTGTAGCCAACATCTCATGAAGCAGATTTAGGGATCCTATGATTATTCATTTTCTCACACCATCCCATTACTCATCATTAGCAAGCCTGGTATTTTCCTTTTCTCTCTTTCAAGCTAAAGTTCAGTCAATGAGTCCTTGCTAGCTTCTGTACTAGAGCTCTTTTTCCCGTTTAAGAAAGGCACATCCCCTCAGCTGACAGCAGACCAGGTGTTGACCAGATCATCCCATGGTCAAAAAACTCACAATTTTTCCAATTACACCAGCCTCAGAGCCATGTATTGACATGATGGGTCTGCCTATTCTTATCAATATTATTCCTTGCTACTGGAAGGATTGACAAAATCACTACCTGTGCTTCTGATCTTTCAACCAATTGTCTAAAGGTGCTGAAGTCTCTTTGGACTGCCCTCAGATTTCTATTTGTCATTTCATCAGTGCCAGCTTGACCAACCAATAACAGACAGAAATCAGAGTCCTTACTAGACTGGAAAGTTTTCCAGTAATGTCCCTTTCCTGTGCCCCTAGGGAACGTTGGTTAAATGACTTTTTTTCTGTGAAAATGAAAGATACAGTACATCCTAGGGAAAGACTGGAGGAGAGGGGGAAGAAGGAGTATGCTCCTGCAGAGTTTGCTCTTTTCAGTAGCAACTGACTCAATTCTAGACAGTGTCACCTCCTTTCCCACTCTCCTCCCCTGCCCTTTTCTCTGAGGACTCTTTCTCTGTAAATATCTAATTCAAAAGTGTTAACATACAACTTCAACAAGCTCTCTTCTAGAATTATCAAAGCCATATATCTTAAATAATGTGTAAGCACCTTAATTCTAACAAGGCTATGCTGCTTTAAACCAAGACCAAAATTTACTGAGGGAAAAGAGTCAGTTAAAAGCAAGTAGAACACAACACATTGCTGCCTCATTACTGAAACAAAAATATTCTTCTTGTTATCTTTTATTTTACTATCTTTTAATTACAGAAACAGAGTTATCTGATATTCCCTCTTCACTGGAATTTTCCATAGGCTATACACAGTTACAGAAGTCTGGACTCAATCCAACAGCGTATGATGAATTTATATTGAATTGAAAGTTAAACAGACTGCAGGATTCTAATTACCTGGAAAGGTCAAGGGTAGTAATCCACTTTTTGGATTTGGGTTTTTTTTGTAATACAGGCTCCTGATATAGGAAAACCAAACTGGACTCCTGTTTTCCCTCTTTCTCAGAAAAGAATGATGGCTATGTAATCTATAACACAGAAATATACATTTGCCTCTTTTTTGCTTATGTTTTTACGTGACTATTAATTTTGCTGCCACTAAGTAGGTGACTTAGCAGATTAACAATGAAATATGGGCTCAGCTGCAAAACAAATTCAAACCCACCAATGAACAAAATATCAACTAGCTCTTTAAAGCACACTTAAATCAAGATTTATTCACAAGTCTCCTGCTTATAATAGTGCATCAGGCAGGAAAATAATGATCAAAAATAAATGGTAAAAGGTAGTCAGTTCCAGAATTATGCACAATCTCCTTTTGATTATCAAGATTCACTTTATGCATTGCCAAAAGAGTGGTGCTTCAGGAAGACTATAAAAAGGCTGTCAAAAGAAGTTTTCTAAGAAACCTCCATCACATGAACAATCTGTGATCCAAAATGGTATATATCTGATAAACGCCACCTTTAAAGTAATGAGCACAGACAGAAATAATGTGCTAAGCACACTAAATTTTATTGAAGGTCGAATAATAACCTTCAGAAAATGTATTAAACCAAATATCAGTTATGTAACTTTTTAGTCCATACAAACAAAGAAAATGGATGAAAAAGTATTGCAAAGTGTTCTGCTTGGGAATATCTGGATTATCTTTGACTTTTCCCCCTGAACATTGCAATTCACAGGCCACTGGTTTGGCAGCTGCAAGGTTTCATTAGCCTTTTTCAGAACCTGACAAGGCATCATTTATTTCTGTCATTTATTCCTCAGCTTCCAGTTTCAGTTTCTGGCTTCACTGAGACAGAAACAAGTGTTTCATTTCAGAAATATTTTTGTATGGAGGTGAAAACATACAGTTTTGCATTCCAGTGGTCAAGCTTCCAACCAAAAATTTAGCATAATTGACTTATAATTATGCTTTGTTATCTCATTTATTCACAGAAGTTTCAGAGAGTTAAAGAGGCACAAGCAAATTAAGAGCAATTGAAACAGGGGAAGTAATAGTAACAATTTTTATTTATAACCAGCTCTCATCTTTACTGCAGTGTAGTATTTTGCTTTTCTATTAAAATCACTGCTCTGCAAATTTGCAAAGCAGTAGAATGTCAGTTGCCAAAGAAATGAAATAGGACAGCAACACTTCTGTGCCTAACTGAAATACATATGGTGATGTCTAGACACTACACTTCTGTAGCTGGAATATTAAAACACTGCAGTTACACAGCATATTTGTAGAAATTTATGGGTAAGTAAAAGATCTTTTTATATCTGAAAGTGAAAATCCCACAGATAAATTTCTAAGGATAATTCTTGAACCGTGCATGTTTCACACTCCCACTGTATATTAGCCAGTTTAAGAGGCCTAAGTAGGACACCTGCCCGAAAGCAGTGCTCAGTGAAGCAGATCCACTCTTGGAAAGCTAAAAGTTGGCTCAGGAAAGACACAGAGGGATGCTACAAACTGTTTCTTTTAGGCATGGGAAGATTGCCAAGGGAAGAACTGGACCATTTGGAATCTGACATGGAACAGTGTACCACAGTCCTGTGCTCCTGCTGAGATTTTCCTCTGCCCAGGAGGGAAAAGCAGAGCAAAGGCCCTGTCATGCCATGGTGACTCTCCTATTGGGCTCCATATTGCCCTGGACACGAGGTAACGCAGGATATCTGTGATTTTTCAGCTCACTGAGACATGCTTTTTGGGGCCTTCTTTCCATCAACAATAAAATGTTTTCACTACATTGCTCCTATGAAAACGGCAACTTGCTTCACAAAACCACACAAATGGTTTTTCCACTTTTGCTTCTTTACCTTATTTTCTTTGTCTAATTTAGCTCTTATTTTCAAAGAGGAAGAACCTTCTTATCCTTCCATTTCACAAAGGCAAGCATTTTCTTATTTGAGGCTCTACAGAAATACAAATAAGCCCAACAGTAACCCCATAGAAGAAGTTCATTACAACATGATTGATGCGGCTGGTATTTAACATGCAATTCAATCATTACACTCAGCAAAAGCAAGCACTTAAACCCTGCACTTTGAAAGGGAGTAAGAATTACACCTCCTATGTATATTATGACTCAAAATTTACTTACGTTTTTCAGCTTAATATTGTATGAACTGGTATTATTCTGATACTTCTGCCAGTCTAGTTCAGAAATAAACTCTTGCAGAGGGAATACATTAGTTAATGGTGGCATACTGCCAATGGACCATTAGGAAGATCATTAGAAATATTCTGAAGCAATAGACTGAAAAAATGCTGAAACCTAAAGAAATGTACAAGATGTGTAAGGGTATAATTTTTTAAAAAAGGAATTATCATTTAAGGTAATACACCTTCTGAGTAAGAGGACAGTATATGGAATGAAATTTATTTGTTCCCTCTCTATTCCATCCAATAAGCTTTATTCTAAAACAGTTAAACTTTTTGTCTACTTTCTTTTTAAAAAAACCTGTATGGTTTATAAATACCTGCAGATTATTACTGGGGTGAAAACCAATAAACTTAGTATGAGAAACATGAAAAATTTAATTCATTACCAAAAAGGTCCCATGACTGCCATTCAAATAAACCCTCTCTCATGCAGAACTAAATGACAATAGTAGAGTAAGACTGAATCCCAATAAACCTGTAAAGACACTAATGTAAAACTCGTGTTCCTTGAAACAGCTGGACACGCCATGGAAAATATCTTGGGAAAAATATTTACTCACATAAACCAGGCAATCTAGGAAAGGATAAAGGTATTTAAAACACATGTAAGGTAAGAACCGCTAATGATGCACGTAATGTGTAGCAAAGCAATTAATGATGCAATAAGAGAGCAAAAAAACCACTACAGAGCTGATATATTAAAACATCATGGAACACATGGACATCAAGAGGGATGATTTTTTTTTTTTTTAACACACACCTCATGCTGAATATTCTGTGGTAAGCCCCGAAAGAAGGATCTCCTGGATAAGTTCAAAAAATTCAGAGAAAATGAAGAATTGAAAGAAGCAATGGTAAATAACACACACAGGACAAGGGAACATTTTGAAGATGGGAAGCAGCATCTTGGCAAAAGGAAAGACAAGGCAATGCCAATATTGGGAAAAATATCAAAGTACTACCAAAGTTAGAAGAGCAAAAAATATAAATGAGAGACAAAAAAAAATTATGAAGACAAATGAACCAAAATCACCAAATGCAAAACTAGGATAGAGAAGTAAAAATACATCTACAATAAAAATAGAGGGCATAATATGAAAAACAATTCTTCCTTACTTACTTCCTGAATTTTCTCTCAGTAATTAATTAAGAGTAACTAAGGTGACTGTTAAAATGTTAACATACTTGTTAAAATTACATGAGCACTCAATTTTAAGCAACACAGAGAATGGCTAAACAAAGAAGAAAATTACACTTCCGTCAAGTCAGATCTCTGGTTTTGTTGTAATAGGAGATGTTTTCTGTTCTTTCTGTGTCCCCAGACAGTTCAAGCAGATGCTGCCTGCTCTAAAACTCTGACATATTTGTGAGCTGGCAACAGATCATGGATCATCAACTTGCCCAATGAATCTACCTCACTGTAATTCAAAACATCTTTATCTAGCACTTGTACTCATACGTGAACAGTCTGATAAGAGAGAATCTGATATAACTATACTGAGAAAGAAGAAACCTAGCAGTTACATTTTAGTTAATTTAACCAAACTAAACTGCATAAAGTCAATCACTTTAGTTAGCCAGGTAGAAAGATGAAAGATGTTACTACTATTTTTCCCTAACACTCTCAGAGACTGTGGTGCTGGATGCCAGAGCAGAGATACCAACTCACTCAAAGGGAGCAATGTCCCTTTCCTCTGTCACTCTCCAAGCTACTGAAGAAAGGTTTGCTCAGAAAGAAAATTGAGTACTCCCTTTTCAAGATCCAAGAGTTGCTTCCTCTGTTCTCACTGGCTCCTTTTTTTTTTTTTTTTTTTTGTAAATAACAGCTTTCATTCATGGGATCTCAACATTCGTTTGCCAAGTAGATTAAAATGCCAGTCTTAAAGATCTTATACCTTAGAGATTTTATATCTTAGAGAAAAGCAGAGCCATGTTCAGATTGTCAAGTTGCATCTAAGTCTTTTTTGGATACATTATAAAAATGTTGACACTTTTTCAATATAGCAAATATAGACCTCTGTAAAAATAATTACACCTGCCTTGGAAAATTCACTTGGTTTTGATAAGTTCCACAAGTTTTTTTCACTCTTCAAACCTTTTAGACCTTTATACCTGTACGCTTTCAATGCAAAATTTTAAGGGTTACTAACTAGAAAAATTAGTCCAGTAATTGTTTATTCAGACTGGCTAAGTAAGAAAACTGTCCTGTTTACTACTTAAATTCCTCCTAAGACCCCTATATGGATGAAGCGAAAATTTTTCCCCACAGCACAGACTAACACAGGCAGGAAAGGACCTCAGAAGGTCTCTACTCCAACCTCCTGCTCAAACCCGGATCATCTATGAGTTTAGCTGAGGTTTCTCAAGGCTTTATTTTCTCAGGTCTTCACACTTCAAATTCATTTTCAGTCAGTCTTCAGTAAGGACTCTTTAGTTTTCATGAAAGTCAGCACTTTGAAATCCAGCCCTTGGACATTGTTTGTATCCCTACACTCCCAAGATCACATTTAGTCATATATAAATACTGAACCTTAGCACAGAAACAACTTACAGGCCATTTCACCAGGCCTTCATCATTATTCACCACCTTCCCTCTCTTCTTTTTCCTTTCTCCATTCCCTGCTTGCTATTTCTTCAGACAGCACTGTATCATTTGGGAACCTAGCATTGCAAAGTCATTTAATCTGACTGCAGTCCAGTATTTCCACGTGTAAAATGCGGCCTCTGCAGAGAATGCACTATCTGGAATCTTGCCTGGGAGTTTTTCCTTGGACTCATGACAGTTGTGAAAACTTGCACCTCCTGTAGGAATTCTTGGGAGAAGTTGCAGTACAACAGAAATCTAAATGGTGTTTCATGACCATGAAATAAACCCACTGAAATAATTATTAACTCCCTGAATACTGTAGTTATAAAGATTTATAACCAATGCCTACTCCAATAAATATTTCTTTAAAATTTTTATGAGTTCTAACTTATGACTATGTGTAATAGGAAAGAAATATAAGCCACTAATTGTTAATAGTAAATGTGCAGTTATGTGTAGTGCATTATTACTGCACTAATCATGAGTAATGATTAAATATACTGTATAAAATCTTAGCATTAATCAAACTGATAACTGCAACAAGCAAATCAATACCTTTCAAAGCACAGCTCCTTTTCATCAAATATGTTTGCAAATAGTGTGATTACTTTTTATTGCGTATTTCTGAAAATTACTTTAGAGAGCAAAGCACATAGCCATTTGGTCACTTTTTATTGCAAAATAACCAACATACATTCATTACTGTCCTAACAATAATTGCAATCTCTTGCTAGAATGTGGCTAGTATCTAAAAAGTTCACTTGCTTTTTCTTCTGCTTCTATCAGCCAGTGAATTAATTCCTGTATAAATATGAACATCAATATTCTATTTTGAATAGAAAAAAGGCATCTGTTTTTCAATTACACCCCATGAAAATCTCTAGAACTGTGAAATATACAAGGTGTCTTATTCACTCTGCAATACTAAACTATGTGAAGAGATTATCTTTTTTTCATGCAAAAATCTAATTTAATTTACTTGGCTCAATTCATTCTAAATTATGTGGGCTACTGAACTCCAATATTAACCATAGGCTATAAAGTTTATTTTGGAACCCCAGAAGGCTAATGGCATGTAATGAAGTTTCATCTCTTTAGGACTGCACTACAAACCAGAACAGAATTTTATTACTTTCCTTCAAACATTAAGTTCTACCTTGTATTTCCCAGGCACAAGTATGGCAAGTTGCCTGCACACCAATGGCCCTGCAAACCATTAATGCACAATAAGTCAACAGACACAAGTGTGTATTTTGCATGAGCAGCAATCTAGGGATAAAGACACATGCAAAAACAGGAAATGTTTTACAAGGTAAGATATCACAGGCAAAATATTAAAGTTTTATGAATGAAAATTTACAGCACTGATATTGCTTTCACCCAAGATAGTGTTCCAGACTTCAGAAAAAAAGCAACTTTTTTTCAGTCTCTTCTTTTTCCTCCATAACTGACAGATAAGCTTTATCACCATTTCATATAAAATACCTCTCACTAAAATTTAGTCACACACACGAGAGACTGTATGATCTGAGCAACCTGTCAGCATTATGGCTCTGACACCACATAACTTTCCAATCAGAAAGCAATTAAAAAGGGGAGTACAGCTTTTTCTACCATGTAACAAAACTTTAATTCAAACATCACCTTTTTCAAATCCACTGCAAAAAGCCAAACACCTCTCTGGACAAAGCATGAAGATGGTTATCATGTGGCACAACCACAAGGTAAGGTAGGCTGACTATGGATGTTTGATAACCAGGAAATCTGAGGGAATTACTCATCCAGTATTTGTATATATGCTCTGGCAGCACTGAATACAAGTCTCTTGTGAAAATAGACTTTAATGCAGAACTCCCCTCTAGGAAGTTTGGTGTGGGAACATCGTGTGTCCTCCATTGTGGGTAAATCCCATGCCTAAAAATAACATTGTGCTTTTTGAAGCCCTGGTGTGCAACACTTGGTATTTGGGGCCCACAAAAAGGAATCAATAAGGAAATAAATTTTTCTTCTTTCCAGTATTTAGAGGATTTAGCACAGTAACTAAGGCTTTACTTGCTNAAGAAAAAACCCAAACAAGCACAGGAGTTTACACAATTTAAATACTGAAGGATCATTTAAAAAGGGAAGTAGAATGCAATTTTCACAGACCCTAAGTAGTCTGCTTCATGAATGTTCACTTAATACCAGACCACGACATTCTTAAAATTTCAAGCAGGGAAACCTGCTCTGGTTACCTTGGTGATAAACTGAAGACAAAATAGCACATAATTGTTGCTGATGTCACTGCTCCCAATTGTTTCCAAGGTTACAGAGTACCTCAAATAATTGTGATGTTTCATTTCTAGACTGTATTGGAAGCCCATTTTCTGTTCCCAGCAAATTGTTTAGTACTGCAAGTAATCTATCTAAACCCTATCTATTAAGCATCAGCAGGCTCTCAGCAACCTCTGGTAATGATTTAGGCTTATATGTTGAAAACATAGCTACCTAGTTCTTTACTGAGCAACTTGACTCCTAGATTATCTTAATTATTTTTATCCTAAGAATTTATCTCTGTAACAACATATATTAATCAATCATATAAAAATACCTGAGCATTAAATATCTTAGGGCAAAGCAATATTACATGTGAGCTATATATCTGAAAGGTAGCTATTCTCTGGGGTAAATGGTGGAAAATTGGTTGTTAACTATTGTGAGATTTTCTCACAATCTTCAAACTCATTTTAAATGCAGAGCACAAGTATTTTGCTGCACTAGAAATAAAAAGCAGCCATGCTACATCTTCTTCATTGTAACCTCCAATTTACTGTGCACCATAGCATGAATCTCCTAAAAAATCAGTACGTACTCTGCATAAGGACTATGCTGACAGTATTACTGCCAAAAGACAACTACAGACAATGCTGTTAACTACTGTTGTCCTGTCAAGAAACAGGGAGCAGTTTTGAAAGCACACTAAAACCAACATCATTTTAGTCTACAATAATAAAAGCAAGACTTGGTTAGTTAGCTCTATCCCCTAAATCTAACAAAACCGTATTTCAAATCCTCACTTCTGAAGGAGACAACAGTAGATGTCCATGTCCCACCTTTCCTCCTGCTGGATGTGCCTTTCATCACATGACTGCTCTCAGACTGCAAGGCTTGACCTTGTCAGCAAGAAATTTTCCACTAGAGCAAAAGAAAATGGCATTCACAGTATCTTAGCAGTCTGTTATTACTTATGCAATGGATTTTGAAAAGTAATAATTTACTACAGAAACTGGATGACTAAAACAGTTTATGTGCATTTAATGCACGAAATTAACTGCATAGGAGTCACTAAAAACATCTGTCAGGCATCTCAGCTTCTACCTAGAGTTCAGAGGCAGCTGAGTGCAACACAAAGTTACACAGAGGAGCAGAAAATGGTTGAGAGCAGAGCATGTTTATTTTCACAATTATTCGAGTTTCCTGATTAATTCATTTCAGCTGCATAAATTTAGCTCTTCTGTGTTCTAGCAACAACTGTACTGGAAGGAAATGTTTGGTGATGTTCTGTTTTAAATAAGCACCAAAAAATATACCCATAAAACAATACCCTCCTATTCATGAGAAAGCCAGTTGGAGGAGAGACTTGTAATGCATCAAAAATCAGAAACATTCTGTGCAGGCAAAGTCCTCCTTAACAGCTGAAACAGTAAATGCTTACAACAGATTATTCAACAGCCAGCCACAGAGCACAAATTACAATTACTTGCTGAAATTAGGCTATGAATACATGTGAAGAAAGAGTGCATTTGCAAGATCAAATTCTATCTGTAAATGCCTTACAAAAAGGAAGAGAGAGACAAAATCAATGAGAAACAGGCAGTTGCAGATAAGTTATATGATAACTGAACAGTTAAAGGAAGGAAAGGAGGGAAATTGCACTACGATGATTTAATTTTAGGGCTGATTCTCTATTGTCTTATGTAATATATAAAAATACTTATAATATTCTACCACTTTCTCAATTATATTAAAATGTCATAAGGTAAATGGAAAACAGACCCCATTTGGCTATGAAATAGCTGCTAACTGCCTACATTTCAATTTCTAGATCTACTGCCAGACTTAAAAGCCCAGTTATAGATGCATACTTGGTACAGTCTTAGAAATACCTCTCTGCTTTTTAAGTAAAGATGATATAATGAAGGTGACAGGACTACAAGCTACTCATTACTCTGCTAAAACCTGGCACAAATCTATCTGAATCTGATATTCAAACCCAAGGATGCACTTAACTTTTTATCAATTCACATACTTATTAGGAATGAATTAGTAATAAGTAAGTCCCATACATCCCAATAAGGACAGAGCCCTTGCCCTGAAGTTTTTTGGCACTGCTGCATACTCTGAGACAAAAGGATAGTAACAATACTAAAATACCTTGTCCTCATAGCACAAAACTGTTTCTCCTTGGATTAACACATGTACTGCCAAGTCATACAAACACCTACATCCACCACTGGAGGTGTACTGCAGGGTAAAAATGGTTCAGTCCCATTCAACATCTTCATTAATGATGAAGCAGAGTGCACCCTCAGCAAGTTTGTTCGTGTTCCAACCTGTGAGGAATGGCTGATACACCACAGGGTTGTGCTGCCATCCAAAGGGAAGGAACCTTAACAGGCTGGAGATGCAGCCAGCAGGAAGCTCAGAAGTTCAGCAAAAGCAGTGCAGAGCCTTGCACCAGTGTTTTCTAGGGGCTGACCACAAGGAAAGCAGCCTTGCACCAGAGGAACTGGGGGCTCCAGTGGACACCAAGGTGAACAGGAGCCAGTTCTGTGCCCTTGTGGTGACAAAGGCTGGTGGTACCTGGGCTGCATTAGGAGGGGTGTGGGCAGCAGCCTGAGAAGGTGACCCTGCCTTTCCACCAGCCCTGCTGAGGCCACACGATGGGGTAGAGCCCTGTGTCCAGTTCTGACCTCTCCAGCACCAGAGAGGCACAAAGCTACTGGAAACAGTCCAGCAAATAGACACCAAGATTGATAGGGGACTGGAGCACCTCTCACGTGAGGAAACGCTGAGACAGGCAGGACAGTTTAGCACAGAAAAGAAAAAGCTCAGAACAGGTATTATCAATATGGAAATACATGAAGAGAGAGTGTAAAGAAGACTGAGCCAGGCTCTTTTCAGTGGTGCCCTGTGACAGTGCAAGAGTTGATGTGAGCACACTGAAACACAGAAGGTTCAACTTGAACATCAGGAAACAATTTTTCACTCTAGGAGTGACTGAGCACTGGTACAGGTTGCCCAGACAAGTTGTGGAGTCTCCATCCTTGAAGATACTCAAAGCTGTATGGACACTGTCCTGGGCAATCTGCTACAGATAACTCAGGTTGAGCAGGACAGTTGGACAAAATGACCTCCAGACATCTCTTCCAACCTCAAACATTCCGTGATTCTATGGAAGAAAATACAGCCTAGCACATACACCTTCTGACATTTTCAAAAACACATCAATGCTTCACTTGATGTGAAACCAGTGATCCTGAACGCTTTAGAAAAAAATGAAACGCAGAATGGAGATTTAGAGCACTGTAACAGAAATAAAACACAAAGCTAAATTCTACTAGCTAGCCAATGACACATTTGTAAATTGAAATAATTTTGAAAATATAGTCATATTTCACCAGTTCAAGATTGTATGACAAGTCTGTAACCTCCTGAAGAATTAGCAGTGGTCATTCTAATGCCTAGTCACAGACCCATCTCTTTTTTGACCTATAGACTGTTCTTAAATCACTTTGTTATTCATACACCAACTAAGGAGGATCCCAAGGACATTTAGGTCTACTCACTAAATGCAACATGTCACATTAAATTTTTTGTATTTAGAATTTTCCATAAAAATACAATCGCAAAATAATGGAGATACAATGTATCAAACAATAAAATATTGCACTAAAGTCTGCCTATTCCTCAGACAGTTAAACATAGCTTTTACAGACACCATGATGCCCTACCTATAACCATAGGCAGAATCTAGTCTTCTGAAGTATTTCAGTCACATTGCTGTAACTGCATTTCACATTCCTATTCAGAAATAACATTACGCTCTGAAACTTCTATTCCTGATGTCAAATTATTTATCATAAGACTATTTTCAGCATATTCCTTTAATTACCTTAAACACTTCATATTAAGGAACTACAGTTGTATTAATTATTTTGGACTTTGTTTTACAAAAGCAATCAACTCTCAGCTTTATTGTCCTAAAGCACATACTTGTGTTTCTTAACCATTCCAAGCAACAGCAGTAGAAGTGTATGCTACATGATATATCAGGATCATGTCAATACCAATGCAGATGGCAAAATTAGAGAAAAGTTGGAATATGACAGGCTGCAATATGAAAGGCTATGTTAGAAAATGTTAATATTTAAAATGTCCCTGCAATGGATCTTACCTGTTCAGATGGATAAAACTACCTGCAGTACACAAAATGCCTCACATGTATACAACAAAGCAAGGTGAAGGTGCAAGGGGCTGTCCCAGTTACTCTATCTACTGAAGTTATATTCTATTATCTCTTCTCTCTCTTGACATGACCATACCTTAAAAATGACACTAATTGTGTACTCTCAAAGAACTTCAGAGTTTATTTTCCAGCATAAAAGGTGAGTGTGTGGTGGCACAGAAAGTACAAAGATACTGCCTGTGTACAAAGTACCGTGAAGCTGAAGCTGTGATGGGGTAGGAGGTGGTTTGATCCTGCTGGATGCAGGTCAGCTGCTGAAGCAGTCAAGCATCAGTAAATTCAAACTAATAACGACTCCCAAGAGCTGTAAGTCTCAACACAGTACAACACAGGTGAAGAACTGCATCATTCAATGACTACTCACAAGCTCAATTCCATTCCACTCCTGCCTATTTTACATAAAGGACAATAATTTTAAGTGAAATTTCACTTAATTCTCAGACTTTTTAAGTTAGAAAATCAAACAGCCATTTCTTATCACAAATCAATTTTAAAACAGGTGCTTTCCACTGCTCTCAGAAGAACACTTGAGTGACAGACATGAGTGGAGAATTTGGTTTAATTTCTGTTAGTGTCAGCTGTCAGTATAACCCAGAAAATTATTCTTTACCATGTCCCTGTAAAAATGACCATAAAAGACTGTAGAAGAGACAAACCCTGAAAAGCAGGATCTTTGCAACATGATCTGAAATCCTCTCTTTACACTGGTACATACACCCCACTCACCCATTCCAGACTACAATATACCATCTTTATCTCCTCTTTGGCCCACTATCTTTTATAGTCACTACTTTTCAAAATTCCAAGTAATTGCCAGTGATTTGTCATGACACCTTAAGAGATAGTGCTGATATGATGTAACATTTCTCACAAGATAACATAGTTTGAAGAATTTATGGACCTGTTTTACTTTAAAAAGCTGAGGTATAATGGTATTTGAGAATCTTTCATTTTGTAATATTTTTGCCAAAACTGACACACCTAAGTAGTGACAGCAGATGGAAGAGGTTAAAAGTATCAACTCCCAAATTACCAACTTTGCTAGGCCACCTTCCTTTCATAATTTAGACCCTTCTGTTGGAAATTTGAAAATATATTCTAGGCAGATGACATGTTAACAGAATAATTTCATGCTTCAGTGTCTTCTCAGTATGATTTATCTCTTATCTCTAAGCACTGGAGGTCCCTTTTCAGGAGATTTATTAGTTAGATCCAAGAATCCATTTTGATGAGAGAGAATATGTGCATTATGGTAAAATAGAACATTAACATTTGCTCTAAGCTAATGCCTCCTCATTAGCAGTTTTAAGAAAAGTCCCATGCACATGCTATCACAACTGTTTCCAAGATACTGCAAACAGTATCATACAACAAAATGTTCATGAATGAAAGAGGTTTTTTCAAATTTGCATTAGTCCAGGAACTTATATCCCCTTCTCTTCTAAATCTTTAATATAGACAGAAATAAGGTCCAGAGTCTAAACATCTGACTTAAAAATTAACTAGCATTTTCCTTTTCACTCTACTTTTGCTATCAGTCATTTGCTGCAGACACTACATTTTTTGTAGGACAAGAAAAGTGTTTAAACACAGGAAGATCTGGCTTACAGCTCAGGCCACATTATCCAAAGTTAATACTTAGACACCTTAAAAGGAACATTGTTTTTTCAAAAACACTTAGCATCCAGCATCTCCTGTTGTGAAACACTAGTCAGGCTTTGAGGGAAGTGCAGCACAGTTTTTCACACCCTTTTTTCCCATGCTCAAGTTGAAGTACTCGGAGGTTTCTGAGGGCTCACCTGTCCTCTGGAAATAAACTACTTTGCTGAGATAAATTCAGTCTTCAATCACATTTGTGTTACTTGACCCAATGATAGAAAATCTGAATTTAAATGGGCATAAGAAGCGTCCCCTTCCCACAATGCCATATAACACACTTTGGGACTCTATGGTGTATCCACAGAAGTGCTCCTTTGCCAACCTCTGAGATATTCAGTCTGAAGATTAGTCCATCCCTAGTCCAAGTTACATAACACAGACGTGAATCTGGAGGCAATAAGTTTAACAGAAGTCCTTGACTTCAGTACTACACAAGAAGATATCTCCAAAGATCTTGGGGGTATGCAACTGCTCTGACTGCCAGTACATAATTATTCATCTAATGGTTGATTCAAATCCTGTAAAGTCAAAGTAAAGACTCAATGATTTATATTATACTCATTTAAGACTAAAGTCTAGCTCTGCTGCTCACCATATTGAAACTCAATGCCAAAGCTAAAAGCACATTTGTCTCTCACTAGAAAAGACCCAATGACTAAACTGACATAGGAACTTAACTATTTGAGAATGGAAGTCTACAGAAACACACACAGAGATTTCTGTATTTAGTTTTGGCAGTTTTGCCATTACTAACATTTTAAAATATTCTTGAGAATGGATTATTAAACAGTATTTGATAACAAATCTTGAAAACCACTGGAAAGTTTTCCGCTAATGTAAAGAAACTAGCATGACAAAAAACAGAGCAGTCTGGTACACAAAAGGCAGTATAAATAGAAAGATACAGATCAGCTGGAGTCAAGAACGCAAGCAACAAGGAACTAATTCCTGATAACTCTCTGACCAAGTGATGTCTAAATGTCTTTTACTGTAAACAGCAATGTCATCTCTTCTCCAAACTACAGTCAAATCACCCAATCAACAAAAAATTATCCTGGGAGAATACATATAGAAATCACACACAAAAATCAGTTAATCAGTAGCCCATTATGTTTACTGCTTGTTATTACCCATTACATTTATTGTTTGTTATTTGCAGAAGCTTCTAGCACTTACAGATAAAATGGAGTTTGAAAGTAGGGAACCATAGTCACACTGTAACTGTGTTCAGAGGATTTTGGATTGAACAGTCTCAGAAGGTGAGCTCCAATACTTCTATATGGCACTGCTGCACACTCAACATCCAGTGCCCAGAAGAACCACTTTCAGTCTGAGAAGAGCCTCAATGTTCCTGTTGAAAAGGCTGTTAAAAATGTGTGCATTTCAGCCTAGTTATCAGGAACTGCTCTGAGAATACTTCTGAACTGTCAAGCTACTCTAAGAGGGGAATGCACCTTTTTGTCATATTTGCTATCCCTCTGAATTGATTTCAAACGAGTACAGGAGAGAAGCTCTGTCTCCTATACCCCAGGTTCTTATGCCATCCAGCACTCATCCTAGTTCACTTCATCTAATAAGAACACATAGTTAGAAGCAGCAGTACTATAGCTCATATAATGCACAGCAGAGGAAAGTATCTTGACTTAAAAATTGATACTATTCTATTTGGCAAATGTACACATTATTTGATTAATTGGATAGATTATTCACCTTTGTTTTGCTAAGTCATACAGAGACACAACAGTACAGAGAAAGAGGTAATCTGTAGACAGGGATCAAAGACTCTACATGCCCTATTTTATGTATCTTCCTATTCTTGCTCTTGCTTTTGGTATCATTTCTGTCCTTTTAAACTGTTTTGAGTACTGATAAAATTTTTAGATATTGTTTTAGTAATCTGAATCCTCGCTTGCCTTAACTCCCTGGACCTGTTTTACACTCATGAAAAGGCAACAAGAGCAACTCCTGCTTCAGTATGAATAATTTTGGAAAGAGTGGCGGTAGTTCATGTCTGAGCTGGGAGAAGGAGATAACTGTATGAGCCAGAACCCAGCACAACTACATCTGCATATAAATAGACTTAATCAGAAATGCAAATTGCAATCAGATGAAATTTTAAAAGCCTATGATAACTGTGTAGATAACAAAAGGTCAAACACTTGTATCGCTAAAGGTTTTAAACCGTTAAGTCAGTGGTGATTCTTCATGAGCCAAAATGTGCAAAAGACAAGTACACACCAGTCCAATCAATGACAGACAATTTCTGTATTTCTTCTATCACGACTGTTCTGATGCTAAACTCTATTTTACACTGTCAATCTCAACTTATACAGGAAGACTCAATGAAATGAAAACAAATGAAATCAAATATAGACAGTATGAAATAATACAGCTAATTTACATGGCTATATATAGAAAGAAATTTATATTCCTTTTTCACATCCAATCTAATTCATACTGGATTGTTCACGGATGATAATCCAAATATTCACATTTTAACATCCTCAGGTAAATGAAAAAATAAATTATGACTACAGCCTGATGACACTGCCAGACTACTTCATAGCACTGTCAAAACTGTATGTTTTTCTTTTACAGTAAAACAAGTCTAAAACCCTAGGGGAATAATATTTGAAAACATTATTTAACAGTTACAAATGTTGGCTTCTCCATGTGAAATAAGCCTTTTCATCAGTAGTAGCTAAGAGAAAGGAAGGAACCTGGATTTAATATGATTTTATATTCTAAGGTAAGAATAAAATAACTAAGTCTTTATAATTCCAAGGAATTCTACATAAAAATTATTGTAGAAGCCAGTCTGAAAAAAAAAATCTTTAACAGCTTTTTATTGTTTTTTGTAAAGAGATTCTTAGAATTTGAAGCACAAACATTTGCCAAATATTTCCCCTTTGACCAGATTGCCTTTGAACAAACTAGTGAGTGAAGAGAGCCATCTAGTGCCATACCTTGGAATTTTAAAAAGGGTTTTCACCGGATGCATGTCAAATAAAGGAGGGTCTCCATCCCCCAGTTCAATAGCTGTTATTCCCAAGGACCATACGTCACATCGAGCATCATATGAGTAATCGTACTGTTGTTCACAAGCAATGACCTATCACAAGAGAAGCAGAGAAACCAAAGCTTTAATATAATTTACTATTCATGTCATCCAATATAACATGAAAGTAGTTTTTTGAGTCATGCTTAAAGTGTTATATAGGTATCAAATCCATATAATTTTTGCTTGTATATACCAGATAAAAGAAACACCACAAAAAAGTAACAATAATTAGAACTTCCCTTAGGTTTGTTTTCTTTAAAAACAATCTTTTTTTTAAAAAAAAAAAAACATTAAGCTCCATGGGAAGCTTCAGATATCTATACAAAGAACATCAATGCTAAATCCTTTTTTTGAAAGAACGACTTACAGAAACCTATTATAATAGCAGAGAACCCTATTGAAGTTATTCTTATTAAACTCTATGACTATTCATGAGGATAGACCATTTTGCACAGCTGGTTTTTAGATAAGGATATTTCATCAGTAATTTCTACCTTTTTTGTTGTTGTTGTTCATTTGTTTTGTTTTGTATTTACTGCATTTGAGTAGTCTAAAAAATCTTAAGTAACTTAGCATGTACCTTGTCTAAGAAAAATGGAATTGAGCAGGAATCTCTCCTTGGATATCAGAACTGTTTTATATCACAAACTTAATGCACACTTCCAGCCAACTCACTGATCACATTCTAATATGCTAACTATTCCTGTCAGCTGAATCTAATTGTGAAATTCAAACCAAAGTTTAAATTTAGCCCTTAACTTTACAAAGGGATGAGACAAAAATTGCAGCTTCACTGTATTTTATTAGGATTTGGAATTGTGTCTCAAGTTTGTCTTCCTAAACCTCATCAATTAAACAATTATTTTTAAAATTTGTTGGATCCCTGCATATTGCTAGTATAAACTTCCATGTTTTTTCTCACAGTTTTTAAAGTATCTTTAATAATTTGTATTTAAGATGAAAATAACATGTCCTAGGGTGGTGTACCTATGTTCTAGAAGAGATTTTATATTTTTTTAACTTCTGTATTACTTCTGAATTCCTGTGTTAGGGCTTCAATTTGGAACAACACTTTGCACAGATTGCAACATGCAAGTCAGCAATGTGAGTAGCTGCTGGCAGAGAGTCACCTGTTATAAAAACTCCTTTCTTGGAGAAGCTGCTGATTCCATCTTAACCTCTTAGTTACTTTCTCCATAAACTGCACCTAACAAAGCATGACCCCGGCAGTGATTCTATCCAACAGGCCCATAGAAATTGTCCATAGAAATTATTTGGGACCCCTGACCCCACTGTAGTGCACTCATCCTTCGTTTTTATCTTTGTGTCTTCTGCTCCACACCTAACAGACACACCCCCAGCACGTGGCAGTATAATGACACTGTGGCAAAATCCCACTATTTTAACCAAGGAGAATTAGACACCATTAGATTCTCCTCCATTCTGTTATAGAGGTTATGGTGATTATTTTAGAAGAAATATTCCTCTTAATATATATTCTTTTTTTTAAAGAAATTCAGCTAGTGGACCATACAAATCAGTACGTTTTAGACCATTACCTTGACAATAGTGAGATTAACCTCACAGAAAAGATACAAAATGAACTGCTCTCTTCACCCAGTATGCTGAATGCACAAGAATTTAACAATCACTTTGCTTTGAAACAAATATTCAGTTTCTGTGGAACTTACTATTAGAATCTTACCAACTTATGTACCCCTTGGAGAAATGCAGATGCCACTAATTTCAATTTTTAAAGCAAGAAGCAAATTTTTTCCTTGATGAAAGGTGTGCATCAGCAGTTTGCTTTATGTGTTGACTAGCAGAGAACACTCTCTTGCAATGTGAAGAACGAGTGTTCTCTAAGTCAGATTTACAAGCCAGCCAAGTCCTCGGCAATGCCCCTGTCCTGATTTGCCTTGAAAACTATTACTACTCCCTGCAGAGCAAAAATCTCTAAAAGCCAAATACAAAAGGGGAATAGGCTATTAACTTATCTTTCTTTGTATTCCTGTCTCTATCAGGAACTCAGAGACACTTTTTTTTTTGAAACATCTCTACTTTTGGTTGGCGTTTTGGAGCTGAGAGGACCTCTCAGCACTGCTGAAGCCTGCTCTGCCTAGTGGGGCATGAAGACAGAGAGCCCAGAAGACATGATCTGAAACTGAAGAACATGCTACTCCTTTTCTCTTCCTTGTGCAAAAACATCACATACGTACCAATTTTAAATCCAGCAAAATCCTCCCCTGCTTGTAAAAGCGAAACAGAAGACATATTTTGCTTTGCTGCAAACATTATGTTCATGGCAAAGCTTCAGGGGGTGATGTAGCTAATCCTGAGATTTGATAGTAAACATCATGGGAATAAACACCAAGTCTTTCACTTCAGCAGAGACTGGCTGCATGCACACAGTGGCCTGTGTTGCTAAGGAGACAGGCTGTCATCTTTTGTTTTAGTTGTAATTTCGTCACGATTTCATGCCCAGTCATACTGCTGCAGGCTGAAGAGCATTCAAACACCAGACAGGGAAACAGAAAGTGTGATGGTAGTTGTCAACACTAATTGTGCTGAGGGTCACACCAGTACAGAATGAGGACATAGGGAATTCACAGGTCTGGAAAAATCGTACCTAAACAAATCAGTCACACTAAATGGAGAGAATTTAGAGAAGTCAGTGCCTACGCATTCTGTGTGATTTGTAACTTGTACAGAAATACAAAAATTCACAGAGATAATCAAGATGACTTACGCACAGAAAAGAAAACTTTATATTCAAGGATATAATTCTGCCTGTTCTGAAATCAATACAAATATTTATCTGAACTTCAGCAAGCGCAGCAGCAGATCAAAGGTGGATTCCAAAGAAGGAAAACAGCTAATACAGAGAACTACCTATTATTTGGATAGTGGTCATACTGACTTGTGCAGAGAGAGGAAGCTATACACACGTTTAGGTGAAGCAAAATACATGAAACCCTTTTAAGTTTACCCAGAATTATTAGAAGTGAACTTACTTTCACTTTGCCTCAGTATGTACAGTGTCTGTACAAAGGCGAGCTGCGAGCACATGCTCATAGCAGTGCAGATGTGCTACTGGAGACGACTGCTGCACAGTTAGCGCTGCTCACCCCCGCGGGAAGGAGCCTGAGCTGGCAGAGCTGCTCCTGCTGGATCAGGGGCTGCTGGCCTCAGCTGACAGAGCCAACTAAGCGGCTTATGGGGAGTGCGAGCACTGCCGAGGAGCACTGCGCATGGAAAATGCATGTGGCACTAAGCTCTCACCCTTGCTGCAAGGAAAACGAGATTGCCAGCTGTGCCAGGCAAGTGAAATAAACCAAATGAACTTCTGGGCTCCGTCTGACACTAGACAACCCAACTTCATTTGTTTACACTGGATATATAATGTTACATATTCTGATTCCCGTGTACCAAAACCAAAAAAGCCTCTCATGATAGCACATAGCAGCACTGGGGATAGTGAATGAGACAAAGTCATACTTATCTATCTCTAGCTCTCAATCACTTCCTCTTTCCCTCTTTTCCTTCCACTCTTCAAGCATATATTTTAAAAGAAGCAATTTTGTGATTGAAACTGGTTCCATATTCCTGCATTTTCTTATTTGGAATTCAGTTGCTTATTTTGTATCATTATACAAATGTTTCCATGGTATATCAGAAAATTATTACATTATTATAAATGTTCCCAAAAAAAGTAGTAAATAACATTTAAAATAAGCCCTATAAGTAATTATCACAATCAATATTGATTAATTTAAATTAATTATATGTCAAATAGTCAATTTTTACCAGCTGTGAGTAATCAATTTTTATTTTTTATTTTAACTCACCCAAGGGAAATAATCCTGAGACCATTAGACTGCTCTGGCAACAGGCTACATTTGTAGGGAAATGTAATACCTTTTATTTGACCAAATGATATAGTAAGGAAAAACAGACAGGCTTTCAAGCACATGAATCTTGGTTTTATACTATGAGACCATCACAACCTCAATCCTGCTCATAATAATATAATTGACACATTTTGCTTCTGATCTACAGATTCACTCCTGACTAGTAAGTATATATACTACACACCTTACACAGATTTTCAAATGGTATTTCACAAAGAAAGCAAAAACTAAGAGCAAACTAAGGAAACATATTTCATGTAGGCAACTCACTGCAGAGCCACATGGTATTGAACTGATTTTCTCTGATGTTTTTGGCTTGTTGTTTTGTCTTTTAAATCTTTAAACACCCTACATGAAAGCTTTACAACCCCTCCATAGCTGTTAAAACAGAAGCAACTCCTCCACATCCCTTCACAAGACTAAGGCTATGTCATCAATGTCACTGGCAATGTTCCCTGAGGTTTCCTCCAGCTGCCATGTACTTCTCACCTGCCATGCTAGCCCAGGGGGAGGTCAGCTCTCCTGGAGGCAAAGGAGGAGGGGATGCACTCTGCTAGACTCAGCTTTTGAGGGAGAGCTTGTTGGTGCTGTCCCACTGTGCTCTCTGCCTCTCTTGTATGCAATGTCCTTTAAAGTCTGAAACCTCTGCATTACAATTCAGCCTTCTAAATCCACTGCTTTCATTACAGATTTTTAAGCAACTTCAATGTAACTCCTTACTATAGCAGTTTGTTAAAGCTTCAGTTTGAGTCACAGAAAAAGAAGAAAGCAGGGGAAAATCAGGACAGAAAAAGGCAATTTCTTTCATTTCTTTAAAGAAATAAAAATCTGTATTCAGAAAAAGAAATCCTTTCTAAAATCATCAGTCAGCTCTCAGAAGGTAGCATCTCAGAGTCACAGGCATTTCAGTCATGTGCAGCCATTTAGAGACTTAATTCTATTCCACATTCTGCCAGTGACCTGCTGTAAGTTCTTAAGCAAATCACTTCTATGTCCCTCAGATCATCCATGCAGTCTTGCCCTATCTATTTGGAGCAATTGTTCCCACTCTTCCCCCCATGCCTTCCCACACTTACACTTCTGTAGTTCTTCTCTGGCATGCCTATACCTAGTTCCACATGAACCACAGTGCTGCACTCAAACCCAGCACTGCATTTCGAGAGGACAGCGAATACTTCCTAAAAATAATTGCCAGTACACTGCAGTGTCCCAGCACCTTAACCTCCCCAAAAACAGGATGTAATTTCATAATGTATGTCAAGAGAGAAATTCTTTTTCACCCTAGGCTTAATATAGTATCACCTCTGTGACAAATTATTTAATGCTACTTACCTTCAACTTTAACATTTATTTATTGCATTTACTATCTTTACCCCTTAAATGTGCGGAATTTTCAAATATTTTCCTGTTGATTAATCATGATGCCAGATACTGAGAGAGAGTAGGTTTAGATTAGATATTATGAAAAAACTCTTTACTGTGAGGGTGGTGAGGCACTGGAAGAGGTTGCCCAAAGAAGCTGTGGATGCCCCATCCCTGGAAGGTTGGATGAGGCTCTGAACAACCTGGTCGAGCAGAAGGTGTCCCTTCCTAGGGCAGGGAATTTGGAAATAGATGATCTTTAAGGTCCCTTCCAATCCAGACTTATGATTCTATGATTCAATAACCCCAGGTTAATGATGGGATAATATTTTCTATGCTGTTTTCCCAATACAGTATTCAGCTACAAATTAAATGTATTTACAATTAAATTAATTTTCCCCAAATTCTAAGATCTGAATGCAGCCCTTATTGTAATAAATGTCAAATTCAGCAAAAAACTGTGAGGTTTTTGCAAAATTGTAGTTTTTTCTTTGTATATTTTTAAACTATATTAATGCAAGTTACTTATTAGGGTGCTTTTTCACCAGGTAGTTTTGTTATTTTTCATTAGATTATGCAGACACACAACTTTATACTGAAACAATGCAAAATATTATTCATTGTTTCAGGATTAGACTTATTTCAACACACACATGATCAGATTTCAAGTTTAAAAAGAATACAAAGGAACATTGGGAAAAGAAAGACAATTTAAGCTAGTCACCTACTGTTCTAACACTTTGGAAATTTATTCTGATTCTCAGATGTACTGAATTTTATCCCAAGACAATGTCTTGATTCGGCAGGAGAAAGGGAAACTGTGTCTGGGGCAATCTTACTGATCACACTTCCTCTGGCCAGCATGGTAACAAATAATCAAAACACAGAGTTGAGACAACTTTAAATAATATCGTGACATCTGAATATCTCTGAAAATAAGAAAACAGACACAAGATTTTACCTCTGGTTAAACTCATTATTAGAGAATTTGTATATTCTTACCACAATACCACAGCCTTTCGTACTCATGTGTCATCTGTCATATTTCAACACCTAATCCTTCAAAGGATCAACTATGTTTTAATATGTTCTTTTTAAAATATAAGCAAGCAATCACCAGTGTCATTTTTAGCAATTATCAGTAAAATATAATAGCATATTCCCTGCAGTTTTAAATTATCTTCAGCATCTCTCCAGGTCTTCCTCACTTCAAGTATCTTTTTCTATTTTCATTCTTAAAACTAAATTTAGGCCTAACCTGTACAGAGAGCACATCATCTTGAGTGTGATCACATGGCATACACAGGACAACCAAGGGATCAGACCCAGCAAGCAGGAAGGGCAGGTCCTGCCTGATAAATCTTAGTGGATGAGGGAAAGCTGTGGATGTTGTTTACCTGGACTTGATGGTTCTTTGACACAACCTCCTACAGCACACTCCTGGAAAAGCTGGCAGCACATGGCTTAGACAGGTGCACTCTTCAGTGGTTAAGAACAGCCTGGATGGCCAGGCCCAGAGAGTGGTGGAGAATGGTGCTGCATCCAGTGGGTGTCCTGCCACAGAGGTGTCCCCCAGGGATCAGTGTTGGGCCTAGTCCTGTTGAATATCTTTACTGATGATCTGAATGAGGGGGTTGAGCTGGCAGCACTACAGGATAGGAGCAGAGTGACTGGAAAGTGGCCCAGTGGGAAAAGACCCGGGGGTGCTGGTCAACAGCAGCTGAACACGAGCCCAGTGTGTGCCCAGATGGCCAAGAAGGGCAGTGACATCCTGGCCTGTGTCAGGAGCAGGGTGACCAGCAGGGCCAGGACAGTGACTGTCCCCTGTACTCAGCACTGGTGAGGTCACAGCTGAGTGCAGTGTCCAGTTCTGGGCCCTCAGTTCAGAAAGGACATTGAGGTGCTGGAGTGTGTCCAGAGAAGGGCAATGGAGCTGGTGAAGGGTGTGGAGCACAAGTCCAAAGAGGAGCAGCTGAGGGAGCTGGGGGTGTTTAACCTGGAGGAGGCTCAAGGGGACCTCAGCACTCTCTACAGTTCCCTGGAAGGAGGGTGTAGCCAGGTGGGGGTCAGCCTCTTTTTCAAGGCAATCTGAGCCAGGACAAGAGCACATGGTCTTAAGCTGTGTCAGGGATGGTTTAGGTTGGACATTAAGAAGAATTTCTTCACAGCAAGGGTGATTAAACATTAGCATGGACTGTCCAGGGAGGTGGTGGAGGCACAATCCCCAGAGGTGTTTATGGAAAGACTGGATGTGGCACTCAGCACCATGGTCTAATTGACATAATAGTTGGTCATAGGTTGGACTCAACGATCTCAGAGGTCTTTCCCACCTACTTGACTCTGTGATTCTGTTTGTAATATTTCTAACTGAGCTTGTTTCAAGAGTCAAGTTTTCAGCTGGATCACGATAATCAAATCATATGTGTGGAAAAAGAAATCTGCAATTCTATTTGAACTAGGTTTTGTTCAGTTGTGCACTGGAAGTTCAAAACAAGACATGTTAACGCTTAGAACCACAGATTGTAAAGGCAGTTCAGTACAAAAGCTTTAAATCTGATTTATCCTGCTAGCACATAACACAGTTTATTTCTGCACATTAGAAACAGATTTTAGGTAACTTAAGTGTTTTGTAACAGGCAACTCTAAACATACTAACACTATCCTGTCTTATTTATCTTTTATTGGTGTGCTTGTATTCAGTTTCTGAGAGTCTACATTTGTAAGTATGAAACAATAATAATTAGGTTAAAGAACAATGATTCATTTTCAGTGAGTCTACTTTAAAGCTGCTCTCAAAGTGACTTATCCTAGTCACGTTTCTCTGTTGCTTCCTCACAGCCTAATTTTTACCTGTATTTTCATTTTTCAGCAAAATTTTTTGTCAATCACAAGCTCCGCTCAAAACAAATGCTCAAGGACAGACCTTTTTTGTCCTGATACTGCTAAACAGGCCTCAGAGTCATCAGAAAAAAAAAGGAGCCAAAATGCTTGAATCACTCAAAAATTAAGCAGTTAAGCTGCCACTTTGAGTGCTGCAAATAAGAACAGAGTTGAACACCTTCCTTACACCACCCTCAGTCACTGACATTTCCCTATGAACTTTTGCTATTTCAAGTACCATACTGTGTAATCCCTCTGATATGTCTTGCAAACAATCTTAAAATGTGGTTTTCTTCATTTTACAGACCATTCGTGACCCAGGCTGATCTAGTGATTCCACTTTCCAGTGCACTTGTCTCCTGCTTATATCTAGTTATTCCCATCTCTCTGCTTGAAACATCCTGCATCATTCTTCTCCAGGTTTTATTTTCCTGGGGTTTACATTGGGAAATATTTCCTGTCAGCTTTATTCTATTCTAAAACACTACTGTAGTCTTTTTCTCCAAGGCAAGCTTTTTCATCTCCCCTCTTCACTCTCCCTTCAGATTAAATCCATCTTTCTCACTGCCAGATGAGATCCCATGATTACCTTATGCACTGACCAAGGTATCTGTTTCACATATAGATAAAGTCTAATTAAAAAAGTCTTCATGCTTTCTATTTCTCTGATTAGTAACATTTCATTCCTGTCCAGTTATTTGATTATATTTTTGGGTTTGATGTTAATTCTATTCTATGTCAAAAACCTTTAGGCAGTAAGATTTTTTGCAAATTAGTGCAAAAAACTGAGTTAAGTGCCTTTCTAATGTTTACTGATCTCACCACAACCTCATCTAGAAAACATTCTTCCTAATAAATAAACAAGCACACCTATTCATCTTATTGCAGTTCTAATCTTCCATCTTTCACATAAAAATTTGGATGCATAATTTAAAAATACCAGAAAGATCTCCCCAGAAATAAAGTAAATTGTATCATGCACATCACTTGAAACCTGTCACTTATATGAGCAACTGCAGTGACTGGATGTTATGCAACTTGTCATTTAAAAGCCATTTCAACAACAGCATAATGGGTATCTAACACCTTACAGCTACAAAGCCTGGCATGTCTCACACAGGCACATGAATGTGATATGGCTTACTATGGTTATGGTGCTGAGTTGGTTCTTTCCACAGGTCTTTTCAAAATAGGAAGTATTCAAAGCTATACCTGTTCCTGTTTGATATGCCATGTACATAATATACCTTGGTTACATGTGTGCTGTATTTTCAGGTCAGAATTTTTCAGATCAAAATATCTGCTTATCTCTTTGGCTTTCTGCCACAAGGATAAATACCTTCAACATGGCAGGGAAAATAAATTTGGTATGATTACTGCCCTTGATGGCAATTATTCAAGCAAAACACTACCATAAAAATAACCTATAATAATCCATGTTCAATAAAATCTTTCATAAGATGTCCATTATTATCTAGAGAAGTATTTTATAGAGGTCTCATTTTAGAAATGTCTCCAACCAAGGTGATTCCATAAATAATGCTTGCACAGTGGTTTCTAAGGTATCTTGTGTCTCCTTTGTGACGTAAACTGGTTGTTATGGAGATGGTGAAATATCAACCATTCTTTGTGAGACTGTGCAAGATCAATTTTAGACACTTACAGCAGTGTCTTTGCTCAGCTGTAATCACCCTTCCTTAGCAACAAAAATAGATGCATAAAAAGAATGAAATGTTTTAAAACAAATGTTTCCACAATACTTTCAACTCTTCAACATACAGAAATAGAGCTGTGTGCACTTGTAATAGATAAATTCCATCCCAAATTCCCCAAACTTTGTATGGCCTTTAACAGAAAAGAGGCTTGTACTGTTGCAAAGGCTGAACAACTTACAAATAAACAGAACACTCCTGTTTCAATCCTTGTTTTTAAATTTCATAATCTGTATCTTTCAGAAGTACTTTGTGTTTCTTAAAGCAGGGACAGCAAAGATTGATATCTGTCACCCCGAAGTTTGGTAAAGTACAAAATTTTGTTCAACAGTGTGTTAAAATCTTTTATAGCTTCATGAAATAGAAGGCAAAGGGTTGTGTCTGGGTAGTAGTATGTAAAATTGTGTAAGTAAGATACTTGAATATGGGCTGTCACCCATATATTATTTTTCTCCATTTTTTAATTTATGCTAGCCCTTGTGTCTAAATTTAAAGGTCCCCAGTCAATGATTAAGAGTAAAGAACACAGAGGAGAGTCAGGGTTTTGCACTGTGCAATACTATAGCAAGACTGGAAAAAAGGAATTCCTCTTTCTCCCCTCAGTCTGTATTTACATCATGGATGAGCACCCCAAAACATACAATATTTGACTGGAAAGTCATAACACTCTTAGAACCCTCAGTAATTTGTAGATTTGCTGTACTTTTATGGAAACACTACAGAGAAGAAAATAATGATTATTAGAAATCCATTTTGTATACTCTAATAGTATATTATTTTTACTGAACAGAGGACAAAATGTAAAGCAGAAACACAGCCATAAGGGAGGGAAGAAAAAATCCCCTCCTACTATGGGGAAGTGGCACCAAAGTGTGTATTGCAATGAATGGAGACAAGCCAGACTAAATGGAGAATGCCAGACCAGGCACACTGGCCTACCTCAGGTGCCATCCAAAAGGGAGTTCCCACTGAGGTGTTTCTACGCAGCCGTGTGCTGGTGAGCTGGGCTGAAACACCTGCAACAAAACAGATCAAAGAAACTTGGCTTCAAATTCATTTTCATTTCAGTAAGTTTATTTCAAGTATATAGAAAACAAAACCCAAACCTGTGACACAGCTGCAGAATGCCTGTCCAAAGTAGGTGCAAATACTTTTGTTTGACTGATTTCAGCTTGCTGTTTTCTTCAGTTTCTGAGAGATTTTTTTCTTTTTGTGAATAACTCTCACTTTGAAGCACTTTTATTCAAACTCAAAAATTCCATTGTCACATAAATATCCCAGATTTCTTTCTGCTGTTTTCATAAGTATAAATGGAAACTATTAAAATTACAACTTGACTTAAAAACTTCTGTCTCAGAAATGTACTGCCCGAACATCACAGGCCAGAAATTTGTTCACTAGCATACTTGCAGAGACTCCTGTTCAACAAAACAGTTATGCACTTGCTTAAGTGTTTCCCTAATGAGAAAAGCTCAGAAGCTCAAGCTCACACTGCAGCTTGTACTTAGGGAATTAAGCACACTCTTAAAACAAAACATTAGTTTTGGAGCTTTGCTGACTGAGGCTGGACTACTGAAGCACAACTGAAAAAAACCAAAAGAATGAACTGGAGTGCAGTCAACAATGTTAACAAATCAGAATGAACTTTAACAGCAAATCTTCTGTGCTCTGGTCAACATATAATTGAATAAGTTCAGTTCAGTAGCATTCCAATGAGATGACACAAAGCCAACATTGACTTAGAAATATATTTTGCTTTAACACATTTTAAAAACAAAAGCCACAGTGGTTTGCTCTTTTGGCATTACCCAGAGACAGAAATGAAGAGAAACACATATAATACATATTGACTGCTGCCAATAAATAAAAAAATTAGATTTGTAAGTTAAATTGTTTGGTTTCTGATTCCAACATTCAATGTTATATTTACTTTTAATTTTTCAGTGTAATTGCAAGTCTTCAGTGATTTCTTGAGTACTGCTGGGAAACAGTTAATGGCTAATACAACAAGCCTCTGTTCATTTCACTGTGATCTCTCTTCAGCCAGCTTAATTCATAGCTGCTATCTAGGGATATTCCAAAACAGTGCAGAATACAAAAGAGCTGAGAGAAGGAGAGCATAAGCATAAATGAATGATAAGTTGCAGACATTTTGGGTCAATTTACTGTGACCATCATTTACTTAAATATATTATGCTGTCGAGAGCAGTTGAGGGGAAAAATGTGTGTTACATTGAAAAAACAAGCTGTAAAGTCATGCAGTAAAGGAAAGAAAAGCCTCAATTAAAGATATCTGTATAACCCTGTGACCTAGTATCCTTATGTACAGCCTTGAATATGAAGCAGCTTTTTAAAAATCAAGATTCTGTCTCATTCTCTGTACTGAATGGATAGCATTCACTGGATTTTTTTATATAATTTAATTTTTTTAACCCCACTGATTTGAATTCTCATTTTTTATTTAATATATCCAATACTATACTAAATTTAAAACTATTCTTTTATTTTTCTTTTGACATATTTCTTTCCCCACTCACCAAGCAACAAATCTACTTAATATTCCCACAAAATGGCAGAGGATTATTAGTTCCAGGGATTAACCTAAAAATATCCAATGCATCCACTGTGTTTGGGTGCTTAATGGGAGATCTTTCAGTTTTCAGGCACTCCACAAGCCTCAAGTAGAGCTATAATAGATCTCAGCTGCAGTTCAAGAACACACAGTTCTTCTGCAAAGCAGGACAAGATGTTTCAAACTGGCTATTGGGAAAAAGAGGAACTGAGTTTGATGTAAGTGACCCTCCAGCATCACAGAGAAACTCAGGCAGGAGAATAATCTCCAATTTGATGCCATTCAACTGTGTAAACTGCAAGCCCCTTCTCTCTTCCTGAATGCCTTGCAATTTCACTATTTATCTTCCAATTTCTGCCAAAAAAAAAATGAGACAAAACAGTTCTACAAATAGTATCACCTGTAATTCAGTTCTAAATCATTCCCAGAGACCATACTGTGGCTACAGCAGTGGGCAAGACAGGAAAAGTAGCAACTTAATGAAATTGGTGCCTGTTACTTCTTTAGTCAGAAAGCCCATAGATACACAGGCATTTCTTGGCATTATTGTTAAGCAGTAGCAAACACTCAAGATTTAAGTATCATTTTTTCTGAGCCTGTCATATTTGCTGTGATTTTCTAGTGCTACTGTGCTACCTTAAAAAGTAGGAAACCTAACTGCAATCATAAATGAATCCCCTGAAACCTGAATATGGAATCAGAGAGACCCATGGGACACCAGAAAGATTAGGAATCTCCATTTTCTTGTATGTGCCACTTGGGGTTGCAGCACACTGGTCTGTGTATAAGGCCTTTAATACATCTGATTAAAAACATTTTGCTTCGGAGAGAAAAGCCAACTTTTCCCATAATGGAGTGAAACCAAAGACTAGACTGCCAAAATTCCCCCACATGAGAAGGGATCTTCCTCTCTTCTGTTAGGTCAGGGATTCACTCCAAGTTCTGCTTCAGGTCATATATTCCTCCTAGCACTATTTTAATTGCTGCCTTTACAATCCAAAAGAATGATTTTTTGCCTCTAGAAGATACTAAGGAATCTCATCTGTGCCAGCTTACTTTAGCATCTTCAGTATATATGTGTTACATTTATAATACCATTATATCACCAGTATACAATATGCTTCCCACTTCATAAATTTAATACTTTAGGATTTTTAAAACATATTATTTACAGATTTTTTGACATATCATTCTACCTTACTCTCATTTTGTGAACTTTCTTTTTACCTTCATGCACTGCTAAACAAACATTATTCACACACTACTTTCAATGATTACCTTATTCATTATATGGTTTCATTAATAAATCATATTACTAATAATCTGCTTCTGTTACCATTAATAATATTGTCCACTCCCTTGCATACATATCTGAGAGAATAAAGCATTTAATTTTTTTCTAAGTGCATTTTCAAAGGAATAGAAAATGAACTGATTTTAAATCTATTGCCAAGTCCCTTTCTATTACTGTCCCTGTCCCTCCCCTACTTCCTCTTGTTTCTTATGATGTATCCAGACTGGCAATGCTCAAATCTAAGAGCAATAATCACAAATTAAATGGATGTTGGGTTTTGGACCCAAGGGACTATTTTACCTTCTGCTCAGAGGGGAAAAAATATGCTTAAGGCTATCAAAAGCCATTTCAGAAGAATGTTTCCTTTTCATATGCAAAAGACAGAATATCTAAATTTAAATTAGGAGGACAACTGCCCTGAAACTGACATTTCTTCTGAAATGCAAAAGAGCTTTGTAAATAAAATGCTAGCTTCAGAACTTTTAAAAATTATTATATTATGTTTAAGCTTTTAAAATTTAAAACTCTATTACTGATTTTTAGTTAGAATTTTTATTCTTGTTGTAATCGGGTTCCTTTTGCATTTTTCCTTCTTAAAATAATTCTGAGCATGCTTCTGGAAAAGTCTCGCTGTGACATTCTGCTTTCCCGGGGGAAGTAAAGCCTTTGGCTAAACTGCGTGCAGCAAGAAAACAAAGGGGAAGTGGTCATTACCAAAGTCAACGAGCTTGACTCCACCTTCTGTTGTCAGGAGAATGTTGTTCCCTTTCACATCACGATGAATGATCCGGTTATTGTGTAAATGTTGAAGGCCCTATATATCAGCAGTAACAAAAATAAGTTTATTCCCTTATTTAAAAACAATTAACCTACTATTAGGGAATTTAATGAGGATAATCTGCACATATTGTATATTAACAGCTCCGCACCGGGTTACATGCCTTTATACAACCCCTGCTGTTATAACAGCCCATGTAACACTGTACACATTACCATACTTTATAAATGGCAAATGTATGTATGCCATAAGTGAACTGCACCCTCTGCTGTCGTTACAAGCCCAAGGAACATCCTTACCAAGAGAGCACCATACAAGATGTAGGAGATGACAGCTTCATCCAACCTTCGGCCACACTGCAGCAGGCCTTTGACAAGCTCTG
>WEIU01012373.1:101035-114164 GCA_013389925.1 Aegithalos caudatus | reverse complement strand
AGAAAATGACTTAGATGATGAAGACTCAATTGCTAATGCAATCGGTTGTCTTGGACCATTAAGTGGGTTTTTGGCACCAGAGCTCCAAAAATACCAAAAACAGATGAAAGGTAAAGTTACTTTATTTAAATTTGGAAAACACAGTTAAATCTATATGACCTGGCAGAAATTGTCTGCAGCTCTGTCTGTGAAAGCTGCAATGGAAAATGTGTTTTCTGTGCACAGAGAGGCTACAGCAACAGCAGGCTGCAGTAACAAATGACTTGCTCTGCTCCATGAAGATGCCGTCAAAGCCAGGTTGGAAGCTGTAGGTGTGCAGTAAATGGTGTGAGTTAAGGATTTGGCTACAGTAATGGTTAACAAAACAACCCCATAGTGTTGCCCACACACTAAAAAAGAAGCATATGTAAAAAAAAAAAAAAAAAAATCCACCCTAACTCTATGTATATTTCTGAGACAGCTGTTAGGTAGTCAGCATTTTCTGAAGGGTGTACCTTTAATAACTGATCTTGATCTTTATTAACGTATGCATGGCTAATACTGGAACCTATCAGCAGTGAGTAAATTCTGCAAGTGATTGCACTGCTCTTTTGGCCAAACCTTCAGAACGTTATATGTTTTGGATATATTCACATTTAAAAAAAATTGGTTATATTGGTTTAGGGTGTTCTGACAAAGTGTCACAATTTTTCAAATCCTTCTGTGCTGAAATAAAATTTCTTGACAGAATTGTGTGTACACCAGTGCAATAAGCAGTACAAAATGTTGATCCATACTAGAAAAGCAAAGAACATTTGTTAACCTGCAGCAGGCTTTATGAAATGGTACTGGATCAACAGTGATTTCACAGTATCTTGGGAGAGGCCATTTTTATATAACCTCAACTCACCGCCACCTTACCCTCAAAAAAACCCCAGACTGATGTAACAGTTGCTGTTCACACTTCATCATTCTTGTGTCTTGCTTTTGATGAGACCTGTCAGCTGCAATTTTCTTCTCAATTGCTGTGGTGTTTTGTTTTTCCCTTCCTGAGGGACTCTTACCTGCTGCTTCAAAATAGCACTTAGTCAGAACATCAAACTGCTGTTGCAAACTAAGCCAAAGACAAATAAACATTCATTGAAAAAGAATTATCCTCCTGACCCTGGAGTGCCAGGTTGTTGCATCAGAAGCAGCTGTGAAAATAAATTGCCCTGCTGCTGTTGGTCTGCAGCTGTTGATCAGAGACGCTCTCAAGTTGTCTGATCCTCGGCTGCTCTGTGCCTATCCCTTTTGTTGCTACTAGCAGCTTTCTCCCTGTGGTTCTGTTTCTTGATGCTTCTTGCTGGTAGCACTAGGTTGGTTGTTTAATCTCGTGCCTGCTTAACTGTAATGCATTTTATAACTTGCATTGTTGGCCTCTATGACAACTGAGCATCTTTAATAATCTGTTATTGCATCACTTCAGTGGTGGCTTGATGTACTTTTGGATATTAGAAGAGCTGTGATTATAACTTTGCATTGCCATGTTAATTGACTTTTGTACCCTTTAACCTCCCCTCAAACCCTTGCTGTTCTTAAGCAGTAGTGCTATTTATAATACTGTGAATAGCACAGCTTAGTTAAATATACGTATTATAATAAACTTTTAATTAAAGACTACAGTTAAATAAAATGGTAGGAATCAGACACAGACTTCACTTGGAAATAATTTATGGAAGTACAGATATGAGTATGCCAATTTACTCCTCATCTCCACTTTATTCCCTCCTCTTATTCTACAGATCAAAATGAAGAACAAAGTCTTGGTTCCAGTAACATTGCAGAATTAAGCCCAGGAGCAATAGACTCTTGCAGAAGTGACTATCACACTGCTTTTAACAGCATGATGATGGAGCGCATGACCACTGATATTAATGCACTGAAAAAGCAATATTCCAGGATAAAGAAGAAGCAGCAACAGCAGGTTCACCATGTTTATATCAGAGCAGGTAACATATAAAACATGCTTCATTTCCTGATCTATTACAAACTAACTTCATCAGGCAAATGGCATTCTTTTACATGTAACCAAACAGACAAAATAAGAAAGACTGATGAAATATATAAAATTAGTAGTAAAGTGGGTACCACTTCATGCAGACAGAAAACAAGAAGGTGATATTTTTTCTTCTTTTGTCAGGATCTGAAGATGATGACCCTGGGGTTTTCTTAGGTCCCAGGGACCAACTAAACAATGGTATTTAAAAGTGGCTTTGCTATCTGGGTGCATTGTGTTGATCGCTCTGATTTAAAACTTTAAGTCTTTGGCATTCTTGGAATTGACATATTGATGCACTGGAAAAAGTGAATACAGAGATGAGGATGCTTCAGATCATGTGAAGATAGATTCCTAGCTGGTCTGTGTTATCCAAACTCCTCTGAATTCATCTGGGCATGGCAAACTATGCAGCTGAAGGAACTGGCTTAGATGCTCCATTGTGACTGGCAGTTTCCCTGGCCACAATGATACTGTTGTGAGGACTGAGCTGGACATCAGTCCCTTATTTAACAGCCCATGCTATGGAGTCTGTCCCCCTAATTGTCAGATTCAGCAGTACGGGGGTTGGCATGAAAAGCTGAAGGTTTTACTGAGTGTACAAGCTGAGCACAGCCCACCCCACTCATTCCTCCCTCTTAGGTGTCATCTTTCTAAGTTCACCATTGAACCATGCAAATGGGTCACTGTGGAGAATTCTATTTCTCTTCTAGATTGTCTAAACCTGTGCTAGCAGGAGCATTTGAATACATGGGGCTGCAATTTTTCATTTACATGATTAAGAAGGATGATTTTTAAAAAATATTAGTGAAGTGTTTGCTTTGAACAAGTACTGTATCCAGCAGAAACAGTGCAAACAATAAAATGTTGATTCCCAAGGATGCCAACCCCTACTTTCCAAGCACAAATCTTTCTAATCTTACTAATCATGATACAGGGCTGGGTTTGTTGTTTAATCAATCTGTCATCTAATCACCAATTCTGAGTATACTCCTCTGGCTTAATAAGGTGTGGTTTTATGCATTAAAAGTACTTTAATTCATTTTCCATTATCCAGTCACACAAACCTTGTGAAGAGGCTTATGTATCTGACCTCATATGGAAATTGAATAGCCTTTTGCTGTTGGCTGAGAAAAGAGGGAGAGGGGAAATATCAGAAGCCAATATTTAACAATCAGATTTAGTGAAATTCCAAAAATCAAGAAGCTATTCTTTTAATGATTTATTTTCATGGTATTCCTGGCTCAGGGCTTACCCATAGGTGCAAAGCAGTGAGGGAGGGCAGAAAATCCTTATATAGAAAGTGCTGCTTTGTGTTCAACTCTGAGACATAAGTGAAATGCAGTGATGATTTTTAAGTTTGGGTTATTTTTTTAAAAATACGTTCTGTCCTCCAAACTTTGCCATACCTCAAGAAAGGTATCAAATTTGGTGGTAGATCTTTAGAATATTAATTTGCTTCATTCTTTAACAATACTGTGTTTCTTTTAAATGCTTTCTTTCAGACAAGGGCCCAGTTACCAGCCTCCTCCCTTCTCAGGTAAACCATTCCCCAGTGATAAACCACCTCCTTTTAGGAAAGAAGATGAAATTGAATAACAAGTCTCTCAAAAATGCTGTTATTCACATCCCAAGCCATGCTACGGGGAAGATGTCTCCCATTCCCCAAGAAGATCTTAAAACAAAGCTGAACTCTCCCTGGCGCACTCACATCCGAGTTCATCGGAAGAACATTGCTAGGGCCAAAGGCCAGCTGGGCTACGGAGATACCGTGGGACTGATAGATGAGCAGAGTGAGAGCTGTAAAACAAATAGTCCTGGTGCAAAGGAGGAGACTTCCAAACATTCTGACTTTGGAGAAGGAGAAGAAGGTGGTTTGGGTGACAGGACTACTCGCCAAGCTGACCGGCAGTCATCTGAGCCAGACTCTACGGACAGCGGTACAAACGTGTCCGTGGTTCAGCTAAAACTGGAAGCACTGGAACTTACCTCAGATACCCCAACCAATGTGGAACCAACATCCCATCAGTCCAGCCAGACATGTTTATCAGAGTCTTCCACTTCATCCAGAGACAGTGGAAACCTGGCTAAATTGCCCCAGCCTGGGAACCCAAAGCCACAAGTCTTTAACCCTTTTCCCAGCGTCAAGCCTCTTCGAAAGTCAGCTACAGCCAGGAATTTAGGGCTGTATGGCCCTACTGAAAGAACACCAACTGTACACTTCCCACAAATGAGCAGAAGTTTCAATAAATCTGCCAGTGGCAACAGTGGGACCAGGAAACGATGATGGTAGTGGTACTTACTACTTCTGACAACAACAAAAGAATTTGTATTGCCTTTTTTTTTTTTAAAGTGTGCATGTGTATGTCTGTCCCAAAGCATTTCTAATTGCTAATTAAGTTACAGGGACAAAAGTGATTACCAGATATATAAATATGTGTCTTTGAAAATTGTACTTCTGTGTCATTATGCAATAGATTAGTGAAGATGAACTCTGGCACCCTATTGTTAATTCTGATGGTCCTGTGTAAAATAAACATTAATTTGCAATGTGAAACATACGGTTTCCTAAAGTCTAACTCAGACATTAAATCACCAGCTGCCTTTAAACCCTCAGCCCCCCATGGCTGCCTCCTGTCTTTCTGAGCTTGAAGGACAAACTGTCCAGTGCAGCAGACAGGTGTAACAGTTTTTGTGACTGTTAAGCAGCTTCCCCATCCAACCTCATCATCACACTCTGGGAGTAGCTGGAGAAGCCAAAACTTACAGAAGCACAAGCAACCCTAGCAATCAAAAGTGCCACTTTGTGACATCTGGCTTCAGATATTCTTGAACATTTTCTGCTTCTCTTCCCATAGCAATTCTCTGCTGACACTATTTTTAATATAAACCTAAACATTAAGCATGAGAACAGCAGATATAATTCCATTCACAACAGAGGTTGCTCCTTCTCTGTTACATGTGTACATACATACATTTCTGTTACTGCTGGAGAGTTGCAGCACTGTAAAAGTAGGAATTAGGTACAACTATTTGTATAGTTGTATGATTATTATTCTGACGCATCTTGGCTTCAATGGATTTAAAAGCTATTATCTAGATTAGACTTATAGTTAAATAATATTTGCCAGCTTAGCAAGTAGATAAAATATATGAATGTTCCAAAGTAGTTTAGGGGTTTAAATTCTATAAATAGAGTGATTAGATACTTAGAGTGCCACTTCCCATTAAAAGCCAACACATCAGCCACTATGTTAGTGGGATGTGCCCTTGGTCTTCCATGTCTTGGTTCCTCTTTGGTGTGAAGGAAAGTGATAAATTGAGTATTTATTTCCAAATCAAAAAGCAAAGCTGATAAATAGTGTAACACAAGTATTTATATGTGTATAACAGAGGCAGACAGAGAAACTAAACATAGGTTATTCAACTTCAGGATTGCAAAACCACGTACTCAAACTCCAAGAAATTCAGGTTGCTCTTAAATCATTGCAGCTCTGTCAAGTGGTATGTACTGACTATGATTCATTACCTTGATTCCAAGTTTCCCGGGGCATGAAAGGGCCAATATTTTAAAATGCAGTAATGATGAATCAGCACCATTGTATGTAATATCTTACTTGCTTTTAAAAATTCTTTGTTAAATTTGCAAATTAATATATCATTGTCTATTAATGTATTCCATAATCTATAATATATGACACCAGTTTCACTGTATACCATAACTTATAAGCTGTACAATATACTCTGTTCATTGTTGTGGGAACAGTTTTATTTTGCTGTTGTTTCATATGAGTGTATGCATATAAAATAGTATACAAATATGAACACTATAAATATAAAACAGATGTAGATCAGATTTTGCCCTGCCTTATTTCCAGGCAATAGTAGTATTGTCACTAATGATTACTTACAGCACTAAGTAAATTTAAAATAATGTAGAATTTAGTCACTGATTATGGACTGTATGTGAATTGTTTTTGCACTGAATTAGAAGAAATGGACTTCTCAAAAATTTTCCTCTGAATCATCTTCCCCAGTTTTTCTTAGCTTCAGTGTATCACACGGCTGTATGCTGAACCCATACAAATAAAAGGACTGTCAGTCTGTAAAACCTGCTAAAGTGGTCCAAATGTGTGCATGAATTTTCAACCTTTTATGAACTAAGCAGTGGTAAATCAATAAATTATGCATGGATATAGGTCTGGGGAGAGAACAACACATTCTTATGATTCAGAATGAATAATAATTTACAAGGGTGCACTCAGGTCTTGGACTGTTAGGATTGAGAAGAGGGAACCACAGCTACTCAGTGCATTAGCTTGATGATGCTTGCTGCAGGAAATTTCCTTAAAGTACTATTTGATGAGAAAATAGAATGTCAACTACCTCAAGGGTACATTTCTGAACCTCAAAGGATATTCACTCTGTACCTGATAAACTTGGAACATACAGCAAAAGCAACTTCATTGCTTAGTACTGAGACAGAACATTAAGATAGGGTCCGGAGAACTCCAGAGAGGTTTCCCATTATTTTTCCATAAAGAATCCCTTGAGCACATGAGGTCTAGTGATGAAGCAAGTTGTGCTTGGAAGAGTGGCATCACAGCACCAAGGGTGCTGGGAAGTATGATGCTGGCAGTCTGCTTTGTAAACATTTTGTTCTCCTTGAGCCTTCTTGTTCTAATGCTTTCTTCCATGTGACCAAATGACATTTTTGTTTGTTGGGGTTTTTAAAGTTCCTTGAGTCTTTGTTTTTCTTTTTTTTTCTTCCTTTTTTTTTTTTTTTTTTTTTTTTTTGAGAAGGGATTTTAATAGGATCTTGTTGACTTCTGAGCATGTGTTTCACCATCATCAAATGAGAGCTCTCAAAGGACAGGCATTTGATTCCATTTTGCAGACACTTGCTGTTTTGCAAATGGAAACAGGTCCACAGCTATTCAGACATTTGAAATTGTCCATGTTTTGGGGGTAAAAATAGCAGATAGTAGAGATAAGTTTTTCAAAATCGCTGTCAGCAAAAATTGATTTCATCCACAACTAAAGCTATACTGCCGATTTGATTTTGTGTACCTCACAAAAATCCTACCTCTATTCAAAACAACCTAAGTGGTTACTGGAAAGGCAACAAAAAGTTGTTTCATGAAAAAGTAAAATGCAGCCCTTTACACTGGTATTTCCAATTCAGGTAAAAGCTCATTTTCAAAATTCAAGACTTAACATCTGTATCAAACTTTCACAACATCTATTTTAAACCAGTTGTGTGTTTTTTTGGTTTTTTTGGTTTTTTTTTTTTTTTTTTTTGTTTTTTTTTTTTTNGTTTTTTTTTTTCATAGAGAAATAAGGTGAGTAATTTCACTGTACTGTGGTTTTCCTTGACCTCCTTTGCAAGGAGTTATCTTGTGCCCATCCACGGGCAGTAGTAGCATCTGGCTGAGTGGCAGGGAGCCAGTATCATCTGACACCAGCTCCACTGAAGTATGAAAAGATAGAAGACTCATCCAAATGCATCCCTCTCCTAGTCAACGCTTTATTTGCTCCAGTTTTACTTGCTTTTTATTGGTGAAAGATTCATTCAAGGCGGGAGGTTGTCATAGAGGCCTGCCAGTGATTTGAGATGCCAGACAAGCACCCTCAGGCTGTGTGCCTTTCCCCAGCAGGGACTGGTGAGGTGATTGGTTTCTCAGGAAGCCAGAAGCTGCTTGGACACCTTTGAACACCTCTGTGTTAACAGTGTCCTTGGGAAGGTGTGCTCCTTTGTGAGAGGGGTGAATCCAGCACACTGCAGGAAAATGCACGTGTGAAGGGTCTCTTCTGCACACCCTTCCCCACTGAAGAGCCCTCAGGGCTTGCAGCAGCTGACAGGCTGATACAAGATATTTGACACAGTTTAGGACCTAGAAGTGGTTTGCAGTGTCAGGGCATACTCAGGCCCAGCCTCCTCCAGCCTGCAGGATGCCATTTCAGCTGTGCTTGGTCCTACAAGCAGCACACAGCACTTACTGGCTCACCGCAGGTTTAAAAAGAACCACAGACGTTTCCAAGCCTTATTCTGATAAAACTGTATCAAACCACCCTGGTTTACCACAAATAAGCAGACAGGCATGGTGGTGGCACTGGAGGCAATACATGTGGATGGAGAGGTTGGGAGGATGGAAGGAACAACACATCCAGGCAAAAGGTACAAGAAGTTTTGAGGGAAAGCAAACTCCTTGGTGTCTGTGTGGCTTTTTAGGCTTCCTAGCTGTAAACAACAAATCCATGACATGCTGCTTCCTGCCTGTCCTTCCTGTGTTCAAAGTGGTCATGGACTTCTGATGCCAGCAAGGTGCACATCGTGCGAGCACCACCCACTTGGTAGCCTGGTGGTTGCTCCTGCCCTGGCAGAATCCAGCCCTGGCAGAAGGGAGATGCTAGTGGAGAGCCCTCTGGTGAGGGTCACAGTGGCTCTCTTTACACTGAGCCATCTAAAAGGGTCTCCTCTCATGGATGTGTATAGTTTTTTGTTCTTACTTGTTGGTTTTCTGATGTTTTCTATCTGTTGATATCATGGGGCAATTTTTGGATCCTTTCCTCATTTTTTGAATACTACATCAGGAATGACAGATGCTTTCTGCATCTCAGGACTGAATAGTTGTGCAGCTATTCCTCTCTGTTTGGCTTGTATTTTGCCTCTGTGAGCTCCCAACCCTTGCTCGTATTCATTGTCTGGGTGTTTGATGAGAGTTTTCAGGAAGATAAGGATAACCATGCTGGTTGGCTTAGCCCAGTGTCTTTTCTCTGACAGCTAATGGATGGAAACAGCCAAAAATTGAGTCCTGTAGAAACACAGCACATCCAGATACAGCCTTCCCTTGGGGCAGTAATCTGATTTTGTCTGGGCTGAGCACATGATGCAGAGGTGATCTGGGTGGCCAGGCCAGTGGCTCATCCACAGTGGTGTGCTGATCTGGGCGGCTGTGTCCACAGCAGTGACCACAAACTGAGGTTCATGAGCAAAATTTCCTCCTTCACATGAAAAGAATAATAATAATGGAGAGATGGCCAAGAATGAAAAGAATAATAAACACAAAATGTGAGCCTGAAGCAGCAGCTGTTGTGGTGGTTCCTGCTGGGTGCCAGATTGCCTCTGTGGTCTCCCTCCACTTGAACTTCCAGCCTTATGGTGATTCCTCCCTTAGAGGCTGACTGGCCTCCCGTTGCAGGGGAGATGCAGGGAACTTAGCTGGAGCAATCTTCCAAAGGGGCAGAAGGTGGGAATGGACTGAAAAGCCTCACAGGCCCTCAGAGGGCCAGACATGGCTGAAAACCCCAGACCCAGCACAGCCTGTGCAGTGATGAAGGACTCATGGGCAATAGTTCCCAGCCAGTTTTTCAGCCCCTTTTGGGCACAAGCAGTGGCATTGCTCTGCTCCTGCTCACTGTCCATGATGGCTCCTCCACCTTGCTTTCCTTCCCAAACAGCTCCAGTGGCTTCTCTAGATGACACATGGGTACAAACCCAGAGTGGAGGGCAGGTGCCAGTCCATGCAGACACACAAGGGCAGTTGTGGAAGGATGGTGTTTGGCCAGCAAGAAGGAAGTAAGTTTATTCTTAGGAAAATAGGAAACATCTCTAGCAACCACCCAGCACAGGCATAGGAGTCCAGTGTTAAGACTTAGAGAGGCCAGAGATTTACAGCTCAGATTTACCAGCAACCAGTCACAGGTACTCAGGGAGAGAAGAGCTGATTGGAACCTTACAAGGTATGAACTTTTAGTTTCAGGTGCCAAAAAGAGTGCCAGAATTTGTACGATTTTTTTCCCCCAACTGTGACTTAAAATTGCAGCTTCTCTTACTCTTCTAATGACATCTCTTAATGAAACTGGGTTTCTTTTTTTACTTTCCTTTTTTTAAAAATAAATGTCAGTCTATAGCTGTTTTATCTGCACCAAAGTACAGACCTGATCTTCTGCTTGTTCCAACATTACTTGTCACTTACATTAGGTATACATAATGCCCTTTTGAACTCCAAATTACTGTGTTTGATAATTTTTATACTGTTTCCCCTTCACTAGTAAACTTTTCACCCAATTACAACAATACTGTTCAGTGTCTGGCCTCCAGTGCCCTTGGAGAAGAGGCCTTTCTCCAGAGGGAACAAAAGGCCTATTGTCTGCTTGGCAGAGGGCCAGGTGACTTGGTGCTGCTGGACACGTTCTCTATCCCCACTAGCCAGCGTTGAGTCACTGATTTCCACCCAGACTGGGAAGTGTTTGTTCCACAAAGTGTTTGTTGATGAACAGGCACTTCTGCCATCGTGTGAGAGGCAAGCTGTGCCACACTGCTGCTGAACCTCCAGGCTGGTGTGACAGAGAGAGCTGGGGAGGATTTCACTCTTGCAGTTGGCAAGACACGATAGCACCTTCTGTAAAAGTGCTACAGTACCTGGCCACAGAGATGCAATACTGCTGCTGGAGGTTAGACCAGGTTTGCAGCTGTCATCACCAGCAGGTCAGTGATGTGTGCTCTGGCTCAGTCTGCTCCTGGCTTTCTGTGTTCATATCCATTCGAGGTGATAGTCTAATTATGGTCACTAGATGCCACTGGTGCTCCATGCAAACACAGCTGCTGCAATTTCTGCGAAAGGAAATACAGCCATAGTTTAGTGTTTCCAATTTTTATTAATTTTCAATCAGATGTGAAGCAGTTTCCAGTCTGTTCACCTTTAATTTCACCTTTCAACCTCTCTGCTCTATTTGACTCCTCTTAGTAAGCTTGCTCACCTTGCACAGTGATCCCAAAGCACAGAGACATCCTAACAGTGTGTCTTTGGAATCATTGCCCATAGCAAGACTCTAAAATGCTCTAAAGGTTCTTTCTCGGTCACAGGTATAATAAATTTTCTCTTTGGTGAATGAGCCATCAAACATAATTCCAGTTGCAGGCAGATGAAGGAAACTTGCTGGATTCACTGAGTGCCTTGTTGAAACTTGTTTTATGAATGCACCAACAGTGACAACCAGTTCCTGCCAGTCATGAATCAGCTGAGGTATTTTATCATAAATACTGGAGCTGAGCTGTTCCAAAGGGTGAAAGAAAAAAGAACCACCTTTTTGTCAAACTTTTGTCGAAAATATCACCAACAAAATATATCTGAACTGATAAACTCCTCTCAGATGCTTACAGCTTGCTGTCTTGCCCTGGAGAACTTACTGCTCAACCCATGAAGGTTTTAAACTTCCAGAGCTTGAAAAAAAACCACATTCAGGTCTCCAGATGTGGAATTGCTTGCCTTCACTGAGAACAGGAATTTGAGGTTCACATGCCAGTCATCAGCAATCAGTACTGACTCCAGATGGGCCTGAGGGAATCTTATGAGGTTTAACAAGGCCAAGTGCAAGGTGCTGCACCTGGATCAGGGCAAACCCTGGTATCAGCACAGGCTGGGGATGAAGGGATGGAGAGCAGCCCTGCTGAGAAGGACTCGGGGGTGCTGGTGGAGGAGAGGCTGGACATGACCCAGCCATGGGCACTCACAGCCCAGGGAGCCAAACGTGTCCTGGGCTGCATCCAGAGCAGCCTGGGCAGCAGGGCCAGGGAGGGGATTCTGCCCCTCTGCTCTGGTGACACCCCACCTGCAGGGCTGCATCCAGATCTGGGGTCCCCAGGAAAGATGAGGACCTGTTGGAGCAAGTCCAGAGCAGGGCCCCAAAGATGGACTGGAGCACCCTCCTATGAAGACAGTCAGAGAGACCTGGGGTTGTTCAGCCTGGAGAAGGATGTGGGGAGGCCTTTTAGAACCTTCTAGTACCTAAAGGAGCATTATAACAAAAATTGGGACAATGTTTTTAACAGAGCCTGTTGTGATAGGACAAGGGGGATGGTTTTAAACTAGCAGAGGATAATAAAACACTGACACAGGTTTCCCAGAGAGGTGTGGATGGCCAACCCTGGAAATATTCAAGATTAGGCTGGATGGGGCCCTGAGCAACCTGGTCTATTTAAAACTGTCCCTATTCATTGCGGGAGGTTGGACTAGATAGCCTTTGACAGTCCCTTCCAAACCAAACCACTGTATGATTACATGGTGGCTTTTCAGGTACATGCATGATCTAGACACAGTCACTGTCAGCATCCCATGTCATGCAAAATGAGATGAGCCTCAGATTTGCAATTTGATTTTTCAGCAGCTTGCTCTGCAAATTATTGTGACCAGACACATGCAGCAACACACAGGCTTGGCACAGCCTCACTAAACATGCACCAGAGTTTACTGCCAGGAAAAAGCACCAGCTGAATGCAGGTCACTTGAAAAACAAGCCTATTAAAGGACTTAGGCTCTTAAAGCAGGACCAAGAGGTTATTAAGATACTTAAAAAGAAACACAGCCCTTGCCTAGCTACTGCACAGCAACAGTGGCCTTTGGTGCTATGTAAAATTTCTGTTTGACTTCAGCACTTCCAAAGCACCTAGAGTTCTGCCTTTGCTTATGTGACCTCTGTGTCCCTTAGCTAATTCACATGAGAGCAATCCAATAAAGCTGAAAAACAGACTGATTAACTCTGAGATTGGTTTGGTACACCTAGATCTGCTCCTTGCCTTTTGATAATGAAATTCAGCACAGGGCAGATCTCGATGTGTCTGGGCAGAGCCATAAACAGAGTGATTTGGGGCATTAAATCAGGATGTGCCTAAAGAGATTGTGGTCATTCCTAGATCAGAACAAGTTTGATTAATTCAGCCATGTCTGGAGAAGTTCAGCAGTTAGTTGCTTTAATCTCCATTTCAAGATATACTTCAAAAAAAGGTATTACTTTAATCTCAGAATTTGTTTTTCTCTTGTACAGCCAGTGATGTCCATGGCCAGAATCCTCGAGCCTGGACAGTTCTATCCAGTGGTTCTCCTCCTGACAAACAGGTGTCTTTACTGTTGAGTATACCATGTTTTAGAGTACATGGGGGCATGTTCTGTGGCTCTGTTGAGGTGGCAACACCATGCATGCAAAGTTGAGTTCCAGATGCAAGAACATGGCTCTGGGCCATCTACACAGGATGGGTAGGTTTAATCCTGTGGGCTGTGGCTTGACAAGGGTGAAAGGGGAGGAAGGCATCGACCTTTCTAAAGTTGCAGA
>WEIU01012373.1:26055-100578 GCA_013389925.1 Aegithalos caudatus | reverse complement strand
GGACATGACCCAGCCATGGGCACTCACAGCCCAGGGAGCCAAACGTGTCCTGGGCTGCATCCAGAGCAGCCTGGGCAGCAGGGCCAGGGAGGGGATTCTGCCCCTCTGCTCTGGTGACACCCCACCTGCAGGGCTGCATCCAGATCTGGGGTCCCCAGGAAAGATGAGGACCTGTTGGAGCAAGTCCAGAGCAGGGCCCCAAAGATGGACTGGAGCACCCTCCTATGAAGACAGTCAGAGAGACCTGGGGTTGTTCAGCCTGGAGAAGGATGTGGGGAGGCCTTTTAGAACCTTCTAGTACCTAAAGGAGCATTATAACAAAAATTGGGACAATGTTTTTAACAGAGCCTGTTGTGATAGGACAAGGGGGATGGTTTTAAACTAGCAGAGGATAATAAAACACTGACACAGGTTTCCCAGAGAGGTGTGGATGGCCAACCCTGGAAATATTCAAGATTAGGCTGGATGGGGCCCTGAGCAACCTGGTCTATTTAAAACTGTCCCTATTCATTGCGGGAGGTTGGACTAGATAGCCTTTGACAGTCCCTTCCAAACCAAACCACTGTATGATTACATGGTGGCTTTTCAGGTACATGCATGATCTAGACACAGTCACTGTCAGCATCCCATGTCATGCAAAATGAGATGAGCCTCAGATTTGCAATTTGATTTTTCAGCAGCTTGCTCTGCAAATTATTGTGACCAGACACATGCAGCAACACACAGGCTTGGCACAGCCTCACTAAACATGCACCAGAGTTTACTGCCAGGAAAAAGCACCAGCTGAATGCAGGTCACTTGAAAAACAAGCCTATTAAAGGACTTAGGCTCTTAAAGCAGGACCAAGAGGTTATTAAGATACTTAAAAAGAAACACAGCCCTTGCCTAGCTACTGCACAGCAACAGTGGCCTTTGGTGCTATGTAAAATTTCTGTTTGACTTCAGCACTTCCAAAGCACCTAGAGTTCTGCCTTTGCTTATGTGACCTCTGTGTCCCTTAGCTAATTCACATGAGAGCAATCCAATAAAGCTGAAAAACAGACTGATTAACTCTGAGATTGGTTTGGTACACCTAGATCTGCTCCTTGCCTTTTGATAATGAAATTCAGCACAGGGCAGATCTCGATGTGTCTGGGCAGAGCCATAAACAGAGTGATTTGGGGCATTAAATCAGGATGTGCCTAAAGAGATTGTGGTCATTCCTAGATCAGAACAAGTTTGATTAATTCAGCCATGTCTGGAGAAGTTCAGCAGTTAGTTGCTTTAATCTCCATTTCAAGATATACTTCAAAAAAAGGTATTACTTTAATCTCAGAATTTGTTTTTCTCTTGTACAGCCAGTGATGTCCATGGCCAGAATCCTCGAGCCTGGACAGTTCTATCCAGTGGTTCTCCTCCTGACAAACAGGTGTCTTTACTGTTGAGTATACCATGTTTTAGAGTACATGGGGGCATGTTCTGTGGCTCTGTTGAGGTGGCAACACCATGCATGCAAAGTTGAGTTCCAGATGCAAGAACATGGCTCTGGGCCATCTACACAGGATGGGTAGGTTTAATCCTGTGGGCTGTGGCTTGACAAGGGTGAAAGGGGAGGAAGGCATCGACCTTTCTAAAGTTGCAGACAATAGCTCTGTTCAAAAAATAGCTGTAGATAGGTCTGTGCAACCACTGGAAAGGCTGCAAATCATGATATGTATGAAAGTCCTAGAGTTCTGACATCTCATATGGATGAGGGAGACCTGGACCCCACCACATGTGTGTGGTTAGATTTTTCATTATACAGTAATTATGTAAAAAGAGGATGGAGCCCTGTGCAAGGACCTTTCTCTACCTGAGGCTTATTCATTTCGATTAATGAAAAAAGGATAGAAGATACCAATGATGTAATTTAAATATAAAATCTCTATTAGAGATAACCCATAATAAATCTCCTGTGTCAATTCTCAACTTGCTTTTATGCTTCTATTTGCCAGTGAGTACAGAAATAAGACCTGAGCCCCTCTGGCTCAGATACCATCTGTACTTTGAGCTGTAGTGGCCCTGTATTTTCAATATACAGATTTTTGGTCTTTCCTTCAAGGACACACAGTGCATTAGGCATTTGGCTGTTATATTTGTTAAGTTACAAGTATTACCAGTCTGCATGGTGAGCACTGACTGCTATTTAAATTAAAGTAATGGTAAGCTTGCTCTAACCATTCCCCTCTCTGTTAGAAAGTGCCAACACCTCGGGCAGCAGCTTGTAGAGGAGCTGATGATCTCTGGTCTCTGAAGTCACATGCAGCACTTGATGATGTGTTAAAGGGGCTAGAGCACTACAAACACATGCAAGGTTGGTATTTGATAGAGTTCAGTATCAGGGAAAAGTGAGCTGGAAGCATCCTCACTCTAATGAAGCTGCAATTCCACAGTCTGTGCAGGCAGGTGATTGGTTTTTACCATGTTCATCTGCCAGCAGGTCACCCTGCAGTGCCACTGGTGCTGACACTGACTATGGGTCCCAGAAGTTGGTGCTGGTCTCCAGGAAAGGACTCATGTCATAAACAAATGTTCCAGGTTTGGCTTATGCCTTCCTGCAGCGTCTTCATGGCACAGGCTGGTGCCACCACTGTCAAAGCTGGCAGACTGAAGAANCTCCCTCCCTCCCTCCTTCCCTCTTTCCTTTCTCATGTCTGCGTGCCTGCCTCATCTACTCTTCTTCCTGCCTGCCTTTTTCCATCCTTCTTTCGTCCCTGAAAAGATCAAAAGCATTTTCTAGAGCTGATAAAAAAGGCAGAAAAACCCCACAATGGTACCTGACCTGCACGCCATATTTCATTTATCCAGCTTTGCATTTCAAATTTCTTTCTTCTTACACAAGACCTGTGCTCTAGACTTCCAGGTGAAAAGAACTGAATGGTTTATCTCTGTACACTGTAAGGACCTGAGGGCAGTATCTGGTGATCAAGGCCATTTTTGACATGGACACTCCCTGGCCCTGCTGCCCAGGCTGCTCTGGATGCAGCTACAAGTTTTTTGGTTTTTTTTGGTTTTTTTTTTTTTCATGTCTACTTTTCTCCTCAAGAAGTTTTGTAGGGTGGGGTTTTTCTTTTGAAAATGGCACCAACAGGAAATTTGTTGTTGTTTTTGTTTGTTTGTTTTGTTTGTTTGTTTGGTCTTTCCCCTCTGTTACAAGCCCTATCCATTAGATATCAACACTGCACAATTTTTCTCTGTTGGTGGATTTTTTTTTTTGGAGCCTCAGTTACTAACATCAGACTATACAAACAAAAACACCCTCCACCCCAAATCCAAAACCAGCAGAGGACATTCCAAATCCCAAACCAGTAGAGGACATTGTTTCTAGCTCTCTTATGTTTGAGAAGGTTTTTGCCAAAAGTTTGAACATCAGAATGAAAAAAGTTCTTCCAAAGCTGTTATTTGTATTTTGATTTTGGGTGATTTTTGAAGTGTAATGTGTGACTTCTTAGCATTCTGACATAAAAAAATGTTGCTATAATTCAAAATTGAGAAAGCAGTAGTAATTTGTGTTGACAGCAACAAATAAATGACTTGCCTCTTGCAGGCAATCATTCTCAGAGTAAGAGATGAATGAGAAACAGCAGGAGCTTGAAGGAAAGTGAGACAAGTGCTGCAGCCTGGAGAGGATTTGGGTGGGCATGGCTTTTCTCTTCCCTTCCTTTCCAGCACAACAACCCGTGCTCTGCTTTCCTTTCTTAGAAAACAGTTGAAGTATGTATCTGGGACTATATTTTGGCCTTGCTGGAATTGCTCCAGTAAAATACAAGCCTTATGAGGGAATTACTACACTGCTGACACTGCTATAGAACCAGCTGCAGGTTAAAATTTCTCACTGTCTGCATATTTTGCTGATGCTCAGAGAATGGAAGCACTGGGAGTTTGCTGCAGTCAAAACTGACTGTGGATGGTGAGTGAAATACAGTTATTTTTTCTCTCAGAGGTGTGTTCTGCTCTGAGGTTCAGTTGGAGATTATGGAAAGCTTTGATGAAGGTTCTTTGATGATGATGAAAGGAGCCATGACATATGTGTAGCAAACAAAAAGGAACTCCTTGTTTCATCTTCTCCTTTTCTCTCACAATGGACTGACTAATTGGAAAAAGAATTGATAAGTTGCATCTTGATTATTCACCAGCTTTTGAACTCTGTCCAGAACAGAGAATAATGTCCTGCTTGCTTTTCTGTCAGGCAGAATGTGCCCACATGGTTTTCAAGCTCTGCCATTCACACATGCAGATCATTATAGATGAGATGTATTTTTCATGATGTTTTGCTCACTATTCCCATGCAGAGAAAGGCTGGGGTGGAGAATGCCTCATATGCACTAATCCTGAAGTTACTGCTCTCAATAATGTTGTAGTATAACTCCATTGTCTGGGTGGTATTGCCAGGCTCTCTTTTTGGCTCTTGCAGTAGTTTGTAATGTTGTCATCATGCAGACTTTTAGTTTGCTTGCACCATGGGATCTTGCTTGAAGTTAAGGCAGCTCAGGATGGGAGGAGGGTGTCAGCTTAGGTCCTTAGCTGCCTTCAAATGGTGGTCTCAGCTGAGCAAGGATGAACTCCATCTCCCCTTAGTGTTCATAAGGTCCTTGGACAAACTGAAAGAAGTGGAGATATATCAGTAAGGTGCCCCTTGCCCATTGTCCCTGGGCATAGTGTCCCTCTGAATCCAGCTAATTTTCCAGCCTGAGCTGCTGATTCTGTGCAGCTCTTCACCTTAATCAGCTGGTCTGTGGGATGATTCCATCTACACTGCTGTTGTTTTCTCTGGAGGAAATGGGGAGCTGCTCTTTAGTCTGTTAGTGCTGCTCTGGCAGCATTTTCTGCATTTTCTGTGCAGTCTCATGAGGGAGTATGATTTTAAGGCTGAACTACAGGAAATCTGCCTCCCTGGCTTTAGCCTCATAACATCCTGCAGTGGTTTAGATCCATCACCTGGACAGCAGAGCAGTGGCTGCATGAGGCTAAACAGGACTACAGGGAAAGCAAGAGTTTTTGTGGGGAAGGAACATTCCTCTGGCATCTGTCCAGCCAGGAACTGCCACCATCAGTAATAAAGCCCATGGAGAGTGGGTGTCCCAAACCAGCCCCCAGCCCCTGTGGCAGCTACCCTGAGGCCACTCTGATTTGCCATGTCGGATTTTAGTCTGACACCAGAGTGCTGAACAGCAGAAAGTCTAGAAGAAATTGATCTATGGTTTGCTGCTGTTCAGAGGTAAATGAAAAGCCAAAACCAAGCTTATGGTCAAAATCCCCTTATCTGGAAGTCACAGAACTCTCTGTAGGGAAGCTGTGCTGGGGGAAGGTCTCTGTAGGGCTGCACAGAGCTTTAATACTTGGAAAAAAAAGGGCAGCTGGCAGTATGATTTTGAGCACTGCCTACTGCTACATTAATCAGTAACAGATTATATGTGTATAAAAGCGTAACACTGAGGGAAACAAGACTGGTTTGGTCTCACAGACTGGGGGATAGAGCTGAGAGGAAAAAGTGGACTTATATTTTGTAAGAAAAGGGGCTGATTTTCCTAGATTTAATGAAAGTAAAATAAAGCAAAAAGAAAAAAGCTCACAGTGTTGACAATACTTCATACTCACATTTTTAATGAAACATTGTAATTTCTGGTTTCTAGTTTTTCAATGTTTACACTGTAAAATCTAACTCAAATCATATGTTCCATATCATTGAAAAAGCCCTCCTCAGTTGGCTTGGAACACCCTAATCCTCTGGCATCTTACCTTTGAGAGAAGTGTGGGAGTGGGTTTTTTCACCCTAAACTTGACTGTTAGAGAAGGGAAGAGGAGTTTGTCCTTCCCTCCTTTTGGTACACAGCATGTGTTTGTCTGAGCACTAAGCTGCCCACAGAACAGGCAGGCTCCTGGCATTTGCTAACTGGAGGAAAAGGGCTCAATGCAAAAATAACTTGAGCTGTTTGCAGAATAGCTACTCAGATTCACCTGAAACCTAGGGCAGATATCGGTCTTTTTAGAAAATACTAGTGCTTTTCTAGTGTTTGCTCGTTTTCTAACAAAGAATGGAAACGATCTCCCAGGTTAGGATGCTCTGAGAAGTGTAAATTGAGACTACAATGCACAGATCTAGTAAATAAGAAAGTCATTAAGGGATAGAGAAGGCCTGAAGAGATGGAGGAGTGGCTTGTTCTTTGAGAAGAATAGGGTTATACCTCTCATTTTGCATTAGATTCTACCCTTCCTTTCTGCAATAATCCCTAGCAAAAGATGATGTCTCCTTTTTTCAATNGTTGTGTTTTTTTTTTAAAAAACCCTTTTTTTTTTTTTTTTTTTTTTTTTTTTTTTTTTTTTTTTTTTGTCACTCACAGGCATCTTGGTTTCAACAGAAAGCTTTCTGACTTTGATCCAACTATTTGATTTGCCCAGTTCATCAGAAGTTTCTGATGCTGTTCACTATTTCACACTGGCACCAAAAGGGAATTTGTCAGCACAGGGTTTCTACTTAATTAACAGGCTGTCAGGAACACTCCTGGGACAGGAGAGGAGAAAGGCCACCACAAGGCTTGGCTGGAATGAGATAGGAGCAGTGAGAAAAGATTGCTGCAACACAGCAGTAGAAGAAATGGAAAGGAAAGAAAATAAACCTAAATACTAATAGAAAAAAAGCAAGACCATAATCAAATTATTCATTTTTTTTTTTTTAAGCACACCTTTGTTTTGTTTGCTTAGTGAGCCCTGTCAGGCACCTTGCCTCAGAGATGGCTAAACCAGTGCATTACCTCAGCTACTCTGAAGGTAAACAACAACAACACTACTAACAAAATTAACTGGTAATTTTTTTCATGTGTTTTGTGAAAGAATGACTTGAACAGATGGAGAGTCTACAGACTTCTCTATCCAAAGGTTGCTATCTTTACTCTTATATCTTTAGGTACAAGTAGTATGGCATCAAGAAGGATTAAAAAAAGGGGACATTTCACTATGGCCAGCCAGATACCGATCTTAAATGATAACCAAATGATTTGCAGTAATGGCAACCAAATGATTTGCAGTAAAGTCTGAAGTTTGCACAGATAGAAGTTACTGATGATTATAATTTAAAAGACACTGGCAGATTAAAGTTAAATAATTTGCTCAGTACAACACAGTGAGCCAAACCAACAAAAAGTTGAATCCCTTCACTGTCATCTCCAGGCTCAGATACAACCATAAAAATTGCTTCTTTTATTCAAAAACAACAAATTCAAAACAAAAAGAAGATTCCTCTTGGGTTACAAGCTAATAACCTCTAACATCCATAAATGGCACTGTCTTTTAGAAACTTTTACAATTTTGTAATAACTGTGGGATTTTGTTCCAGTATCTGATTAACTACACATTTTGTTGCTTGGGTACTAAAGCTGAAACTATCAATTTTGTATATATTTATTTACTTTTAAGAAACCCATAGTTATTTTATTGTAATATGTGCCATATCTCTGAGAATTCTGCATTCAGTCATGCTTCTGGCATGTTAGTTATAATCTTCCCATTTCACAGTGTCTGGATGCTTCCATGTCTTATGTGAAGAAACTTTTCCTGAGCACATCTCAGCACAAATCTGCTGTTCAAACCCATGCCCTTTGACATTTACATTTTGTGAAATGGCCTAAAAATTGAAGTTTTCAGGTTGATTTATTTTCTATCTTTAACTATTTTCCTCACTTTAGTCAGTTTCTCATCCCCATGGTGCTTTTATTTGTAATCTTTCCCCTTTTTCTTTAAAATTTGGTTGGAAGTTTTTCTTTCAAAGAAATGAAGATCCTTCCTTGTCATAAAACTATCGTAGACAGGATAGTAAGCCAGGATGTTTGAGGACTTCAGGGCAAAATTATCTCTGGTGAATTGCCCACCAGAGGATATAGATTTTGGCTTGAGATTTTTACTGTGCCTTTTATGAGGTAGGTATTCCCTGTTGATTTCAATGGGAGTTGCAGACACAGTAGAAAAGGAGGGTACTTGAGTTGGCATTGTCATATGAAATTAATAGAATTTTGCTTCATGCTTTCAGTGTCTTTGAGAGTATGGAATTATGCCAATGGCATAAAGAATTCTTTACCCTTTGTAAATGTTAATGAACATGGGGGCTGTTATGTAGTCATGACATTTCCACATTAGTAAGTCCATCTGTCACTAAAAAGGGAGATGTTAGGCTCAGTTATGTAGTTTATTGACCAACTTCTTTTACACTCCATCCCTGAGGTTTTAAAAAACAGACAGATTTTTCATTTCAGAGGAGAGCAAACTTCTGCTGGAGTGAACAATGGCTGTGAAGGTGCCAAAAGTGTAGGATGCCATTAAAAATCATTCTCCCTCACCAAAAAGAACCCCCTAGTGACTGTCAGTCCAAGAAGACCCCTTTCAAAGAATGGGCTTTACCAGGACCCTGCTACATGTCAGCAGGGTTTATGCAGTCCATATATTTCTGGGATAGTACCTGCCATTCTCTGAGGTTTGGCCACTCTGTTCACAGAACAGCTGATTTGGACTTCACTCGTGGGCTGTGTTTTTGTGAATTTAAAACAATATTCTTTTTGAGTGTTTAATTCAGATTAACTGCTTTGAACACCTTTGCTCTTGTGAAACTGTAAGAAATTGGCTAGTTTTTATAGTTCTCTTTTCCTTCTTCTCTCCAAAATTTCAGAAATGCTTTCTTTAGCATGTGGTGATTTATAAGTCCAGCTTAGACAATTGAAAAGGAGACATCCAGCTGTGTTATTTACCTTCTTTGGCACCCTGAGCCTCCAGCTAGGTAATCTGTTTAAACTGTCCAAAACCATTGGCAAGGCTCTGCTCAGTTTTCTCTTCGGTTTAGTCCAAACCCAAGGATATTTTTTATTTTATCTGCTTGTTCCAAGTTTCAAAGCCTTAATAAAGAAATGCATTGTCCTTGGAACAAGAAGTGAAGAAGCTAGAGAGAGGAGGGAAGGAAGCGTGCCTTGAGAGGCTGGAAATAGCTGGGAATATTTCTGAGTGTAAACTAGGTAGGATCCTGCAAATATAGAAATCTATGAAATGTTAAAAAAAACTGTGGGGGGTTAACACTGTGGGGGGTACCTGTGAAAGGTACCACTAGGTGAATTGCTTGTTATCTTCCACCGTATATGATAAGACTAGAATAGACCACTGTGATATTTCTGTCTGGTTCCTTGTTTAACATCCTTACAAGTCCTCCTACCACAGCAGAACACAGGGGAAGATAAACCCAAACCCAGTCTTCTGCAAAGCCTGGTTTCCAGGCATGGTCAGTCCCTTTGGATGTCTGTCATATTTAATAGGATTGTGGGCTTTAGTTTCTGAATTTATTTAAATGGAAATTTCTGACACTATCTAGGAGAAACACCTTTCAATAGCAGATGTGCCTAGGTAGGTATGGACATAACAATTTCAGCTTTCTCTGCCTTAATCTAAGTGCAAATAGCCTTTAGTTATTCTCACAGTTCATCTCTGAATCTCCACATTTTTAGTCCTGTCCATAAAAGTACTGAATTAATTTAAGCAAATACAAACTGTTTTAGCAGGAGAGCCCGATAGTCTTATGAGGTGCAAGGATTGGTACTCAAAACTGTGCTCTCTGCCAAGGGAACATTAAAACTCCTGTGGCTGGTCTCTGTGTGAGGTCCAGCCCTGTAAAAGTGTCCTGGGGAGGTCCTGCCTTATCAGCCAAATAGGCTTTTTCCCCCTCCTCTGCTCTGTGAATTGTGTTGTGCCACAGAAACTAGAAACTTGGGGTTTAGGAGATTTGGAAGATTCCTACAGGGTTCTGTGGGAAGGAACAGTACCCACAACACCGACTCGCAGAGGAGATAACATCCAGCTACTGCCCATGGGACTCAGATGGTGCCCCTTGGTCAGTGTGGCTTCTGTGGCTTCTGAGGCTCTCCATCTCCCGTTTTCCTTCTTTTGGTCATCACTGAAGACACTTTAACTAGACCAGGGTTGCACAGAGGACCTTGCAGTACTAGACAGTCATCTGAGTGTGGTTTCCACCTTCATTTCTACCTAATTTATCCAGTTTCCAGTTCATTTATGCACCTCCATGCTCACTTGGCACTGGTATGACACCTTAACCAATTGTAAGTAATACAAGAGCAACATAGTGGTCTTGCAGCCTTGGGATCTAAAAATTGGTGTCAGGGTCTGTTTTCTGCTACCTGTCTGGATCAGTATTAGTTCCAGCATCTTCTTCAAAGCAAAGTGTACATGACAGGGTCACAGGGAAGTCACAAATGTGGAGCTCTAGTGGCGCTCCTGGCATAAGTTGAAGCTGAAAAAGAAATGGTGCTAGCAGACATTTGCCAAGGCTAGTTTTCTATCAAAAGAGTGCTGGCTGAACTCAGCAAGCCTGGGCCTTCCAAAGGCAGGAAAGCTGTATGGAGTTTGCATGAATAGGGCAAGGAGTTGTAGCCTTGTGTTCGGCTTTCCGGTCAGCAACCTATGACACGAGACCAAGGTAGAAAGTGGAAAAATACCAAGCACGACTGGTTAAGTGTAGGAAGGGAAAAAAGGGACAAGAAAAGATAAGGAAGAATTAAGTCTAGATATGGGAAGATTTAAGTCTTCAAGCTCAAGTGTTTGTGAAAGGGTTGGGAAAAAATTTCACCCCATGGGCTCTCTTTCCAAATGCTCTCTTCCTCTGTGACAGCAGCACCACCATCAATTCCCTTCAGTAATAAACCACACCATCATCACGCTTCTTTGTTTTGGTCTATTAAAGAAAGTCCTTTTCTTTTGTTCTTACACATGACACCCATAAAATTCTAACTCTGTGTCTTTGTTTCTCTTACTAGCTTTTTATTCCTAAGCTGTACTAATTGCTATCAATTCATCCTTTCATTCATGTCTTCCTTCTTTCTCTTTCTTACTAATGCTTTTAGCTTATTTTGGACTCCTACTAAGTCATGTTATTTTGTAACCATCACATCACAGCCCTCTTTTCCAATTGTGGTATTGTGGCTTTCTTAGCATCTAGTGAAATATTCTTAAATATCTCCTAATTAACATTTTTCTTTTTAGAGTCATCTCCCAGCTGACTTCAGTCGATTGTTTTCAGCTTGGCTGAAAATTGGCCCTTTTCAAGCCACAAGGATGTGTATAGCTTGGACTCTGCTCTAGTTACACAGAACAAAGGTAATGAAATCATGACTGCTGGCTCCTAAGCTATCACTACCCTCTGCTTTTCCTAACGGTCTTTGTGTAAAGAGGAGGGTTAAATTTAAATCCTCCCCATGTTGGATGTAATGCTTGAACTCAGATATTGCCTATGATTCTCAGAAACAAAGGAAAATCTTGGATATGAAATTTGAGATCCTTGAAATTCTGATTTTCTACTTCCTGAACACTGCAGATTAGTCTGGTGGGGGTCAGTCATTCAAACCTCTGTAGGTTACTGCTCTGCTGGCATGTGCAGCCTGTGCTTCACTTATTAGACTTTTTCTTCATCTATGAGTCTTCTTGTCTTCCTCTGATTTTTCTCCCCATCTCTTGTGGGTAGGGGAGTGAGCAAGTGGCTATGTGAGTATTTGGCTACTGGCTGGAGTCAGCCCAGCCTAAAGAAGACAAGGCTAACAGCCACGTATCTAAATACATGAAGGGAAGACACTTCATTTGGAGGTGAAATCTGAACTGCAACCTGTGGACCACCTCCTTTCATAGCAAAATGTAGAGAACAAAAATTTTATAACCTTCTTAACATTAAACCCTAAAGTTAAAACATTAAAATTCAAAAAAGAAAGGACTGTTACATCTCAGTGAGCAAGAGAGCGCTAAAGAATTGATGTGCCACCGATGCCAGTGTTTGGGTTTCATCAACAGCATCTTGCCTCAAGTGCATTTTGCCTGTTACAATTTCCATGCAGGTACGGCTGATTGCTCCTGCTGCAGTCACTCCACTGCTTTCATGGGATCCTGGCTCATTAATCAAAACATTTTTTATTCCCCCCTTAATTCTGAATTTTTACTATTTTCTCTGTTACAGAACATGAAAGGATGTGGTCCCTTCTTTTTACTATCCATGTCTGTAGTAGTGGGAACTAGAGAACTTGCTGAAGGACTTGCTTTTCTGGAAATTTCTTTGTTTGCAGCAAGACAATTTCTGAACAGTCAGATGAATCCCACTGGTTCATATAGATTTTCTATTTAAAACCAGAAAGAATCCTGCAGTATTGGAGGCACTTAAAAGCAGAGAGAGGGTTTTTTAAAAATCTAGTCTGCTACTTAAGCTTGCCTGGGATCTCTGTGAAAGTCTATGTGGATTTATAGTATGATTTCTGAAGAGGAAGGCATCCATTCTCTAGGGTTGTGTGGGTTGATACTGTCTTCCTGGCTTTCTAAAATGTTTGTTTCCTAGGCTATGAAACACTGCTCAGCACACACAGGTTATTGTGGGCTTCAGTTTTGATAGAAACATATGACTTTAGCTTCTCCTGGAGACATGAAAGAATTGTTTTACGTTACTTAGCTTTATGAACTCTTTCAAAATGTGGTTTCCACTTCAAAACATGGTTACAATAAAATATTTTCTAATATCCCATGCAAATATCAGCCTATATATCCTGAGGCCAAAGTAAATACAGACTAAAGACTACATTTACACTCTTCACAGGAACAGGCTGGAGGCCGATATTTTGGGACCTTTTCTGCTGCCCACACTGTCATGATAGTTCTGTGTTCTGTGGTGCCTTTTGAAACACAGTTTTGGATCAGCATCAGCCATGTACCACCATCAGCAAGCACTGTGGTTGATCTTGTAGGCACAGGCTGAACAGATACAGACCCTGCTGTGCCATTTTGGGTGATAATCTAGGAATATGCCAGTCTGAGTTATGTCTAAAAGATGCATATTGTGGGTTGTGGGGGTGTGTCTCACATCCAGGCAGCATGAAAGAGGGGCAAATTTTAGGGCAAATGTAGATGTATTCACATATAGTCGAAATTAAGTATAGAAGTACCTAAGATCTCAGATTTAGGGCGTCTCAGTAGCTAGATTAAAAGACAAACATACTTGAAAATCTTTTTCCATCCTTTGGAAGTCCATCAAGAACAGCCAGCTCCCTCCTTCTGCCCAAGATTTCTGTGAATTTCTGCTCCTTACCCAAAACAAAACTGCTCCCCTGGGGCATTCCTTTTCCAAGGGGAATAGCCCTGTTCCCAAGGGGTGCATCTTTCTGAATGCAGTGTTCAAGATATTGTTTGAGATACTCAGTTCACCTGAAGTTTTAAGCTGAAGCCACTTCAGAATTGTGTTAAATCTGTTGCATTAATTGTTTCTTTGCCAACCCTGTTTTGAAAGCTGGGGGGAGGAGGAACACAGCATTCCTTCATGATATGTAAATTTTGTTGGATGTTTGTTTGAAGTACATGGCTCCCTGTAATTGTAGTTTTGACTTTAGGACTGAAGATACATATTTATTTACTTTAGATTTCTAATCCTGTTCATTCTGTCATGGATTTGCACATATTATTCCAAACATGGCAGAACAATCCATAGCTTTCTTACTTACTATGCAGCCAGACTAGTTTCTCTGAAATCAAAGTCCTGGGACTTATTTTGTTTATTTTGCTTCTTTTAAATAAAGAGACTTTCCAAACAAAGAGCCAAACAAATTTTCCTGTGGGCTTCCTAGATTTGTTCTGCTTCAGCTAAAGAAAGATGTAGGACAAGTCAAAGTGTATTATGGAACAATGGAAAAACAGATATTAATACGCTGCTTTTGGTTTTTTTTGTTTTGTTTTGTTTTGTTTTCCTTATGTAGAAGAGCTCCCTAAACAAAAGCAGCAACATTTCAGGGTCCAAATCTGGGTGTCCTTGAAACATGCGTCTGATCTCACCTCTCTGAACAATGAGCCTCCTTACAAAGAAAGTGCCAACTGTTCTCCCAGAGTTCATTTGAACTTCCTCCAGCTCCAGAAGAAAGAGAAACAAGAAATTCCACTTAGGATGCCAGCAGGTCTTGATTGTGTAGCTGGCAGCTCAGAGAGTTTCCAGATGGCTTCAGCCCTTCTTTTGAACATATCTTTTGATCTCATTTAAGTTTCCTCCTGATTTCACCTGCTCTGTGTTTACTGACTGAAGGATACACAGGTGGACATATTAACTTCACCATAGGACACAAATGGATTGCATTTTGAGTTTGTGTGCAGGAGGGAGGTTGTGTAGTACAGCTAATGCAGCTCCAGCTCCACTCCATGATTTATGATTCAGAAACCACAGTATAATTTTAACAGACAGAACAAACAAATGGAAAACCTTGTCTGTCCCCAATGTGTGTTTTCTAAATGTTACAACATGTACTCTTCAATCCAGTGGTCATCTAGGAAGTCAAGCAAGAAATGATTTTAAAATTAACTTTTTTGATCACATTTTTTCCCATTCTTTGTTTATGTATTTGTAGACCTCTTTATTCACAAACAAGTTGTTTGTCAACCTTTTGAGCTATGTTTAGCTGTTGGACATTTCCACAGCAAGTACCAAAAAATAATTTGTTTTAATAAAGACAGTAATTAATTACATTTAACATTGTACCTGAACCTGCATGCTGTGGAAAGAGGGAAAGCAGCCAGGATCACACACTGGTAGACTGCTGACAGAAGAAGACATCAGAATGCAGCAGAAAAATAAGATTTATGAGCTGGATTCTCATGGAGGAGGACATGCAATGGGTCGGTCTGCAGAGACACAGGACTTTGCTGATTGGATTAGCATGTGCCTTCATCTGAGAAGGGATCTTCTTAGTGCATTTAAACTGCTGAATATAGACCACTTCTTAACTTCAGTTTAGGTAGATACCCCCTCTGCATGCTGGCTGTGTCAAGATGAGACTTACATCTAAAATCTTCTCCATAGTGCGGTTTCTGTGGGGTGCATGAGTTGGAAGAAAACTGTTACACATTTTATCAGGTGTGCTGCCACAGACTTCAGATATCAATTTTTTTACTATGTACTTGCACATACTTAATCTCAGTCTTAGCCAGGGCACTACAGGTTTTTAAATCGTCCACCTACAATGACCCCCTTGGGTGGGCCCAGATACCGGTCTCTCAAGACTGCACAGGATTTGGGCACAAGTACAGTAATGTGAATGGCAGGGTCAGAGTGACATTTCAGACTGATAGACACTGAATTTCATGGATACTAGTGGGCATTGTCATTAGAATAAGAATTTCCCTTCAGTACTCATGTTTGTATACATTTTGTTATCACTTAGTCTTAAAAAAATACTTGTGAGTGGATAAGAGTTGGAGTTACAAGACCATGACTGACATTATATAGAGAAAATATATCTGAAAAGCCTGTACAGGTGAGGTTTGGATCTCCAGTGACCCTGCTATGGAAGATGTCTCTCTGATGCAATGTTACAGGAATGAGAAATTGAGTTCCCTGAGAAACAGCTCTGGAAATGTCCTGGGTTTTCTTCCTGTGCAGCTTTAGTGAACACTGGCAACTTACACTTATATTTCTCTGGCTGAGGTTCTCTCCAGAAAGCAGAAATGACTGGGGTCAAGTGGAAGTCGCCTGCTCCAGGATACTCTGCCTTCTCAGCCAGCGCACACACCAGCAGCTCCCATCAGTCCCTTTGCCTGAATTTTGCACATTTTCCACTATTTGTGCCATTCCATATTTCTGTGTACTGGGTCTGCATGGCAAGATTTTGGAAGACAGGGGACTACAGGTGGCTTCTGTGAGAAGCTGCCAGAGGCACAGAGCCAGTGCCAGCCAGCTCTGAGATAGACTTGTCACTGGCCAAGGCTGGGCCCATGAGTGGTGGTGAAAGAATCTCTGGGATAACAGATTTAGAGAGAGGGAAAAATCTCTGCTCAGGAGCAGAAAGAGAAGAGCAGAGTGAGAACATGGAAGAGCCACAGCTCTGCAGACAGCAAGGTCAGTGAGGAGGTGGGGGAGGAGGTGCTCCATGTGGTAGAGCTGAGCTTCCCCCGCAGCCCTGGTGAGACAGGCTGTCCCACTGCAGCCCATGGAAGGCCACGATGGAGCAGAGATCCATTGGCCAACCACAGAACACCCCAGGCCAGCATAGGTGGATGCCTAAAGGAGGCTGTGACTCCAAGAGAAGCTCATGCTGGAGCAGGGCTCTTACAGTACCTGTGGAGCTGTGGAGACAGGAGTCCACACTGGAACAGGTTTCCTGGCAGGAATTGTGACCCTGCAGGGGACCTATGCTGGGGTCACAGCATAGGTTCCAGACTGGAACCCAGTCTGCTCCTAAAGGACTGGAGTCTGTGGAAGGGATACATGCTGTAGCAATTTGTAAAGAACTGCAGCCTGTACAACTGGAGTCACATTGGAGCAGCTCAGGGAGGACTGTCTCACATGGGAGGGACCCCACACAGGGCAGGGGGAGAATGTGAGGAGTCTTGGCCCTGAAGTGGAAGGAGTGGCGCGGATGTGATGAACGGACCACAGTCCCCCATTCCTTGTCTCCCTGTTCTGCCTGGGAAGAGGTAGAAAACTGGGGAGTGAAATTAAGGCTAGTAAGAAGAGAAGGATGTGGGGAAGGTGATTTTAAGCTTTGGTTTTATTTCTCATTGTCCTACTCTGATCTGGTTGATAATCAAGTAAACTGATTTCCCCATGTTGAGTCTGTGTTTCCTGTGATGGTAACAGGTGAGTGATCTCCCCCTGTCCTTGTCTTAACCCACCACTTTTCCCTATATTTTCTCTCCCTTGCCCAGCTGAGGAAGGGGAGTTATAGAGTGGCTTTGGGGGGCACCTGGCATCCAGCCAGCATCAGTCAATTGGACTCCATTAAAAACAGCATTGTCAGGGTGAATGATATAATACACACTACTGATGATGCAGACCAGAGAATAAACATTGCTTAGTGACTCATCTGTTAAGTAAAATCCAAACCATGTTGTTTCCCAGAAACATTTAAGCCCTCCACAGCCCCATGATTCATACCTGCTGGGAAGATCTGATTAGGTTCCTAGCCAAGTCATCCAAATGCTCTGAGCTTGCCCTTCCTGACCATTTGCTTCAAAAGGATCTCGTCTTACGAGTGCAGATGCTTGTAGCTGACTGAATATCAGCTAGACGCTATCTCTAACTAAAGGAGAGAAACAGGCACTTCCACAGTATGATTCTCCCCATCCTAAACAAACAGAAAAACAACAACCAGACAGAGCAGTTACTCCAATTGCAGGCTCGACTGAGGAGAGAAGGAACATCTTGCAGAAAGCATAAATTTAATTCATTGCCTAACAAGTGAGATGAGACCTACTATCTCTTGATGGCAGCCACACTTACTCCTTTCCTTTCCCCAGGAAAAATTCAGTAGGGATGCAGTTACTTTCTTGTTACAGTGAGGTGCCCAAACCAACCTGGAACAGGACACTGAGCTGAGAAGAGCCCTGCCTGCAGCCATTCCTGTGGCTGGAGGCTGGAAGGGCCTCCCCTGACTATGGCATTTACTCATCCATTCACATGGTTTTTGAGTAACATGAGGTACCTACTCCTCCTTCAATAACTACACATTGCCTTTCCCATGTTCCCAGCTCTCACAGCTGCTGATGACCTGATGCATGTTTCTCTTCTGCACAGCACACTGCCCTAATTATTCAATCCCAATTTTTGTATTAATCCTAATGCAGGCTGAATACATCCCACTGAAATCAGGAATGGTCAATGAAGGGGTTGAGTAAAATTTCCAAAGGGCAAATTCCCTACAGTTTGTTTGTATTTTGTTTGCTTGATTGGTTTTAATTTAAAGGTACCACAATTACACCCACCAAATAGCTCCAGGTTCTTGACCTAATTATAGGAAAGAAAAGCCCTACTTGGGCTTTGCTCTATTTTCCAGGTTTCAGTAGAGCTTGTCAGATTAATTACAGTTTTGAACCTACTATCACCATCATAGAAGGTGACATGAGCATTTGCTAATATGGACATTTAAACCATTGGCTGTTCAGATACACCACTCAGTGACAATTCTTCCTGTGCACGTCCTGGCTGGTCACTTGCTGGCAATCAGTGTTGATTTTCAGCCTAGAGAGACAGGTCTGGAAGCAAATGTTTCTTAAAATTTTTCTAGACAATATTTCAAAGCTAATAGACAACTTGGAATAGTTTGAAGAAAAACCTTTTGAAACACAGACATGAAAATGAAGTTCTGTTTACCTATGCTGTGTGGCAGACATCTCTCATCTCTGGGGTAGATTCTTGGTAGTAAAACCATATGAATTTTCATGCATTTTCCCTGGAAAATGCTCACACACTGACTTAAAGTGTGTGTAGATTGAACGACATGGAGACACTTTTGTTCCCCAGAATTCAAAGCATTTTGTTAGAAGAAAAGTGGGAAAACAAATGTCTGTGAGGAATAAGCAGATGTTTGCTGTTAAAGATCAGCATGTTATAAAATCAAGTTTACAATAACTGCTTTTAAATATAAACTAACTTCTGACCAGTGTTTTTCAATACACTGTGAAATCTGCATGTCATTCCTTTTGTCATTTGCAAGTAAACACCCACTGGAGTGTTTTATAGTTTGTAAAATATGAAAAGGGCTTTGTTCATAAGAGGCTCCTTTGATTTACTGTAAGATGAAAACCTATGTGCCAGAAGATTTTGGTTCTCTTAATCAGAACTGAGCAAACTTTTCTTCGTCTTGACCGCTCTGATCTCATTGCCTAAACATACTAGCAAATAGCTAACAATTGTGGTGGCTTTTTTTTCTTCTTTTAACATAGCTTTCTTTCCCTCTGGACAGGGCAGATGTTGGAGACTGGCTTCAGCAGCCAGGAAAGGCATCTTTATCTCCTGACAGGCCTACATAGCTTGAACCCACAAAAACAACAATAATGAGGAAGCTTTCAAAAATAAACAGACCAAATGGGTGCATCTTCCTTTTCCCAGTGCCTCTGTGCCAGATACTAATGCTTAGCTACTGTGCTGAATCAGCAGCAGCAGCTATAAAAAGCTGTGTTAGGTTTGCTAAGGTAGACAAAACCGCCTCTCACAATTGTCGTCAAAAAGGTTGAACAAGTGTGTAGGACAGGTGTCCCTTCAAGGAAGAATTCACATATTCCTGAAGCAAATGGACCAACATTGAGGGAAGTATTCAGTATCTGAGGGAATTAATCATGTTGAAGGTGATCTATAATAATCTGCATGATAACCAGCATCCAAAGAGCTGATGAAATCTGGGGCATGTGGCCCACGTGGTGAAAGTTGCACCAAATGCACCAGTGTCATCACCCATACTCTGGTGATAACCTCTGGACAGACACGGTGGCACCAACTGCAGATGAACTGGCCAGACAACTTTGGAAGTATGAAGATTATCTCACTTCCCACATGGGGCTGTGTCTCAGCCCTGGACAGACTGACCAAAAAAATGTCTGAGCAAGCTGAGGAAGTGCTAGGTCATCCTCTCACACTCCTATCAAGGCCTCAGCTATGAAGGGTCACCCTTGGTCCATTCAAGAGAAAGTGAAGCAGTGTTACACACCAAGTGTGATCCTGTGGTTCTTTCTGTGTGACCATGAGGAAGTGGGATGGTAAGCCTACCTGGAGGTTAGAAATTTGGATACAGGAGCTGAAAGGAAAATAACAGTCCAAAAGCATTCATCCAGGAAAATTACTGCTCCAGTGTCTGTTGGTTGGAGTAAAAGAGCTGATTGTACCTTTGACCCTGACAAAGAGGCTTCTTTGTCTGTTTTTCAGTTACAAATATTGAGTAATGGAGACTCCAACCAGGAATAGAGAGCCCCTGCCTTTGGCCAGGTGGAGAAAAGGGACAACTGGGTTTACTGGACTGTGGGGTTCACGTGGCCTGGCTCATGAGCCCCACAGGAGTATAAAGCTCTAGTGGACATCTGCACACAGTGTACACTAGTGCCATCAGACTATAAAGGGACAGAATTCATTTGCAGTTCTTAAGTGACAGGAAGATCCCAAAAACTGCCTGGCTTGTAGGCCAAGGTAAGTTTAACTGGGAAAGAGCAGTAAAAACTCCTACTCTGACTGGTCTGGGGTCTCCGTGCATTGTTGGCATAGACTGCTTCAGGAGAGAGTACTTCAAAGACCCAAGAGGGTACTGGTGGGTGCACAGTATGATGCCCTGAGTACAGATAAGATTAAACAGCTGTCTAGTTGGTCTGGTCTCCAGATGACCTGTCTGTGGTTTGGTTGCTGTGTTTAAAGAAGAGCAGGTTCCTATTGCTACGATGACAATGCACCAGTGACAATACTGCACCAATTGAGGCTCCCTGGTTTCCATCCCCATGTTGAGATCTGGGGACTGGACAGCCCAGGAGTAATCAGCAGACCTGCTCACCCCTTGGCCATACAGCCAGCACAAAAGTCTAAGTCAGTGGAGACTAGCAGTGGACAGTTGTGGCCTGAATGAAGTCACGCTGTGGTGAGTGCTGCTGTACACCCATGCTGGAAATCCAAAATGAGCTGGAGTCAAAAGCTGCCAAATGACAGAAAACCATTTATACTGCCAGTGAGTTCTTCTTGATCTCTCTGGCAGCAGAGGACTGTTTGCATTTAGCTGTAGGGGTATCAACCACCCCAGGGTGGAAACACAGCCCTACCATTTGTAATGGTGTCTGTTGTAGGGTAAAGCAGTCACAAAAAATTTGCATCAAGCTATAGGAGCTCCTTTGGTTGGTTGTTAGTTGTGCATTAGCTGCAGCTGGACCAGGTGGCCCTTTACAAGGTAATTGTCAGGAAACAGGGCCCATATCAAACAGGAGTCAGGGAAAATCAAGTAAAAGTTTTAGTATTTTCTGGGGCTGAATAATTGGTATAGATTGGAAGGTGTAGGGGACATATGGAATAAAAACATCATGTGCAAAGCTTCTTCACAGAGACTCTCTTTTCACACAGTTTTTTAGCAAAGCTGCATTTTGCATGATGTTCTACTGGATTTGAGTTTAAAAAGGGGAGATAAAAATAATTTTCTTTATGTTCTGTGACAAGATCACCGAAAAAGTGATTTAAGAGGATATGATAAACATATGTTTATCATATGTACTTACAAGCAGAGGAGAATTCTCACCCCAGAGGAAGAACTAAATTACAGAAATTCCCAGGGACCTGAAGGAAATTTGGAGCTTCTGCTGTTTTTTAATCCTTATTCTCAGGAGTCCCCAGACAGACACAAAAAGGGATGGTAAAAGATGAATTATGTGCTGGAAAAATAGCTGGCTTTTAAAAGGAGTTTATGTGTAGCTCAGCAGGACTTTGTGTTAGATCATTCCCTGAGAACCTGCTGGGTGTTAGAGTCTGGCACCAGGCAGTTCTGGGTGTGTGACTGCAGCCATGAACAAAGCTAAGCTTTGATTTAAACATCTAAAAAGATGTCCAGGACTCTCAGAAGAGCTACAGTAGTTAGGATGATGGCTAGCAAACATAAAACTCATTACTTAGGGTTTAGATGTAATTTCATTCTTATAGGGTAAAAAGCCATTTCTTTTAGATGAGATGTCAGATCTGCTTTCCAAATGGTTTCCAAATAAATGCTTGCTGCTGTCTTTCCTCATTATTATAAGATGTGATGGTTAGAGATCTGCAAAGAGAGATAATTTCAGTCATACCAGTCATTTATGAAACAATGATATAGCAAAAATATGTGTGGGCTGATGAGCAAGGCCTTCACTGGGAGGAGACAGTCCCAGGACTTGCTTACCTTTCCTAATCCAAGTTCCATATTTTATGTGAAATATTCATTGGCTAGGAGTCCTCAGAAAAGCCACAGGAAAAGGCATCCACAGGTGTCTGTGTTAAGCACTGAGCTGCAGACCAGCTGGCCCACAGAAAGCATGAACACTTAGTGCTGCCTGCTGAACTCTGCAGCTGGGGGGGCTGCAAGCCTCAGAGCTCACTGCATGCAAGCAAAGTCCATTAAAACAATCCAATCATTTACCTGGGGTTCAGTAAAGCATCTCCCTTCATTTTCTGATTTCCTGAGGTAGCAAGTTTTAGGTTCAGGAAGTAATATATAAATTTTCATGGGTCCCCTCAGTCAGGAATAGGCCAAGCTCCTTGTCACTCTTGAGTGCCAAGCACCAGATTCACCTCACAGATGATGTTCTAATTCTGTGATGCATCCAGTTTTTAATGCCAAATCTAGGTGCTTGGTGAACTCCCTCCTAAGCAGCTGAAATGGAGAGCCTTGTCCTGTACTCTCTGGTCCCAGGGCTGTTTGTATGGCACTGAGCAGCTGCCAGCACCTGCTCCATGTGCTGCGGCACCCCTGCACTGCCTGGGCACCCATCACCCTCCTCTGCCCCTTTTAGGCTTCCTGTGCTTTGGCTGCTTCTGGGTGCTCTGTGCAGCTGCAAAGCTGCAGCTGATCACAAGAGCTTGACTGCTTTGCCAGTACTGATGAGAAGGAATCTGAATGCTCCAGGAGATTTTCAGGCATAGGAATCAAGTGGCACGTGAATCTGAAGCTGACAATGACTGTGTTTGTGCAGTCACTTAAAAAGCCTAGCCAAATAATTTGAGAGCTAAAAATTATATGTTTCTAAGCATTTTCATAGCCACAGAACAATTTTAGCATCTTGTTAATTGCATATTTTGGAGAAGCATTTGCTTTTGGCTCAGGGAAATGCAACCACAGAATGCAGTGCTCATTGTTGACATTACAGTCCCGCTGTCTTTGGTGCCTTATTTCAGTAGAGAGATGCTTCTCAAAACAAATTTCAGTCAAACCCTGACCTTCCAGGTACCTAGTGTCTTCGTGATGGTCTGCACACAGGATGTCATAGTCTTTAGAGATTTGCTCTTTCAAAAACTGAAAGTACAAATCTAAGTCAATAGTTACCTTCATTTTACAGATGGAGATTTATCAATTTCTTTGTCCAAGCTTACTATCCCAGTTTTGATGACAGCAAAGAGCGCAACCCAGTGCTCTTCAGTTCAGTGCCATCACCACAGTCATCCTGTTCTTATTAAAAATTCAGTGCTTGGCAAAATCAACATGTTTATGATAACATTGCTTGATTTTGCTCTAATGGACTCAGTTCAGTGAATTACATCCCATGGTGAATCTTCCCTTATTTAGGGGAAAAAGTAAGCTTAAAGTCTATGCTTTAAAGCCTTCTTCTTAGCAAAGTTTTTAGAACAGCAAGGGATGGGGAAGGAATTTAAGTTATATAGGTTAGATGCATCTGGCATTTGATGTACACACCTTCTGTCTCTGAAGGATGCCTTAAAAGTAGTTTATAAAAGCACAAACTGTGCTTATAACGTATCCTATGAGATTATTGCTTAAAGGTAAAAACTTCTTTGATCTTGGAAATTTGACATAAGTTTATGTAAGAACAACTTTGACTTCAGGAGTTCTGTTATTAAGGTATTCATATTATTTCCTGTTTGTTGTTTTGGTTTCTTTGAGGGGTGGGTTTTTTAACAGTTATAAGAAAAGGATGTTTTGAGTAATGATTGAAATAGCTAGAAATCTTCCTTACTCCTCCAAAGCACTCAGAGGAAATAGATTATTGTGTAGTCAGACTTGCTCTGTGAGCTTGACTTGATTTAACTTGAAAACAATAATGCACACAAACAAGAATCTGAACTCCTTCCCTTAGGGTTTCCTGCCCTGGTCTCTTGCTTGAAGAGACAATTCACATTTTTCAGCTCTTTTAAAACAAATTAGTCCCACATGCCAGCATGATTTAGTGATTATGTAGTAATTATCACAGATATTTATGCAGGTTTTCAACAGGTAGGCTTGGGATGAGTCATCAGAAGGATTTTATGCTTCTGTGAAATTTTGTCCTGCCTCCTGCTTAAAAATGTCATTTAGTTGCTACTGAAATGGTTTCTGCTTGGCTTGAATTTAATCAAGATTTTTGTGCTATCTGCAGTATTTTTCTTACTGCAAATGAGAATTTTAGGTGCCTTTTAATTAGTGTTTGACTAACATCTATTTGCCTGGGTTAAACCTGGATTTTTTTTGAAAGCTGCAGACTTTATCTTTGTGTGTCTAAATGTGGCTGTTAAGTCACAGAAATGAGATTTGTATTAAAAGAGAGAGTAAATCATAGTTAAATAGTAGGGTGCTGCCACTGCAGCACTCTCCATGCTAAGACAAAAAGTATTTACCTGCCTATTTTGTTCACTTCAGTCTTTCTGACATAGTCACTGTTTATTTTGCTATTTTTGTTTGGTTTTTTTCTTTTTTTTTTAAAAAGCAAAACCACTTTTTCGTCTTCTAAATCCAGTTCTGATGTATCTTCAAATGAGCAAACTTTTTAAATGGCTTCAGATCACTTTGCTTATTTTGTAATTAAATATCAGTTTTTCTAACCCATCTATTTTGATATATCAACCAAAGTTCTGGTATGACTTATTTTCCTCATTGACAATAAAAAGGAACCTTTTCTTTTGGCTTGTGCTGCCCTTGTAGCTCTGTAGTGTGTACAAAAGCTTATCTCTGGTTTTGTGTAGAGGAGAAGATCCTTTGGTGGTTTTTTTTTACCTTTAACAGATTTTGCTACGTGCCTGCTAATCACACGTGTATGTCTGTCTTGCTCTCTAGTGTTGTCACAGGGTACTGATAAATTACTGGTCTTGCATTTCTTTTTTTCCTCAAACAAAGTCTTTTCTCAGTCAGGTTTTCGTGGCAGAGCTTACACACAAAGTGTCTAGGACTAGGTGCCACGTGGCGAGCACTTTCTCTTCTAGCCGTGCTGAGGAGAGCTCTGCGCTTGAATTCATGCCTGTAGCAATTTAAAATGAGAAATGAAGACTTCACGTGTTTGCAGCACAAGAAGCCTAAACCAGCTCCTTCTGAAAGCTGAAAGGGTGTGGTCCAGCTCTTACCCTAGTGAACTAGTCTGTGGCAAGTTTTCAAGAGAACTGTTTGGCTAGTCCTACTATTTTTTTTTCTCAACTACCCTGCTTTCTTTCTCAATTTCCTTATTTTTCTCATGTCTGTTTTTTACCTTTCCATGCTTGCTTTCTGTGTCCTCATATTCCTTTAGCCTCTCTTATTTTCTCCTTTTCCCTAGTTCCATTCAATTATATTCTCTCTCCTCTCTCTCATTCTTTCCTTCCTTGCTCCTTGCCACCCCCCATATTATTCTGGTTTTCGTACCCCCACACCTACTCCTTTCAGCCTGCTCTGCTGCTGTAGTTGGCAGCTGATCTCTGTCAGGCAGCCCAGCCAAAACTGAAGTTAAGATGGACTTCTTTGGAGGTGGGTTTTTTTTTCTTTTTTCTTTTAAACCAGCTGGACAAGTAATAATTGCAGTTTGTCGCACACTCTCAGTGGGAAATGTTTTGTGAGTAAATCTCGGTCAATCATAATCTGGCACTGTAATAAGGACCTTGTTTAGTCTAGGGGCACTAAATAAATTGGCCTTACATCTTTGCTTTCAAGCTGTATTTGAGCCATGTTTTGTAATTGCCATTTGCATGCCAGAGGGATTGCGTAGGGGTGCTACTCAGATCAAAGTTGCATTCATCTGGGCTTGGGTGTATTAGCTGCAATTAGTAATGTAATTTTAGGAGACAATGCTACATTTGTGAGATGAACTGGAACTATAGCAGCACTTCAGCTAAAAAAGCAATATTGATGCAGTCTGTTTCTCTACCAGTAGCAGAGACTAATTGCAGTGGGAAGTGTTTATATTATACACACAAAATCCCCTGACACATTTCCAAACTAGCATGAAATATTAACTGAAACTTTAGGTACTTCAGAGCTGTGCCTCTCACCAGGTGGAAAGAAAGCACTGCAAGGAGAGGACATTTGCTTTGTGTGATATGTGGGCACATAAGAGGTAAATGCCCACGAGTCAGAGAGAGAGGCAGCAGGGTTTGGGTTGCTCCTGTCTGTTTTCTCATTCATTAGTTGCTGTTTTTCCCCTTCCAAAGGCAGTCTTGCTTGGATGTTGTTTTTGATTCTGAGGAGAAAAAAAGCCAAGACAGCAACCTTTCATTTCACCTGTCCTTTAAAAAAAAACTTAAATGTTATGCATTTTGGTAGGTGATTGTTTTGGCTCTACTCTGTCACCTTTGTCTTTATCCACTGTAATTCTTTCCTGCTCTGACCCAGTGTACAGCAGGGAAGATAGTAACAGACCCTAAGGAAGCTACAGATCCAGTGGTTACAGCCTTGGAAAAAGTATGGCTGTGTGTGAGGAAGGCCATTAATGAGGTCACCAAAGGTGAGATTATGAGTACCACAGAGCGTGGCAATTACAGTCAAATTGTGCCTTAAACTTGCAACACTCTGTATCAGTGAAGAGGTATGCAATAAAACATATCTTTTGGATATGCACATTCAAGGGCCTACATTGTTTCAAATTCTAGGCATCCTCATACTTGGCTACAGAAAAAAGAATTTTGGGTTGAGCACTGTTGGTCATACTTGTGCATCCCAAGAACTGAGCTCAAGTGAGATGTATCTTTAAAAAACCAAAACAGATCAAAGGCAATTGTTCTTGTTGGACTTGTCTGACATGGATTTTTTTTTCAGTTGTCTCAAACTCATCTCCGCATGATATGTGGAGCTAGCACATAGACAGTCAGTACCTATCTGTGATCTTATTACACATCCCAGACATATGTATCTGCATGTCTTCAATAAAGGTCATTACAGAATCATAATACAGGTTGGGAATCACCTCAGATTACCTGGTCCAAACCCCTGCTCAGACTAGGGCCAGATGGGAATTGCATCAGGCTACAGATTTTGTGTCTGGGCAAGTGTGAACATCTGCAAGGATCAAGACTCCATACCTTCTTTCAACATTCGATCCAGTGTTCTACCATACCCATGATAAATCCCTTTCCCCCCTTCTTACTGTTATGATTGTTACCAAAAATCAACTTCCCTAAGCCGAAAAAGTTTGAATTTATTATCTTTTCTACACAGATGCATTACTCTTAGAGTGTTAATTATAGTACTGTTTTAATCCACTTATTGTTTTGGGATTTGTATTTCTAGTTACAGGTTTTTAATTCAAAAATCTGACACTTTGCTTTTCCAATATGTATCTCATGATTGTCAATTACTACTCAATTATAAACATTTTCCTTCTGGAAAGGTCCATTGGTGGTAGAGGTATTTATGCAAGCCAAGTAATTTGGAGCTAGCTCATGGTCTACAGTAAAATTCTCAGCCAAATGGTGTTGGTAGTAAATGGAATCTTTTTTTTTTTTAAATATGTATTTTTAATGGGTAGATCACAAAAGTGGCTGAGAAATCTTTGTTGTTCGCTTTTCTCCCATCAGCAGCACTCATATCCAGGCTGAATAAATCCTTTAACGGCTTTCTTTGCTCAGGGTTGTTTGATGTGGTTTTAACGGCTTCAAACACAGGAGGCATCCAGACTGTTGGTAGCTGAAAAGGCTGAAACTCCACCATCATGGGAGTCCAGAGTGGCAGTGGGGCAGCTTGGCAGTGCCTTGTAGTACCAAAGATGCACACACAGAGAATCCTTCTGCTCTCTTACTCTCCAACACTCTTGGAGGATCTTTCCTAGGGGTCAGGGCTGCTGATGAGTCCATCTTCGAGAAGGTGGAGAAGAAGAAGATGACAGCCAAGGCTCAGGGAATTGGGTCATCTTGTCACTGTTATGTCCATGAGACTCTTTCCTCAGGTGGTGTCCTGGTTGTGAAAGGACAGGTATCTGCCTGCAAAAGCTGGAAGTTCCCTTTGAATAGAGAATGTAAACCCCTCCCTCAAATTATTATAATTTTGCAATTAGAGGATCTCAGGCAAAGTTTTGGAAATAGAAATAACAATCCTTTAATGGGAATATTAAAAATACAAATGTAGTAGCACAGAAAATAAAATAAACATGCAAATAAAACAAACAAAAAACCAGAAAGCCCTGACAGAGTCAGGGATGTGACCTGGCACCCTGTTAGTCAGGGTGTTAGAAACAGTCCAGATGAATCCTTCTGGAGTAACAGACACAGTTCTGTGGAGTAGAGATGATACTGTAGAAAGTCCAGTGGTGGTGAGATGGGTCCAGTCTTCCTGTGGGAATCCAGTGGAAAACAGAATGAACTGGCATGCCCACCTCTCCTTTTATCTAGGTAGGAATGCTTGGGTCCCCCCCAGCTGGGTGGAGCATCTCCCAATGGGATGATGTAATGTGTCAGGTCATTGGTGAGAGTTAATGGCCCATTATCAGAAAATATCAGCTCTGAAACTTGTGCTTGGCCACTCTATTGTTTTGGTTAAGTACCCAGCAATTAGTTACCTAGCAACTTAGGGAAAAATTCAACTAACACAAAAGAAACAATACCCAACCTCCAACAGGTGGTGTCTTGGGGATGTATAGTTCCTGTGGGTTTTGCTATTGGGAGTTGGTTCCAAATGTCATTAAGCCCAGTGGTTTGGTAGCCTGGTGACTGTGAATGGCCTCTGACTAATCAGACGCTGCAGCCAAGAAATGGATGGATGACTGAAATGGGAAAGGCTGGAAGAAAGGCAGCCTGGTGATCATGAGAAAGCGATACCTCTGTGTAGCATGGGTCACTTGAGAGTGCAGCATCTCCCCCTGCAGAAGGAGGTCCTGGGGAGTACAGCTTGAGGGGCAAACAGATGGCTGGATGCCTCAGTCTCAATCCATCACCTTTTTCCAAGACCTAGGCTGGCTGCAGCACACCAGAATTCCCTCAAACCAAGGCTTTCTCTCTGATGGTTGTGCAAATGGAAACGTTCATTTTAACAAAAAAAAAAAATCCTACAAAAAATTCTTACAAAAAGTAAGAAGCCTCAAATAATTAGAGAAAACCACCCTAGGAGTATACAATATCTGGCTAAAGACCTTGCTGAAAACTGAACAGATTATGCTTGTTATATGTGGTTGAATTGGGCAACTAATATTAAGAGTGTTCAAAACACAAAATAAATTTTCTTCTGTCAGAGCTTGTGGTTTGGTGTTCACACATTCTAGGCTCCAGTTAAATGATTTACTGTACTGTTTAATGCCTTTCAGCTGTCACTCGCACAAAACTATTCCTTGAATGATCTGCCAGCAAATAAAGGCAACACTTGCCCAAGGTGAAGCTGGGCCAGGACTACAAAACCCAATGTGCCAAGATATGCAGGAGCATAATACATAATCTGAAATATACTGAGACATTCATTCTGCTGTTGGGCTTTCGTGAGTAGTTGTCTTTACAAAGGCTCATATCACAAGCATGCTGTAGTTCTGTGTCCTTAGGAACTCTTCTGTTCCTATTCTTTAAATGGTGTGAATTTTTCAAGTATTTCTCAAAGCTCTTTCACAATAGCTTTTTAAATTTCTAATTCTTACATAGCAACAGGCTGAGGACAAACAGTTGCCATGGGACAATGAAAAATGCACTTCAGGAGCAAGGAAGGAAACAAAAAAGCCACTACACTTTTCTAATTACACATTTTAGGGTTTGACATGGCCTTGAGCTCCTTGACTTGTCCTTGACAAGCTGAAGTCATGGCATATGACCAAATATCAGTGTACAAACAGCACCTTACTGTGACTTCAGTTATTACTCAGTTTCCTCTACCTTTGGAGTGAAAGTGTAGATGCGCTCAGAAATTAAATACAGGCATTAGAAAATTGACTGGGATACCTTTTGAAAATCTCATCCCTTCTGCTGATCTACAAGAGAGCTGGTCAAGCTTGCTTATTCAGCAGAAAACTGCTTGTTTTTTTCTGGTGAGGATCATGTATGGGATGAAGACCTCTCTTCTAGCAGCAGTGTGTGTTTTGAGCAGCACAACCAGTCCTCCTGAAACATGTTTGAACATGTTTGAAGTCTCTCACTGTGTCATACACTTTTCTACAATTCTGAATAGATCTTGCAACTTTCTCCTGAATTCTCATAAATTTGCTGTGATCTCTTGCAATATGGATACTGGAAGCAGACTTTTTTTTTTTTTTTTTTTTTCTTTCTTTCTTTTTCCCTTGGAACTAGTGCTACACACCTTTAATAAAAAACCTTTAATTCTGTCACAGAAAATCACATCAGCTTCACTGCGAGGTCCACTCCTGCCCTTTCCTGTGAGCTATGATTTAGTAATGTTTGAAAAGGAAGAGAGCCACTGTTAGCTTCTGGTTATTGCTCCCCTCTGTAATTTGATGGGTAAGTCAGCTGGGAGAGCTCTGCTAAACAGGGAAAAGCAGGCAGGATCAAACTGTTTGAGATGGCTCTGAGTCTGGGACAGTCTCCAGGGCTTGGCTAACACTGCTGGCCCAGAATAGCCTGGAAGTCAAAGAAACCTCCACACATCCAGCAGGAGTTACTTCTAGGCTCCAAATACATCCTGTAAAAGAGCCAAGCTTTGTTTGTGCCATGGAGCCGTGTCTTCAGATCTGAAGCAGTGGGGCAGCAACTTTACAGCTGCACTCCAGTTTCACAGCAAAACCATTTATCTCTAGTAACTTCACAGATATGGAGAAGGAGTGTTGTATCCCTGTCTGTTTATAAGATGAGGAAACCTGAGCAGAGTGTTACACAAGAGATAGAAAGGTGGCATTAATAATGAAGTTATAATTACTGTTAATTGCTTGCCAAGTTTTTAAAAGCCTCTCCCTCCCACACCCCTGCCAGTTTCAAAGGGACATTCACTGTCTTGTCTTTTCAAGATCTTAATTGTTGTGCTGGGTATGACAGAAAAAGCATACCTCCCAATTAGCCACTTTTTCCATGTGATTATTCCCTCTCTGTTTTCTGGAATGTGGAAGGGGTTACATATGAAAGGAATATGTTTTGCTAGGAGAGGAAGCAGAGTTAGAAAGAAACACAGGATTCTGCATTCCTCTTTTGATCAAGATGTGTTTAGCAGATCTTTTCTTTTATCTTAAACTCTTCCAGAACAATCCTTGCTACGGACAATACAGCATTGCATCAGTCAGAGCTGCTGCATGATGATATGTTGAATAACAAACTTTAAAAATGAACAGGAACCTAAATACCTAACACCTCTCGTGGTACTTTTTGGGTACTTTCTGTACTTAACAGCTAACTTTTTTTTTACCTGAGTGTTCATGCCACTCATTTGCTTCAGAGAAGACTGCTGTGCCTCAAGCAGAATAGAGCGATCATCCGAGTTATCAAAACTTATTTCAGTCAAAATACTAAACAACAAACTATTTTTTTATTGCCCTCTAAAAACCAACGGAAATTTCACATCCAAGGCATTCTGCTGGCCATATTGTTGCAGCTCCTCTTCCTTGTGGATGGTCCACAAGGTGCTCAAAAACATTGTAGTACTATCGTACTTCCAAGGACAAATGCAGAATTATAAGTGGTGTTACTGCAATATCAAATTATTCTTCTAAAAAGACCATAAGTGGTGTATCCTAAACAAATGATATTCTTGGGGATTTCAGATACTTGGGGATTTCAGATACTTGGTGGTCTATTTGATTATTTGTTTGTTCATTTGTTTATTTGATGTTACTATGTTTTAAGACAAACCTAAAAAAGGAAGCACAGTAGAGAGGAAAAACTGAAATCAAATATTTGATGAAAGGCTGGGAGAGCTGGAGTAATTCAGCTTGGAGAAAACTCCCTGAAGACCTTACTGCAGCCTATCCCTATATAAAGGGGGCTAATAAGAAAGACAGAAATACTTTTTATCAGGTTCTATAGTGACAGGGGCAATGGTTTTAAAATTAAAGAGGGTATCTAAAGAGTGGACATAAGGAAAAAAATCTTGACAGTGAGGGTGGTGAGACACTGGTACAGGTTGCCCAGCGAAGCTGTAGATGCCTCATCCCTGGAAGTGCTCCAGGTCAGGTTGGATGGGGGCTCTGAAAAACCTGGTCTAGTGAAGGGGGGGAGTTGGAATTGGATGATATTTAAACTCCTTTCCAACCTAATCCATTCTGTGGTTCTGCATTACTAAATCACATATCGTAAAGATGTCCAGGAACAACTATCAAAAATTTCAGTGATCCCTGTTTCAGCTTCCTGGTGGCAGCAAAGATGCATTTCTAGGGGGCCTCCTGGTGTTGCTGGCCATTTTCAAACACCAACTAGTGGGGTCATGTGCTGGGGAATTTCCTACTCTCACTGATCACAAAGGCACATGAAAAGGAATAGAAACCCCAAACTCACATCTCCCTAGAAATCTCTTATGTCTCATTTTTAAGTGGATTTCTTTAAGTTGTGACATCTAAACCACTCAGGACCCCTCAACTGTCAAACTAGGTTAACGTTTCTGTTGCATTTCAAACACAGTTGATTCCTTTTAGGAATAAGCCTTGGAGGTGGAACTATCACTACTGAGTCAGTCTTACATAGGATAAATACAGTGAAGCAGTACAGTAAGTTCCTTTATTGTTGCTGTAGCTGTAAAAGGGGAGAAATCTTTATGCCGTTATACAAAAAGACTGGTTTAAAAAACAATGACTGGATTGTCATTGCTCAACATTCATTTTACTCTTTCAAAAGTGACACCACCTGGGAGATGTGTATGTTTGGCAATCACTTTCCAGATAGACCAAGGGAGAGGTGATACCCACAGAAGCCACTGAAGGGTGGAATTGCATGCTGAGAGTAGCTATGACCTTAATTAAACGCTCAGACTTTCAGCTGGATTACCCTAATTTGAAGAAAGCCAGAGTCCAGCACACAAGCAGCTCCCATAGTAGCCAAATTTGTAAAAAAAAAAAAATTTGGCAATTTGTAGTAGGAAGATTGAGAAAATTCCAGCCCAGGGTTATGGCAAACTCCATTTGGGCAAGGCTCCTGCAAGCCAGAGATGATGGATAGCACAGAAACTTGATGCACAAGGTATAAACGCTGCGGGGCAAACTTTCAAATACTGCTTGCTGGAGAATTTGTGGAGTCCCACTGGTCCTTTCCTAGGAGTGAGGCTCACTGGGATGTCTGGGCAGGAAGGATGTAGTACAAGTGCAGCACACTGATTAAGGGATATGCATAATAAAGGGTTGTAAAGTCAAGCACTCAGAGCAGCCAGAGCCAGTAGCCCTGCGCAGTGCCCCAGTGCCAGCTCCTCAGCCATAAAATCCTCCAAGCATATGCCAGGAAACAAAGTGTTAGAAAGTACTTGTGGGGATGTCCCTCATAAGCATCTGAACTACTTTTGAGCTGTGGTTTGGCCAGACAGGGTGTGTGTTAAATCCTCTGAAAAAATTCACATTTCCATGGAAAGATTTTTGCAACGAGCCTGCTCTGTCTTCTGATGGGCTATGTGAAAAGGGATTAAAATGCAATCTCTGTAAGTAATATGAATGATAGAATATGGTGTTCTAAGTAGAAAATATAGAGTGGGTCTTTTTTTAACTTAAAATTGTGAGGGTTCATTATAATTGAACTTCAGAAAGCCCCAGAGAAAAGAAATAAATCTTCTCAGATTTGCATGCATTCCTTTTCCAAACCTTGCTGTTCTCCTAACCCGTTTGTTCTGTGCCCAGTTCAGCTTTGTACTATTGGTGAGTGTGGGTGAACTTGCATGGCTGGACTGGGCTGCTGCCCCCAGCCAGCACCAAGGAGTGTGCAGTCAGCCATGCTCCAGCAGAAGCTGGATGCTGGGAGGCCTTGAGGGTTTGCTCTGCAGCTCAGCAGCCATCCTGTCAGAGAGAGGCAAGAAAAAATAAACAGCAACTGAGACCCATTTCACCTGAGATATTTTTTAAAACTAAATGTGATTCTGTTTAAAGTGTCATGTGAGCAAATCTCGCTGGCACATTTTAGAGCTGGAGAGGGTGTCACTGGTTTAATCAGGGTCTTAAGGTTTGGCTATGTCTTGCTAATCACAGCACCTCGTCACCTCACTGAACACAAAGCTGTATTCACAGTGAAAGATTTGTGGGAATTAATAGTATTTAATCCCTGTAATGGATGAGAGCACTTTTGACTGATGCAGTTCCTCTGGGCTAGAGCTGAAATGACTGCAAGACCTGGAGCTGCCATGAAGCTATTCCTCTGAGTGATGCCTCAACACCCACTCACACATTCCCCCTGCCCCAATGCCCTGCTGTGGGCAGTGCAGGCACCAGGGGAATCCTGGCATAACTTCATGCCATTTCAGGCAGCTCTCTGTCTGCTGCTGCCAGATCTCACCTCACTAACTGCAAGTACAAATCTTTTCTGCAGTAGGCAATCCCAGTAGAACAGGTGATGTAGAGAAGTGAGAGGAAAGGAAAGGCAACAAATCTGTCCAGCATAAACAAAGCTGACATTTTTGAATTAATAGCAGCAAGTCTGGCCAAAGCTTTGAGTCTGGATTTTGGAGTTTGAATCTTACAGTGAGTCTCTGGAACAATTTTGAAATTTTTTTCTTTATAATTGTTTTCCTTAATATTCTTTGAAATGCAGCTGAAGCTGGAAGAAGAACAACTGGACTGTTCAGTCACATCACACGGAGAAAGCGTGCTGAGTCCCAGCAGCCAGTGCTGTCTCCTGGCCACAGCGAGCCCGTGAGCAGCACCCGGTGCCTGCGGCGGTGCTGGGCCCTGCTGCCCCCACACCTCTGCTCTGCAGGTGGTACCAGCACACGCTGCCAACTCATGCATGAACAAGAAAAGGCCACAATTCCCTCCAGCTCCCCAACAGTCAGGTGAAGATCTGAAGAGGCACTGAAAGAGATGTGTTTGAAATCCAGTGGAATAGAGCCAACATGAAATGTAAATTAAAAAAACAAAAAACCAAAAACCAACCCCCAAAAGCATGTGCATCATGTTCAATAATGGCAGTAGTACAAAAAATGCAGTTTGCCCTTAGGATCTCTGTTTCTGCTTTCTTTGTGTGCCTTGTGTATTTGTCCTTTGAACTGTTGTGCACACCTGGACATAGCAGGATGCCAATATTTGATACCCAAATTATCAAGTACCATTGGAAGCCCTTTGTAAAGCCAGACTTTTGTCAGTTGCTTGAACTGAGATTTCTTCTGTAGAGCTGTAGTGATTTAACATTTTATGTTCTTCTACTCACAGCTGCTGCTCACAAGTGCAATGTTTGGCATCTTGCTCTGGCTAACTACAAACTTTCCAAATATCATTGAAAAGGCAGTTTCTGTCTGACCTATTGTAGTCGATTGGTATTTTGATTTTTTTTTTCTATTTTAAAATAATTTTCACCTCTAGCACTTTTTTTTTTTTTTCCTGCATATGTATGTCCTGTCCAGTGACACAGTGTGATAAATTCTGTAGTTTATTTTGGAATGGCAAAACTTCTTCCAAAAGCCCAACTGGACTATTTTCTGGAAAATTCATGTCTTCTTTTAGCATTCTCAGTTATCATAGACACTTAACTCAAAACTCTGATTTCAAGGACTGTCTCTTACACAGGAAACTTTGTGCTCAGCCTGGAAAAGCCATGGAAATTTTGAGTAGAAAATTGACGTTATTTAAGAAACAGAGTTGTAGTACAGTGTGCACTTTGAGAACTATTTTTTTACTTTTGTAGTCTTTCTGATGATATTCTTCTCATGATTAATGATCAGTGGTGAAACTCTGAAAACAAAACAGCATTAAGTGTCTTTAGGGCAAGTAGCAAAAAATCTACTCTGTGTAAAAGAATACACTTGCTATTTTTAAGGAAGTACTTTCTAAGCAATTGACAGGAGCAGAAAAAGTTCAGCCAAAATATCTGAGGGATTTTAAGTAAGAATTTTCTGTGTTTTTTACTGTATTGTGTGACAAACCACTTAATCCTTACCACAGAAAGAACAAAGAGCAGGCAAATGTGACAGCTCCTGAGGCATCCCTGGACATACAGAGCAGCTACACATTTAACCTCAACCTACTATTTATTTCATCACTTTTAAGGGAAATATCAAGAAATGTTTCCTTCATGAACAGCTCCCCCTAGGTTTTCATCACCTAAGTGTTTTCTCCTCTACCTCAGATTGCCTCTTTTCCATCTTTTGTTAATCTGAACAGAGTGCTTTTGGGACAGCACTGACTGTGGGCAGAGGCTGAGCACCTTTCCTGCCCGCATCTCCTCTTCCTGGCATCGGCAAAGGGAAAAGCCCAGCTCTAATGCTTCCAATTTTTTTCTTTCCAAATTTTTTGTCTCCCAGATAAGATTGCCAGAAATACAGTACAGCAAGGGTCAGCAATAATTCATTGGATATTTACTGTTCTTCACTGCAGACAGAAGCCACGTTTCCTGCTTCCAAGCCACATCAAATTACAAATCACATAGCCCTTGACTGTTGCAAGAAGCAGCACCCAAACCTTCTACAGTCTGATCACAACATAACACCCTTGAACAGGAAACATGGCCAAGGCTGGACAGAAGCTGTGAGAAGAATATTCTGAGTACCCGAGGCGCCACGAACTGCACACACTGACATGGCTGACTGGGGCGCTGGGGGAAAGGAGGACGTGGTGGAGGACAAGTACAGGGAGTGAAACACTTCCATGTTATCCCCTCCTTGGCAAAGACACAAGAAGTTGGTCTTCTGAAATATTTTTAGAAACTGTGGGGCTAAAAGCAGACACAGGGAAACCAACCCCACAGTGCCAGGGTTTTATGAGGGTGCTCTAGAAAAGCCACCACCCCAACCCAGCGCTGATGAGACCGCAGGAGGCCACACAGAGCAGTACTCAAAAAACTAAAGCAGCATCTTTATTTTATACATAACCATCAGTATAAAAAGTTTATTACATAAGAGCTGTTTGGTTTACAATATATTATATTGCTTCAAGCTGATGCAGAAATTAATACATTATAGCTCTACTTTGTTTATAATATATTATGTCGGTTAAATGGTACCACTGCAGTTTCTTTCTAATACACAAAGCTGTAAAGCCAAAAATAACATTTAATTGAGTTATTCAGTTTTTCAATTAGGTTATTTATTTATTTGTTTGTTTTTCTTAGGGAAAATTCTAAGTACACAATTTGTAAAAGTTTGCAAAATGCACCTTTCTTTTGTCTTAGGCAAATTACATCTGTAGTCACTGAAATAATTCAGGATTAGCATCTACAGGGTTTTCTGCTTGAATATTGTTACTTATTTTTTGGAAAATATTTGCAGCTATATAACCAAAAAAGTAAGTTTAAATGTAACTGAAGTATAGTACAAAACACCATCCAAAGCACTGAGAGAAGCCTATATAATCACGCTACAGAAGTATTTATAAAACTTAAAAGGAATAGTAAGTGTCAGCTCAGTGGTTTATAATGAAGCTAATAAAATTCCAGCTGGTAATCTTAACTGTAATGAACAGCATTTTAACATTCAATCCACGAGAGGTTAATGAAGGCTGTGAACTTTGTGTAACACGAACCATTTCAGATGTTGGAGTTCACCAGATATAATTGGATTCGGGTGGAACGTGCTTCTCCTCGGCCCTTTTTGGTGAAGGCGTGTGCTGCCTGTGCTTGCTGCCTGCTGGCCTCAGGGCGCTCAGACCGCTGGCTCCGTACCCTGGAAAATTATCCACTTCAAGAAAAAGGAATCCACAGAAGTGGGCTCACGATTCACAGCTAATATTTCAAATGGAAACTGTCTTGCCCATTAGAATAAAGGGTTATGCTTTGCCTTACAAAATGCTCATGCCTCTGTTACCCCTCAGGATGAACCAAGTCCTGCCAGACACAAAGATGCTTGGCCTGGCCAGGGAGTCCAGGGCCCTCAGCACAGCCAAGCTGTCACTCAGCCTGGGGTTCACATGTGTAACCCCCACACCAGCTGGGTTACAGTCATGATGATCTGTCAACAAAAGGCTCTAGAATGGGGTGTAAGCAACCCCTTGGGGGAATCTGCATCAGTTACCTGAGCTGGGCTTTGGTTTATGGCTGAATGCAAAGAAAAAGAACACCAGTGACCATAAACACGGGGGGGGGTGCGGGGGGAAAGCCATCTGAAACAGGCTTACTAGAGCTGCTTTGTTGTGGAAAATGAAAGTGAACAATAAAAATGGAATCCAAAGTATTATGCTGTAATTCTTTACAGGTTCATTTACCCATCTCATTACTTAAAGACCATGGAAATAACTTTGAAAAGCTGAGTCCTCTGTTCAATTTTTTAACCACTTCCTTTTTAAGAAAACAGCTTTATCATAGGGCCATTCATTTGATGGAACACGACACAAGTCTGTCAAGTTAACTATAAATCTCCTCTCAAGATCCAGTGATGTTTGGTTTCAGCTGAAAAGAGTGAATTGCAGTGCAGGCACATTAATGGACACTTAAAATGGGGGTGAATTTTGCCCAAATGTCCATTTCACAGTTTCTTTGCTGAAAACAAAGAGAGTTTTGCAGCACTAAACACAGCAGGACTGTACACAAACGCCAAGTAATGAAGGATGCAAAACCTTGGAGTATGCAATAATGTAAGACTGTTGACTTCTCATCACAAGGCAGGTATGAGCTTTGGTTTTGTTGTACAGGTAATTACTTCTTTGGTGATGATCACCTAAAGTATTTGTTTTCATTTGCTGTCTGAGTTCTATATAGGAAGAGTATGACAAGAAGAAAAAGTTCATACCAAACTTATGAACTGTAGTTCATATTGGATCATTTCCTTGTATCTTTTTTCTAACCATAACTCATATTAATGGTATTTCTCCTTCAGATAATGGCATGAATACTTAAACACAAATCCATTAGGTAACAACAGAAAAGAGGACTCCCAGTTTTAATAGAAAACCTAATTTTCACAGCAAAATCCATCTTAATTGGATAATACTCAGTTTTTAATGAAAATACTATATTTATTCTAACACATTTTGATGTGACAAAAACCTGCATCAACAGGTTTTAATAAAAGTGAACATTAAGTTGATGCTGCAATGTAAGGTTCACATTCCTTATGGCTGATTGGTTTTGCAGCTGCAAAATTTTTCAACTTTTTTATTATATACACATAAAACACGACATGTGAATTGATAGTCAACAGTGATAAACATTGGTATCTTTTGGGAGTATATGAAGATCGTATATTGAAGACCTGCTGTTATAGTTCTGTTGCACATGAAACATTAAATTAAATCTGAAGTTCTTACTGGATATATCCAATTGTATTTCAAACAATTATACAGTACCATTTTAAGCCCAGTGAAATGAACAATTGCTACAATAGATGGTAAATGGATCAAAAAACACAACGGAAATTAATTTTGAGAACTTTAACTTTGATTAGGGACAATGTATTTTGCATGCTGTGGAACACAGGTGGCAAGAGGAGGAGAAAACTGTGAAGTTGCTAAGAACAGATCTTGCATAATTCTTCACGTTTTCCCCAAAATTTCTAAAGGAATTTTTTTTTCTAAAATTTAATCAGCCTTAAAACCTGTCAGAGTTTTGCTTTTAAAAATATCTACTCAGCATTTAAAAACTAGCTGATATTACTGAGGAGTATTGAAGGAATTGGATCCCTTCCATTATATGATAGGAAGACATGTAAAGTCCTCCTCCGATGGATAGCAGATTCTGGAATTTCTAATACAAAACTGATCTTGATGAAACACTTCCAAATTATTATGAGTTTTTTTAAGTAGGTAAAATTATGGCATATTGAAAACCTTTGTTTTATTGCTTGGATTAAAGATTAGAGAAAAAGGAGTGAAGTGTCATTAATGATGCTGGAAAGGCTCTTGAGGCAGTCATTTCTATATAGCATTGGGTGTGTAACACTTCAGATACAAATCTCAGGGTTTCTTTGTCACTTACTTTTATTGCAGTGTCTCCCATGCCAGCCTTCTTTGCACTGGCATTTGTTGGGCTCCACACAGGTGCCATACAGGCCACAGCTGGGTTCGCAGACAGCTGTAAAAAAATAAACACATACACCTGGCTTCCTGAGGTTTCATCCAGGGACAGTCACACATTTGCTTTCCCTGATGTTTCACATGATGGGTTGGTCTTGGCACAGGCTGGGGCTTTCAAAGTAAATCTGTGCCTTTGCACTCAGTGCAGTCAGAGCCCTGAAACAGTCCACAGTCCTCTCTTTACCTGCAAGGTCTGTCTCAGCCTCTGGCAAGAGAATCAGGTTGGACAGCAGAGCTGAGCATCCACCAGAACCAGTGGGAGAAGGAGAGTAGTCCCCAGCACCCCACTCACAAAGTGTTCTCACCGTATTTTAACATGGCAGTATTGACATTTCATTAAGCATTTCTCTATTACTAATCTGCTATTGCTGAGCTGTCACACTGCTGTTTAATAGGAACTCATGAGTACAGAAGAGACTATGAGGACACTTGTGTAAAAAAAGAGTTTCTGGTTTCATAATACACATTAAGTCTGGTGTATGATGTATGTACAGAAAGTAAAATAACTTGAATTACTTTGACAACAAGCAATTAGTACTGGTATTACGTAAAGAACATATTGCACTGTGAGCTTGATGTTCCCACAACAGTGGCTTTGGTACTTACGCTTTGAACACAGGTCTCCCTGGTAGCCTTTGGAGCACTTGCATTTGTTCTTACCAGTACATTTACCTCCATTTCGACAGGGTTGATGGCATTTACCTAGAAATTGAAAACAGAAACAATGGTCTTAGTCCCCTGTGCCTACCAGGGACAAGTGTCTGACAAGCTTGCCTTGTACCTGAGAAACTCATCAGATGTTAGAGTGTGCACTATGGATGCATCAGGAAAGACTCTGCTGCAAGTCTGTGCTTCCAATTTATAACCTTTCCTCTCCTTTGAAAATATGACAATAATTTGGCATGGCCAAAGCTTGTATGACCTTGTAGCTTTTGCCCAGGTTTGTGCCACTCTGACTCTGCAGAATCCCCGACATGACTGGTCAGTATTGACTCCTGTTCTCCTCACTCCTCACAGGGGATGCACCACTGCCCAGACTATGTGGTTCCAAAGAGAGGGATCCAAACCTGAGGGGTCCCAGCAGAAAAAAAAATCTAGTGACATCTGAGAACAGTAAGATACTCAGGAAATGACAGGTATGGCTGCTACTTGCAGACAGTAAATATATTGGCTGGGCCCATCAGCTTGTAGCACAGGCTGGGGGGCACTGTGGTGCTCTATATGGTGCAATGAGAGATGTTCCACATGGCAGCTCAGAGACTAAGGTCTCATTAAAAATACATGCCCTTCTTTCCTGTTTGCAAAGAACAGAGCAACTTTGCTAACAGTAATTGGAACTGGCAGACATTTTTCCAGGCTCTTGGTCTGGAAATTACTTTCCTTCACAAACAGACTTTACAAAAGGCATAGGCTGGGTGTGTAAGAAATCCTGTTTGGCCCTGATCAAGTGGGACTGAGGAGGCCTCTGCTGCTGGAGGAGAACCACACAATTTCTTTCTTTCATGCTGGGCATGACACACCAGGGACCTTCCTAAACTTAACATCCCATGTCCCATCATCAGGGTGCCTATACCTTGTTAGAATTTGTCTGCATTACTGAGCTAATTAAATCTTTACTCATCTCTAGGAAGGGAAGCACAGCACCCATGAGTGCAGTCACTCCCAGGCTGAGGGAGGCTCTGTCACCTCTCTGGGCACTCTTGGGCCACCAGGAACTGCACCCTCACTTTCCTGCCACCTTGGTGCCCATGTGTACCAGTGCAGCTTTTCTCATTGTTGTAAAAAACCATTTTTCATCTTTTCTAATGCCATTACACTTCCCAGATTCTTCAGGAAAGAGGAAAAAAGGGCACCTTTCCTAGATATAACACTAATAGCTTACTGAATCTGTGACTAACCAAAACTGAAACCTGGAGCAGCAAACTGCTTCCTTTCCCTTTCCCTTTCCCTTTCCCTTTCCCTTTCCCTTTCCCTTTCCCTTTCCCTTTNTTGTTATTTTTTTTAAAGAAAGGTATTAACTGAGACCTGCATGTCATAATTTAAGCATCAACACTGGCTTGTTGTGCTGAAAACCTAATTTCATGATCACAGACTTCCCTCTTGGGAGCTCAATATCACAGGCAGCATCTACTTAGGCCTCAACCCATGCAGACCTTGGTGATACACAAAAGGTATTGTCAATATAAAGGAAATTGTGTGTATTGTCAATACAAAGGAAACACTCGTTCCTATTGTACCTAATTATTTTAATAACCCTAAAACAAGTTTCAAGCAGCTGATGGAACAAACTCTGCTAAGGAGAGTTTCTGTTAAAGCACAGTTTCTCTGCAGGAGCCTCTGGGGAGGGAAACTAGGCATTCTAATCTGCAAACATTTGCAACCCAAGTAATTAACAACTGGAAAGAGCAATGCTAAAGAAATCAATGAATATTCCTAGTTCTTTAAGTAAGTCTAGAGGATATGGGTCAAGAGATGTGACACCAAACTTCCACCAAGTTGCAACAGGGAAGCATTTGGCTCAGCACAGCTCAATTAACTTTGGCCTAAGACACTGTCACAGAATGAAGGAAAGAGTAATAACTCTCTCTGTTATTGACTGAGAAATGGAAAAAGCAACAAAACAGCTGGTGACAAGTAGGGGAGGAAACCGAAGCAAAATGAAACTCTCTGGAGTCAAAGTGAAACACTAGAGACAATGCATACCTATAACTTGAAAAAAAGATCTGGAAGACTGTGAATGCTTGTTAGTGTTTTAGACTGGGTTCAGTATACTTCCCAGGAATCTTACAGAGGGATTCAATTATTACACAAGCACTGAAAACCTATACCCGATGTTAAAACAAAAACAATGAAACCTTGCAATTTTCAGAAGATGGCTTTCTGCCTGTTGAAAAGTTTTTCCCCCTTATTATTTTAAGAATCCCATGACTGAATGTAGCTGGCCCTGGATCTAAGAAAATGGACTGAGTTGTGTTTCTGCTCTGGTGTTTCTAAGCCTTGTCTAGATTTCTTGCAATCTTCTACCACTAGACTGATGCTGGTGCAGTGCCCAGAGGTGATGACAGCTGTCAATCACAATCTAACAATTGCAGCCCTGGCTTTACAAGAGCCAGAGTAAGTGCACAGCTTTCCTTGCTCTCATTGACATTGTCCCAGTTTAGGTCTTAGCATATTGTGATCCTGAATTTCTTTTGTTTTGTTTTGTTTTTTTTTCTTTTGTACAGAAACTAGCTTACTGCCCTTATTTTAATTAATTTAATTTGAGTTTCAGAGGTAAGCCTTTTGAGGAAGTCAAGCCAGTTGCACTTATCCCAAGCAGCAGTAGATAATATGAGCTTCAGCTCTTCAGACAGATCAATTAAATGGACTGCCCTTAATTATACATGCTGTAACAACAGTTCTAAGAATTCTCCTTCAAAAACCACCACCAAACATAAAATAAATACATGCTTTTCTCTTTCAATCACACTTTAATCTTCATCCGAAAAATGTCAACAATGTTGACTTTTTGGGGACTGAAGAAAGAAATGGGGTTCTACCAAATAGTCAGATTGGAACTTGATGTAAGCAAAGGTAAATCCAGTGAAAACCCACACAGTTGTTCTTGTGGCATATTATCTGAATTATATAAATGGGAAATCTTTATCAACTTCAAAACAATAAAGCTTTGCTACTTCTTTTTCCTTAAATTTTTAATGATATAGAAAGGAGTTGCAAAATGCCTTGCAATGCATTGAGACGTGGTGAAACATTTACATCCACCTGTTTTTAATCTACACATTAAAACTGAGCAAAACTTAGATCTTACTGTATCTGTGTACTTTCTCTGCATAGCAATTCACTTATTGTTGTGTATTGGCTGACAGCAAATTAAGAGTTTATTTCCAGGTGTTTCCAAAGTGATAAAAATTTCCTAATTGTGAGAAGAGCTTGTTTCTACTGATGTATATTAAAAAAATCAGCATTTACATATCCTAGGCTAAATAGTGCTCTCCATGCTCCTGTGGAGGTGCTGGGGAATATCAGTGGGATTATTTACAGCAGGGAAAGCTTTCTTGCACAGTGTCAAAGTTTTAAGTCCAGGAATAATGAGGTCTGGTTGTACATCCTCAAGTTACCTTGTGAATGTAACTTATGTTACATGAAAGCTCTCAGCTCTTACAGTTCAGTCCTCCTTTTGCCCCAAACCTTTGCATTCCCAAATTATAGTAGCCCTTTCAGAGGTGTTAGCTCAAACTTAATCTGCTGTGGCCAAGTGGGATTTGCCATAATGTTTGAAAATAGATGCACCCCACATACTTGGCATGGCAGCACAGCTGTCTGCCACAGGGTATTGCTTGCATACTTATGGCTTGAGGATTGTTACCAAGCCTGGTTACTAGTGAAAATAGAACAGGGCAGGGGGTGAGATGGTCCAGCAATTAATCAAACTTCTAAGTAGGAAACTTCTTTGGAGGCATGTGGACCCTCTGACTCTGAGGGTCCCAAACCTCAGAGTGTGAGACCCTTGCTCTGCACCCAGCAGAGGCAGGTCATGTTACCACTCAGGCATTGACACTAGGAAGATGACATACATGAAAGCAAGCACACAGAGATGCTACTCACTAATTTCACATTGGTCTCCTTCATAGCCTGAAGGACAAATGCATTTTCCCAGATAGAAACACGTCCCTCCATTGAAACAGGTTGTTGTACAGTTTGCTGAAACAAATAAAAGAGGAATGAACTAAGTCATTAATATGAGCTAGGACTAACTTGGACTTAATGTTCTCTGCTGTTCATCACAAATAAACATTGAGTAGGCTGTAAAAGCAGGATTAATGTCTTTTCATCTGGTTTACAAAGTAAGACTGAAATGCAGTTATTCCTACATAATGCTTTACAAGGGCACACAGAGGCAATATAGAATGAGACAAGTGAACAATACAGCAGTGAGCTCTCTGAGGACAAACTGTGCTACATCTTTATCAACCCCCACACACAGAGCTCATTGAAGGATTAAGGCACTATTGCTATTGAAGCTGCCAGCATCTGATAAAAGGAGCACAGCCTAGGACTGGAAGCTACTTCTTCAAGAGGATGCTTGACTACAGTCCTTAAGTAATCCTTTGACTAAAAAGAAACCTCAGTGAGTTTTTCTGTGTGGTGACATAGATGCAAATGCTCTGACTTTCAGCTGCCAAATGACTTGCATTGTGTTAGATGTGACTTTTCACCCAACAGCTGGGGTTCACATTAATCCTTCAAGACATGGGGAGCATTTAATTAAAGTGCACATTTGAAGCATTTTCTAAATGTGGTAAAAGTCTGTTCAAAGACTAGACGTGATGGCATTGACACCAACAGTTTGTGCAAAATAATAGGAAGATTCCCACTATATTGTTGAAAAGTCCTCTAGGACCTTTTGCATTCAGGCTTTACTTCATTTAGACCTGCAATAACAAATGCAGCACAACATTCTGCTCTGCCATAAGCAGGTCAGTTATATTTTTGCAGGAAATTACTTGTTTCTTTCTACATGGTAGCTTAGACTATTCTAAATTATTGTGCTGAACAACTGATTGTTGGTTTTTACCCTTCATGAGACCCAATGCAGCAACAAAAAATTAATAGCTTGTATATTTTTTTCATGTGTCCAGATGCAATTCATTAATGTACTAAACAATTAGTAGAATTAATTTTACTACAGGAAACTAGAGCTCAAATAGAGACTTTTTGAATTTTTTTTTCTCCCCCCAGAAATAGAAGTGATTTTTGTGGTAATATCCAGTTTTCAGTGGATCGACTGAAGTGATTATCCAAACTACCCTTCACAGAGCTGGGTTGTATGGATACCTGCCAATCCCTGTATTCTTCCAGCAGCTCCCAGGCTGTGCTACAGCATCTATTTTAAGAATCACAATATCTTTAAAACTTATTTACTCATGGCTTGCCTGACTTTCCAAAGTGCCCTCCTAGAGGGAGACTGCCCCAGGTGGGATAAGAGAGCTGCTGCGTGCAGAGCCGGGGGGTTTAGCTGGCGTTTACCTTTGTCGCAGTTGATGCCGTAGAACCCCGGGGGGCAGATGCAGAGGCCAGGGGTGATGCAGAGCCCGCCGTTCATGCAGCGAGGGACACACAGTGCTGAGGAGTGGGAAGAGCAGAAAAAGCATTGCTGGTGGGATAGCAAATGGTATTTAAATACATGGCACATTGACTCCTTAAGGTACTTTTCCTTCTGCTCATTGTTCCAAGTCACTTTTGCAAAGTGCCTCCGGTAGGGGGTTAAATCTATTATATCTTTGGTTTTATCTGGCAATTTCGGTATAGTGCTACTAAAAACTGTAGGCTAATTCAAGTTCAAATCTGATTCCATATGTAAGCGGAAATTGCCTCTTGCATAGTTTAATACCAGACAGGGAAGAGCAAAGTACCCACATACACCTACACACTCTGGGTATTTAAAATCACCCCAGACAAGTTCTCTCTCTGACTGTGGCTCCTCAGCTGTGCAGGCAGAACTATCTCAGAGGGATCAGTAACTCAGTGGGGTTCCCAGCCAAGCTTTATAATGTACATTTCCTACTCCTGCATACCTGAGCATAAGCATGGCTACCTATTTTTTGGCTAGGAAAGCCTGCTGCAAAGCCAAATTGTCCTGCATGCTCCCAGTGAATCTTCTCTGGAGCCCCTGTGCTCTTCCAAGACCTATCTGCCTTGTGGCCACCCCAAAAGGCTCTTCAGGGAGGCATGTTAGGGGCCAATGTTTCACTTTGTGGTTACCCACAATTGGTACATGCAGCAAAGTTGGGTCCATGCTAATGAGTTTAACAGCACCCAGGCATGGTGCCAAATGGCCTTGTGAAATCATCTTGTGAAATTGTTGGTGGCTCTGCTTTTGTCCCAGCTGACCAGCAAATCCTCCTGGCCATGGTCCTGGGATGAGTAGCAACCAGGGGTTCCTCCTAGGAGTGAGTTTGTAATGGGTTTGTTGGAAGGTAAGAGTTTATTAAACATATGAATGCAAGCTGTGCCAGTTGCTCTCCAGGCTGGAGAAGAGTCCTTGATCCTTTGTATTTAGTATTTTTAATGTAGACAGATTATCTGGGAGTGAATGATTATAATGGAGTACAATGCCCATGGGGATGGACATCTCCAGTCATCCAGGGGAGGGACTCCTCTGGAAAAAGGAAGGGAGAGATAGGAAGAAAATCTAGTTTCCTTGCTAAGTCACACCAATTTCCCAGTTCTTCACTCCTGGAAATGTTGGTTTGGGCTATTATCCACTCATGGGAGGGAAAGAGAATCTTCCCTTCATCTTCTCATTCTTGTTTTCAGCCTGCTTACAAATCTTATCTGCAAATAAACAAAGGCAGAGCAACTAAAGCACTGTGCTTTGTTTCCCACCTAGTCCTAATTAGCAGAAGAATTTTATTTAATCTTCTTGCCAGATGGTTCCCTGTGATTAGGGATCACTTAACTATTGCATGAGTTTTTGTTAAAAGCAATTTGTGAAAAAGAAAATATTTTTCATGTAAGCAATCTCTGTTTCCACTAGACCATGGATGATAAAAACAATTCTCTTACATGTTTGAAGGCAAAATATATGAAATCTTCAGAACAGACCATTCTTAACTTTAGGAGTGCCTACCGTGAAGGGAATAAAGTTTTCTTGAGATTGTTGTAAAGGAGACAGTTGATATTTTTTATTACATTACCTTTCTCACAATGAGGGCCGTAAAATCCATCAGGACATTCACAGACATGTCTTTCGTTGCAAACCCCTCCATTTCTGCATCCTCCTGGACATTCCGCTTCATAAAATATAACAACAATCTTACTTAAAATGTTATATACTTCAGCTGCCAGAAAGATCACAGTAGGATCAATATATTTCTTTAACACAACGGTTAAAATATTTGCTGGCAGACAAACACTGAAGAAATGGAAATTCAGCTAAGATTTCTTCAAGATAAATGAGTTTCTCTTTCTGTAGTCTACAAATAGATGTTCCATCACATGTTCACATGGGTGATGCAGTTGTTGGTGGACTCTACATTTTCACTGCTCTACTGCTCTATAAGTGCACAAGCAATGTGGATGCTCTTCTCAACCCAGTACTTTCTTTTCTGTGTGGAAACGAGCAGGCAACTTAGTGCAGAACTTGTATGGCTGGTTAGACCTACCCTTAGTCTGCAGGACAAGTTTTGATTTCTGCAGCCTGAAGTAGATATCACTGCAACTTGCATTGCATTAATTACCACATCTGTTACTACTGAGGTGACAATGATGAAATCTGTGTTCATATGTAAGAGTGAGCATCAAGGCTAAATGGAAGAAGGCCAGAAAGGAAGATAAAAGCACTCCTGAACAACAGTTCTGTATCATCATCAACTCTCATTCTATCTCGATTATTGATCAAATATGTAAAACCATTTGGCAACACTGGCAGGTTTATACAAGGATGAGAGATACTTCTGGGTGCCACCACCATCCTCAGAATACCATCAAACAAGAAGGCAAACTAAATCGAGCCCTATGGAATACCTTCAAAAAGAACTGCTGGGTAGAAAAACAATTATTCAAAAATACCTTCCCAGATCCCTCACAGAGAATATGGCAGGCAGGAGAGACTGCCTATTCCCATTAGAAAAACCTAACATCAGTAGGGATCAGGGGTAGGCACAACCTCCTCATCTTGATGCTCTGTTGTGTGACATTCCAAGTGAGAAGGTTCAAAACCTCTGAGGTAAAATGATATGCCTTAAAAGTAAAGCTGTTTGAAGCCATTGTAATGGTGGTAAAGGTTTTTTGGTCCTACTGTGTTATAACAGTGTATTCTAGGACTCCTGGAAATGCTGCTCTCTTTGTACTCAAATGCAGAGCTGCTATTCATTACCAAAAATACGCATGCTTAAATACATACCATTTCAAGCAGAAAAATAGGAAAATGTATTTTTTCTTTGTGACCACCTCTTAGCCACAACAAATCCTCTCTTATCCACAAAATTGCTCCCTTGCCCCCCTCATTTCCTTTGCTGGGGCCTTTCTGTATGGCCAAGAATAACTGGAAACAGTGACTAGGGCCCTGATGGCAGCTCTTCACCATGCATGATCTCTTTCAGAGGAAGGAAACCTCCTCTAACACCAACCACTGAAGACATTCTTATCCTTCTCAGCATCTGTCCCAAAACACTGCTGTGTCCACCTTACTAGACACAGGGCAGGAATGGGAGTTATTCCAGTATGCCTTGGAAGAGATGATGTGAGAAAGCTCCTCCTCTGCATGTCTCTGGAGTTTGGAAAATCTTCCTTGTGTCTCTCAGCTGGGTCCAGCAACAAAGGGCTGGGACAATAATCAACCCCAGGTTTCTTGAGAGGTCATATGATGTAATACTACTAAATTGTTAGATATTACAACTTGTATAAAGATGGCAACAACAAATAATAACACAGAAATGATAACTTGGATGAATGCTACTACTAAACTGAGTTTGGAGCCCTTCCTCTTTAAGCCACTATTTTCCAAAATACAGGCCTGTTACTTTTGTCCGTATTAGAGTACCCCAATGATATTTCCAAAGTTTATTAAGTTCAGTATCTTCAAGCTGAACTGAAAATAAAAATATAGGAAAAGTTCTGTGTTGTATTTACACCAGACACACAACTTCATACATGAGGTCTGAATTATTTTGTGTCCTTTAAGCCTCCATTTTTCTTTCTGTTTCTCTGCCCACTTCTTCTCCCCCTCCTCCACTTTCCCTGGGCTAATTGGCAGCAGCAAGGCTTCAAAGGAGACAAGTAGCTTTGCTATTAGGGTGTAGTGAGGTTTCAAATAATAAACAGCTCTTGCTCCTACTGCTCACTCTTTGAAGCCACACTACAGCCAATTATCTCAGAGAAAATAGTGCAGAGAAGAAAATGTGGGACTGTGAACGAAGATTTCATGGGAGAAGAATAAAAATCTTGTTCTTTGTATATATCAGCCCTGTCATGGGTTAATTTGATACAATTGCACATGATATGGGATAATTATCTTATCTTACACACTGATTTTTCAATTTCCATAGCCTCAGCTTAAAGTGATAATTATAGTTGTTTGTGGTGTATCAAATTAATTCAGAAAGTCTTATTGCATAGTGCTTCTGGTTCATAGGTCAGATGACTGAACAAGTGCTTTTCCTTTCCAAGCAAACACTGCGATAACTTCATGGTGCTCTCCTAATAACAGGTCCTCTGTGTGCTTACTTGCTTAATTACTGGAAGTACTGAACACCAACTTCCACCATTTTGCCTGTATCAAAAGCCAAGAGGTTGCAGCTGAGCTACAGAGAAGGTAAAGCCAAGTTTTGCAGAATTTTTTTGACTTAAAAGTTTTGTATTCAGTTTGGATGTGAATGTTTGAGATTTAGGGAACTAAAGACACCAAGTTGGAACTAAGGCACTGATAGCATTAATTGATACCAGTGTACCTACTATAGTTCCCAGGAGGTCAGTCCCCCAGATGATGTGCCATTTCTGGAAAAGTTAACCTCAGCCTGCTTTCACAGAACTGGCTCTCCTCCAAGCACCTCAAATCATTTGCTCACAGGGGCTTTTCATATGATACGTCTCTATCAACGTCCTTAATGTGATGAGCAGTGAACAGGAGAAGGGAGAAATGTCTCCAACCTATTCTGCTAAGGGAGTTCAGTAAGAAAAGGCTCAGTAAACATGTAGTAAATGATCAGCAAATGCACACAGATCCAGAAAGCCTGGACTTCACCACAATTGTTACACATTGTGTGGCTGCTTTATTTCTGTCCTCTCTGGCTCTTATCCTAAATGAAACAAGACAGGTGAGCTGGTCAAACAGCATTCCAGCATGTTGTTTTTGGTGTTACCTTGCTGACAGGTTTTAAAGAAGATGGCGTTCTGAGGGGTCTGGAGAATAATATTGCCTTCTGAATTCATTATGACCACGTTCACTTCAAATGCAGCGACCCCATCTTGTTTTCCAAGGCAAGGAAATCCAACCTGAACAACTAAAAGGACAATAATACCAATAATATTTACATGAACAGATACATATAAGAGCATACATTGAAATACTAAAAAAAAATAAATATTAGAGATGTATTTAAGCTTTGGAGGAATGCCATTGATGAGAACTTGTAACACAGAGACACACAGATCCCTTTATTCCGAGGTGGCTCCAGGGTTAGAAGTAGAGCAGCACAGGAGAAAAGCTTGTGCTCATTTGATGAAATAACCCCAAGAGTCTATAGCACAGACAGTGATCTTAACACAACCACACTTTTCTTGCAGATGAGGAAATCACTCATGTGGAGGTATCTAAGCTGGAAGCCCACTTTTAATTTTCTGAGTTGAACTGCTCACTTCTGAGTCTAAATTTTCTATGCTGTCATATGAATTCTGTAAAACATATATTTTGGCAAAAAAAGTTACTTCAGATAAGTTTTTCTGGTTTAGATATTGCAATTAATACCTAAATAAGATACTGATCAAACTAAAACTTACTCCATAAAGTGCTGACAAAATGATACACTTGACAAGTATGATCTTGGGTGCAGTTTTTAAAGACAAGACAAAAACACCTCACTCTGACAGAACTAGTTAAGTGTAGTGACATTTGAACATTGCCTTTCCAGGAAAAGTATTCAAACACTTTTGAAATACAAAGAATTTATTCAACTAAGTAAGGCCAGTAAATCTGGAGTATTTTAATGATGAAGTAAGCCCAATACCTCAGAATTATGGAATTTTCTGCTGTGATTGTCACAAGTGATCTTAAATAATCTTCAGATGAAATGACTTTATCTCTTTTCTTCAAAATTAGCTCTTCTTAGCTGCTTTATAAGTCAAATCCAACTAATAGAAACTGTTTATTCCTTCCTTCTGAGGCTGGCCTGAGAATTCCGAATGAAATACAGAGCTAAAAGCCCTGCATTTGGGCTGTTTTAGATTGCTTGTTATAAAAATCTTGCAAGCTATAATTTGGCCATTTTTGTTATCTGGTGCATTGGTGAAATATAGAATATTTTATTGCTGAAATAACTTCTGCCTCTGGTAAGTCCTACAAACTGAAAGGTCCCTTGCAGATCTCATTCTAAAGCAATTACATAGTCAAAGGGCTTTTGCACCAACCTTTGCAAAGACCAAAACCATGTAACCTTCTGGTAAGAAGGAAACTCTTACAGTTGATTATTTAAAAATACGTTTTAAATGCTGTGAACTTCTTAAACTGCAGTAACCTTCTTATAGTATAAGTGCTTGGATTGGGATGTGTTTTAGTTGAGCAAATTGCAATGGGGAGGAAGATGTGACAGACTGTTAATGAGAGCACTAGACAGTATCTAGATTTCATTGAATTGGTAGAAACCCCTGAACTCCCCTGAGATTTGGCTGTGGTTGAAATGCCTAGGGAGAAACACAGCAGTGCATTCCTAGAGCCCAAGGCCACAGATAATAAACTTTTTATTCCAGCACTGTCCGTTCTGGAAGCACCCAAATATTTGGACCTACCATGTGTCTGAACAGCTAGGCACACAGATATGCAGTAAAAGATCCTCCTGTGAGCAAAAACCACATGGATCCTGGCTGAACTCTGTGGTGGTTCTGAGTTGAAATAAAGCCCCTAAACTCTTGCTGAATCTTTGCATTTTTGTGCCCGTTTGAATAATGCTAAGTACCCACCAATAGCACTACAGTCAAACCAAAGCACAGAGAGAAGTCCCTTGAAACAAAAAACACAGCCATGAGCTCCTGTGGCCTATCACAGTGCTGACCTGGGCATGGTAGGGCAAACCTCAGCTCTGGTCCATGCTTCCCAGATTCAGGATGCAGTTTACATTTGTCCATCACTGGCTAAAAACAAGTAGAGGGAATCACAGATATGGACTTTTATCTGTTAACTATCCTCCCACCTCCAAGCCAAAAAACAGCCTCTCCTGCGCATATACACTTCTGTATCCTCTGGAGCACTCGTATCCAAGGCTGCAGAGCGGATGGCTCTAACAGGAACAAGGAAAGTTTAAAAAGGAATCTAAGGAAACCTATTGACTTAAACCTAATTAAATTTTAGGTAGTAATTACAATGCTCTCTTAGGATGCAGAGGATGCAGGTTTAATACCTTTTGTCTGGGAGGTCAGGAAACTGAGGTTCTCTAAATTGTCTTCAATAGAAGCAGGCTGAGAATAAGTCCTGTATGTCTGCTAGCCCTTCCAAGTTTGCAAACAATTGCCTTACCCACTAACCAAATATAATAATATTAATTATATAATAATAAGGCCAACAACAAAAAACACCTTTAGTCTCAGGTGGGACTGCTTAAGGGACATCTCTGAATGACCCATCTCAACAGAAGCAGGCATGATAGGTCTGGAGAGGAGTGGGAGCCCATTCACAGGCCTGCAGCCCACTGTCCCTCTCTACCAGCATGGCAGACAAAGCTCAGAGAAGACACTGATTTCTGCCACCGGGCTTGGAGAGATTTTCAGCATCTTTGGGTGCTCACCACCTGTATTTTAATGTCTCAACACCAGCAGTGGGCAGGGAGAGAAGGTCTCCTGAGCCTGGCTGGTGGACTGTGGGGGTGGCATGGACTGCACGAAGCCACGCTGTGCCAGCAGTGTGGTCACACCAGCCTGCACCGGCACTGCCCTGCCTGGCTCAGACAGGGACAGGAGGGGCCACCTCGGGTCACGTAGGGGGACAGCTCTTTCTCAGCCACAGGCCACTACATTGCATCTGGGCACAGACCTCTAGCTGTGTTTACCTCAGAGTGTGCTGTTCAAGATGTTAATCACTGCCACAAAAATGACTCACTTTGTTTTGAACTTGCTAACCTCAGATTGAACCACTGGACCTTCACAGGCTTTCCCCTGCGGTCAGAAATGAGCAGCCAGCTGCTTCTCATTGGGCAGGTATCCATACTCCTCCCAAATATATTCTTCTGCATAAGCTGAGCTTATTTAGCTTAGCTCTTTAAGCTCCCACTGAAAAGCATCTTCTACAGCCTTCTTAACGTCTTGTAACTTGCCATGTGTTTAGGTGTAACAATATTCATGTTGTGAGTACTGAATTCTGGTGAGGTACCAATTATGGGACTTGGGAATGGGTTTTCAAATAAGTCTAAGGAACCCAGGTGATTTAAATCTCACTTTAATCCAAGGAGAATTTGGTACCTCATCTCAGGATATACTGAATTAGAGAAAGTTAAGAGAAGGACAAGGCTGCACCCAATGAGAAGCAATTGAGTAGGTTGTGATTCTTCAGTTTGGCAAAGAGAAAAAAAAAATCAGGGGATACATAATAGATGTGTACAAAATCATGGACAGGATGAACAGTACAGACTGACTACTGTCTCTACAAGTGCAAGGACTAATGCCCATCTGATGAAGCTGTTGCAGCCAGACTTGAAACCACAGGAACAGGATCTTCATGCAGTGGATGCAGCAACTTCTTGTCAAGATGTTTGGAGATAACAGAAGGTGATATGGACTCAAGAAGAACCTGGAGAAGTACTGGAAAGAGAGACCTATAATCCACCTACGCTTACAAAGTAGACAAACCACTTAAGACACAGGAAATCCTCCAGCTGAAGGTCATAAAAGCTGAGAGGGTAAACAGAAGTATCACATATGCTTGTCCTCCTTTTGCTCTCCCACTGGTCTTCTTATGGCCACCATTGGCCATAGCAAAGACAGATTAGAGAGGCCCTACAGTACTAAAGCCGTTCATATGCCTTATTTGGAGACAAATATCCTCAAAGAAGTTTCAAGAGTCCACTGATTTTTATAAAACCACTGGGTTCAATTACCTCTGAATAAGGTATCTGTTAATCCTCATTCTTGTTTCCCACTCTCATGTTTACCATAGTTGTCTCTCCCCCTTTATGTCTCCTTAATAGTCTTTAAGGGCAATAACTGTCTTTGGGCTAAAAAGACTTTTTCAAAAAATGCCAACTGCTGATTTGATACTAAATACAAGCTTGTGGTTGAATTTCTTCTGACATCTGTATGCATAGAAAAATGCTTCAGTAATGCAGTAGATCCAGGCAAACTAGACTAGATTTGTCAACTCTATTTTCCCATGATTTAAATTATAGCAATAACTACAAAGTAGCAAACAATCACTACCTTTATAGCATGGATTTACTTAGGACTACTTCATTAATTGTGGCCAGCTAACAGGCAGTGTAAAAAACCCACCATCATAGAAGTGTCTCATCATTAACAGAGTACATGCTTCAAATACTGTTCAGGTACCGAGCACTGGAACACCAAACAGGACTTAAATACTGCTTATATATACACCCAGTGCAGGGCTGCCCTGCACATCATCCATGTAAGGGAACACCATGGACATGCCTCTATTAGTCCTGGAACTGAGGTATCATGCTGCCAACAGGGTAAGTCCTTTTTGGCTGTAATAAGATCTCCCATCATGATGACATTAACAGACTGTCTGCTGCAACTATGAGCTCTCTTCTCTGGCATCCCTGCACTTGTAGATTAAGTTTCCCTAAATACAGTCAGAAAGGGGTAATTTTGGTCTAGCCTTTCTAGATAGTTAAAAATTAAAGGACAAGCTAGCTTATATTACAGAGTGCTGAATGCAGCAGAGAGTGCTTTCCACATATCTCACCTGCTTTATATGGAGATGGAAATAATGCTCAACAAGGACTTGGCCTTTATGACTTTTAAGTTGCTTTTAAGTATCTTTGACATTTTTTGGGTTTGGAACCAATTCAATTGCAGAAGTTGCGGTACAAATATCATTGCATCTTTCACCCAAATCTATTTTCAAGACCACTCCTTCAATCCCTATTGCATGGAGAAACCAATCATTCATGCTAAATTCCAAGTGTCATGGCAAAAAGCTGTATTGAAACAGTACTCCAATGTCAACCTACTGCAAGCTGAAAATGGAGAACATTATACTCAAACTTTCAGAATTTATCCACAGAAAAAGAGAGAATGAATGAAGACTCATCAAAGATGAAAACTTGTATACCAATGCCTCATTTGCAGTCCAGTCCTCCTGTTTTATTACTCATTTCTTTCCCACATTTATCCCACAGGTTGGCTAAGGTAATTTAGGAAACGATGATCACTAAGACACTACTGTCATCAGGAATGCATTTCTGCCTTCCTACTAGAGTGTATCACATATGAACCCTGAAACAGATCACATAAACTGTTATTCATCCACTTCACAGCTAACTGGATTCAATAATCTTTCATGGAAAGCTTTTTTACTCAAATCAGCTCACTATGCATCATGGTATTTCTGAAGCACTTGCATTGGCTTGGGCTCAGCCTCTGCTGCGGAGCTGTAAATTCCAGTGAAGGATTAAGAATGCACAACTAAGGGATAAATGATAAATGATAATATCCTGAACTAGAACTTGTGTCTTTGAGCTGAATGCCTGATGACCCCAAATTAAAGCAAAATTTCCACAAACTGCAACCTCTGAGAAACAGAATAATTTGATAACTTTTCCAACAATGATCAAAGAATTTGCTTTCCAAAAGTTGTACAACTTAAGTAATAGCATTCATGAATTTTACACAACAATTTTGCACAAGTTTCTGCTGATTTATCTACACAAAAAAAGCTTCATATGTCTTGACTCAGGCAAAATAAGCTGCTGTACTTAGGCAAGGCAATTACAAACTGTTCAGTGCCAAGCACTGTGGCAAGCATTGCTTTAGGCAATAAATGTCAGAACTACAACTCATAATGAAATATTTAGACTTTACTGGCTGTAGAATAGTTTTTACAGAAACAAAATGTATAATATCAACAGTACAAACCTGATGCTTTATGAGGAACTGTTCCAAGCAGGGGGATATTTATAGTTGGATCAGCCATTATGCCTTTATCCAAAGAGTGCAAAGACAGGAATTCATAGTAGTACTCGGCCTATGACAAAATAAATGAAAAATCTATATTTATTTTAATTGTATTCACAGAAGCAAACAATTGAGCCCATAAACTATAACAGAAAAAGACTACAGTTTTCATGATGCCATTCACTGGATGAGTTTCTATAATTTCCCTGAGTGCTTCTTTATCTAAACATAATTTTCAGATAATTTCCTCTTATTTCATAGATTGCAAGTGACCAAACAGTAATCAGGATGCAGCATATCAGCAAGGAAAATAGGATGCATATAGAGGACAAATGAAATGTTACACAGAGAAGACATTTTTTACAACCCACACCATTCATATGACAGATGGCAAAAATATCTGAACGCATTGTTAAAGCTTTTTTGGGCAGAATCCTCCTGAAACTGACTGGTGAGCCTGGATGACCTGCCTGTACCACGAGTGCAGTTTAAAGGGCATGGGCACATACAAGAGTAGCATGAAATTATTCAGGCTTGCTCTTGGTTGATCTGCACAGCACAGCACATTGCCTTGGGCAAACAGTGCCAGGCAGTGCATAGCCACACTGCTGGAGCACCCTGCCAGGACACATATCTTGTTTACAGCTCTGACACTGCCTTGTTCAACCCCAGTCTATTACATTGTTCCAAGGGTGGAGCAGAGAGCTCTCCTACCAAGCTGGCTTCATGTCACTCATTGACAGCAACATCAATGATTTGTTTTGGCCATCCCTAGAAAGCATCTGTATGATTTAAAATCTACTTTCCACTACCTTAATCCTACCCCTGAAAGCACCTGAATTGTGGCACAGACTGTAGGCTCTGGTACTTTTGTCCATGGGAGTGTATCCTGTCTGTTGAGTAATCTGTTCAAGATTTCTTCACATTTGACGCCAACATGTGTCTGCAGTGTGGCTGTACACACCACGTACACCTGAGATGTATGCACCTTAGCCAGTCACTAGAGGCTTCCACTACTGTCAGTAGCACAACTGCTGGTGTGCAGAGCAAGTGGAAATGAAACTTTTATGTTAAATTGTGGCATCTCACCATGAAGTATACAAGGGATTACAGGTAATTCTATCTGCTGGTCTCAGGTAAGTGCTTGAGACCTTAGCATGGGCACTGGCAACAACGTGTTTCCATCTACTCACTGACAGCAGACAGTACTGTTCTGTTTACCTTTTAGATAAAACAGTGCAGCAAAGAGAGATTAAAGCCAAAATTTGGGCTGATAAATTATAGTTAGTTTATGTCTATAAGATGTCTGTCCATGTCCTTAGTCAGAACAAGGTCCATTCTCTCCTGCAATATACTGGCTCCCTAGTACAAGAAGGACATGGATTTACTGGAGTGAGGCCAGTGAAGGGCCACAAAGATGATCAAGGGATTGGAATGTCTGATGCACATGGGGAGGCTGAGAGAGCTGGGAGTATTCAGACTGGAGAAGGCTTATTGGGGATCTAATCAATGTGTATAAATAGCTGATAGGGGTTGTAAAGAAGATGGACCCAGGCTGTGCTCAGTGGTAACTAGTGACAGGACAGGAGGCAATAGGCACAATACAGAAAATTCGGTAGGAAACTGAGAAAATGCCTTTTAATGTAAGGGTGACTGATACTGGCATAGGTTGTCCAAAGTAAGTAGAGCCTCCCCTTGTGAAAATGTTCAAAACCCAACTCAACACAGTCCTGAACAAGTGGCTCTAGAATACACTGCTTGAATAGAGGGGTGGACTACATCATCTCATGGTCAGACTGGTCTCAGATCAGCCCCAGCCCTTCTGTGATTCTGTGCTCTGTTAACTTGAGCAGAAGCCCTGGCAGGGTGTGAGAGACCATCTCCCTTCAGCTCCTGATGACACCAGAAGAGCACTCATGACCTGGGTAGAAAGGTTGTTATGAAATTCCTGATCATCCTTGGCAGCACATCCACTTGATCTGTAGGGACAGAAAGGAGACCCCTTTCAGAGGAGATAGCATGAGGGGCTACACTCTACAGGGACTCTACATGGACCCAGGCTGTGCTCAGTCTTCAGAGGTTGTAGTGTAGGCACAGAGACCTCAGAGGAGGACTTGCAAAACAACAGTGAAACAGTGAAAAGTTTTAAGTGGGGGTTAAACACATGGAGTAAATGTGTGAGGGAGAGAGGACATGGAGAGAAGCAGTAAAACCAGCGATGAAAAATGAAGCCTGGGTTAATGTTCAAAATGCTGCTTTTAATTAAAGACATTTTTTCCAATACAATATACCATGCCAAAATATGAAAACAAGCCATAAAGTCAGATTGTGAACATTTTTGTTTTCAAATAAAACTTTGGTTCAGAAAAATAATTATATGTCTCCACACATCTATAGAATAGTACAGCGAGTGAGTCAAGGCTCCACTGTCTGTTTCTCATTGGTTAGCTTTGATGTTTGGTTGTATCTAAACCAGGTCATAATGAGTTATGGCCTGGGATATTAAAACATTATGTTCTTACTATTCTAGTAAACAAAAAACTGGTAACTAGACCAAATAGCTCCACTCCCACATTTCCATTCCAGACACGCTGCTGTAGAAGGTCAGTTTGTGAGCCAGATTCCCAATTTGTAGGAAAAGGACTGGAATCTCATTTTCCAGAGCCGATTTTCTAGAGCCTAAGGATAAAGATGAAAGTTCCCTATGGAAAAAGGGACCATTGCCGCAGGATCCACAATAATCACTGCTGCTCCAGGAAATAGTTCCTCTAACCAGGGCAGAGGCGTAGCAGCAGTTAGTGCCTGAGGCAGGAGTATGTTCTGATGGCATGTTAAAAAGATGGGAAGAGACATTGCACAAGCAAGAGGCTGCTCAGAAGGAAAGCCACATATTGCACAGGGGAGAGATAACTGCTCTCACCATTTCTCTGCAAAGGTTTGTACATCTGCTGAGTTGACAGAAACTGAACTTCTTGAAATGATAGTATCTAAGAGCTGAAACACCTCAGATAGATCCAGATAGCATAATTGCAAAGTCACTTGCTGCAGAGTATGTTTGCAAATCATGTGTGCTGGATTGAGTAGGTTAAATTTTGACATGAAAGTTATGTACAAAAATCCCAGTCTAGAGAGTCTGAACAGTGAAGCAGACTAGTTTAACTCCTCAAATCTGCAAATTTAAAACATGATTTGACTGCCATAAATCCTATCTATTTGGAGAAAATCTGTCTTGACATAAACCCTACATCGAGTCTCCAGTATTGTCCCTCTGTAATTGGAGTTGATTGCCAATTAACTTGCATTAATCATCATGACTGAAAAGCAAACAACATGCTCTCAGCAAATATTTACCATGCTCCAGCCTACCATGAAATTTAGTGATGATGGTTAATTGAAGATATAGGTCTGTGCAACCAAAACATTGTCTAGTGACTACTGCAATTTATGCTGTAAGCGGTCACTGTGAGTGACCTGGTAGTAAAAATGAAATTTGCTTGGATATTGTTGGCAGATAAAGGGAAAAAAAAATCCATAATCTGTAATTCCTTTTCCATTATAAAGGCCCTCTCATGATTTTAATGTTTTGTTTTGTTTTTTTCAAAGCCAGCCTATAAACTCTCTGGTATGTGAAGGTCTAAATTCTGTAGTGAAGCTAAATCTTAGAGGAACAGTGTTGTCAAAGATGGTGAAGAAAATGGGGTTTGCATTGAATTGCTGATCACTGACAATTTGCACACCTTGCATGGACAAAGGACTTCCAGCTTGACTTCAGGAAGCACCCAAGGAAGAGTGTGCTTTACTTCTGTGGAAAATCTTTGTTTGAAATCCTCAGAAACTAAGGCAAGGACCACTGCAGACCTTGTGTGAACACTCTGGGGAGTAGGTGCTTTCAGGCAGCAGGGACCCCCAAGCAGCTGGCCTTTAACTGTTCCTCAGCAGAGAGAGGAAATTTCACTTCAGGCAAATAATTTCTTGGTCGGGATTAACTTTTATGGACTTTGAATGGCTGTTTTCTATAAATCAGAGGAATTTAAAAGGTTATAAAAATAATGAAGCCCTCTAACAAGTATTGTAGCAAACATCTGTCAGCAGTTTGGTTTTAAGTGATATACAGTTAAAATTCCTACAGATCTCCGTTTCTTGGTTCAAGATCTACTGCATTGAAGTTCTCCTATCATTCAGATGCCATGTTGTTTCTGCCTGTTTTTTCTTTCATATTTAATCAAAGAATTCATGATAATATGCATCATGTTTTCTTCATTTTACATGATAGACACAGAATTGTAGTACCTTAAGCAAAGCAGAGTAGCTTGAACTGTTGTATGTCACGGTTCAATAACCTAATGAAATCTGCACCCTTTCTAATTAAGAAGCAAATGTACGTTAGCTTTGGAAGTAGATGCAAGAAATTAACTATATTTTCTTCTCATTATTTTGAAAAGATCAGTGTTGAACGTTCTGTTGTCAATTAAATGACAAACATATCTTAATGCCAATTTTCTATATTTAAAGAAAGAAACACATCAAAGAAGTTTCTTTTTATCCTAGAATATTTCTGGCTATGCACACACTAGAAGATTCTACCCTGCATTATCTATAGCAGATGCTCACAGCTGCATATGCCATAAATAAAGTCATAAAGTGAGACAATGTATGTGTTTGTTAGGTGTTTACAGCATGGACCATTGCTTCTCCAAGATATCAACTGCATTAGGTCAGAGAAGTTGGTCTGTGTTCCAAGATGAAGCATGAAGCAAAGTGAGATGAATTCCAACAAAGATTATCCACACTGTGCATACCAGACTATCGAAGGAGTCTGGCCAGAGTAGGAATATGTAATATATGTGAACATTTTGTTACTCCAGTGCAGTCTAGACACTGCTGTAATGAACAACATAATGAGGCTTCCTTAGACAAGCAGATAATAAAGTGTCTGCCTACAGACTGCCTATATTTGTGCTAGGGACAGAACCAGTTAATTGGTCCTGTCACAGAGTGGGTAAACCATTTTTCACACCTCAGTGTAACACTAAGTAACTTGCTGTCAGCCTCAAGAGGTAGACCTAAAATGGGAGGCATGCTCAACAACATGAAGCGATACTGAAACCAGCTCTGAGAAAATCAGTTTACACGGAAGACAGGATAACCTGACTGCCTTCCACTATCAGCTGCTGAGGGTATGGGAACCGTCTGAAGCAGCAGGGCTAGAGAAACAGAGATGGACACAAAAGGAGGAATAGAGATCTTTGGTGCTTCAAAGAAATAAAAAAAAGGGACACAAACTAGAACTTAGAGAAATGGGCAATCTCAAAAATACATTATATGACAGTAGTAATTAGACAATGCTGTGGTGAAATGCTCACAGATCTGTAGAGCCTCTTCTGTGCCTGCTTTCTTCACATTAAGGAAATCGTGGAAGACTGAAGAAAATCCATGCACAAGAAGGAAGACTTTTTAACAAGAGTCATCCCTGCATGAAACTTTCAACAATAACTACTTGTGGTTTCAATGGTTTTAGAAGAATGGTATAAAACTCTCCGGTTTTTGCCAACGGAAGATGACTAACTGGTGCTTAATGCCTCCCGTGGCATTCAGCTGTGGATGGCAGATCAGGTCCTCCAACAGAATGATTTATGAAACTGGGAAAGTGAAATTTATTGTTTGCTTTTAAAAGAAGCCTCAGATTTTGAAACGTGACATTACAGGCTTCCAAAAATGCTTTGCACTGGGGAGATGGACTGAAATGTTTGCAGAATACAACAGCTTTTCCTCCAAAATAATTTCTATAAATATAGGTAATATGAAAAAATCACTGTCAAGAAGCTTAGAGATAACAACACAATCAATTTAGATTGTATTTAGCATTGTTTTTGGCAGTTGTCTGCTCTTTGGGAGACACAGTAGACAGGGCAGCTACTCAGTCATTTTGAGCAAAAATTTTCTCTCACCAGACCCTGAACTGTGGAGGCACTCTAGCATTTGAAGCAGTCGTTTGAAACCAATCCCAGACTGGAGGCTGAAGGGCTTGCTAGGAATACTGGGGTTTGAGAGGAACAGATGTGAAAAAGAAAAATCCAAGTATACCAGCAGAGAATTAACTCTGAAAGTCATCATCATGCCAAAAAAGCAGGCTCCTGAGACAGGGGGACAAATAAAAGCCTAGTAACATTCCTGTCCATCATTAGCCTGGTAATGGCAATATGGTTTTGGTTTAGATCAGAGGCAGTCCCTCGGTGCAGCAGGTACCTGCAGTGGGGACAGCGGGGCCGTTCCCCAGCCTGGGGCCCTGACAACAGCAGATGTGCAAACAGATGCACAGCAACCTCCAGGTTAAGTACAAGCAGAAGGAGACAAAGGCACGTGGCATGCACGGTCTTTTCAAAACAGTCACAACAAATTTACTGCTCCTCAAGGACAAGAGTCTGGAAGTTTCTCACTCCTCTATCTTGCTTCATTTGTAAACAAAGAAAGCAAAATAGCCCAACTTCCCATATTTTGAGCGTTTTTTGTTTTTAAACACATTTTCTGCAATGCATTTTAGAACAGCTTCACTAGAGCCACTTTTGAAAAAAATTAAGCTGAAAGAAGACAAAGTCATTAAGGTTTTGACAAATATGCACAGCTAATTACATCTTGAAAATTTCTAGCAAGGAACGATACCGCTCTGCATGAACCAGGCCTGGTGCACGAGCCTCCATTAAATTGTTTTCTCTTATGTCTTACACATGAAAATCAGATAATTCTGCTTTGGGGAAGGGGAGAGAAGCAAACAGAATACCAGAAAGAGAAATATCATTAAGAGTTGAGATTTAAAGTAAGTAAAGGACACACAAGCCTTTGCTATCTTCAAATCTTCAACACAGATAGTGCTCTGGTATCCTGAAAATTGATAAAGGCTATTCTCCTGACAAGTTAATTCCTGTTCCAGCACAGCAAAGTCTAATTTATTCTTTGTTCGCCCAGGAAAAGATTAGTGCTCTCTCTGGTGGATATTTCATCATAACGGACATTCAAAATACCCATCTCCCAAAGCTAATAAAAAAGGAAAAAATTATTACAGCTCTTAGAGAAAAACAATACAAAATATTGGCTCATCAGGTTACTTCCTAAGAAAACGAGTGTTTGCAGGCCTGCCACTGCCACCTGCAACACTTCTATGTCGCTCTACCTACACTGAGAAAAACCCACAGGGTTATTTTCTCCTCCTCACAGTTTGAAAAGTAAGTGAATAGCTTGGTTGGCTGATCCTGGCAGAGCATCTTTAGTTAAAATCTGTTTACAGTTTCAGGCTTTAGATAGATTTATTGATAATTAATAATTACCCTGAAAATTCTTCACAGAAAACATAAAATAATTTCAATAGAACCTTTACAATTCAGGAAGTGATTGCCCTAACAAGTACATAGATTAGTTTTGATGGGGATCTGAACAGACACTATATTTAGTTAAACAGAATAGTTTTAAAAGCACAAATATAAACTTTAGGGATGATGGCTCCTCTGATGTGATGAGGGAAAGCTCACAGATGAAGAAGAAGTTAATCTACCTCTTGAATGGTGGTAAACATGGATAATGCATACAGATTCATTTTGGCCACGCTTCAAACTCCCAACCCTTTGTTCTTAAGCCTCACAGAATAGCTTTGAAGTTGAGGATAAAGCTCCTCTAGCACACCATTACCAAAGAACAACCTTCTCATTATGATCTCATGAAAGTGTAATCAATTACTTACACAAGCTAAAACCGTGGCAAACAGCAAAGGTCACATAATTGGCCTTTATTGAGTCCATGTGTTTCAGTCTTGGCTTTAACTCGCACTCCTGTATAATAAATATAAATATTTCTCTTCAAAATGTATGCAGTGAACTTTCTCAAAACTTACGAAATCTCACAGCAGCTTCTGTCAGATTGGAATCCTTCAAGGGCTTCAAAGAGGGACACCTCCACTTTTGTGTACCCATGTGACAGAAAATTTTCAGCAACTCTGAGAGTTTCTTTATTGCTCAGCAGATACTGGTCTTCAGCCTTATTTTATAGGAAGACGCGTGTTTAAAATTTGAAAAGTTGCAAAAATTCAACTCCATCCTGTCTAGTCATTAGGAAAGACTTCCTTAACACTGCTCTCTTTTAATACCTACTGCACGGATTTTCAAATTCCCTTTTTGGTGAAAATTCAGAGTAATTTTTTTCTTGTTTCACAGGGTGTCATTGATCAAAGCAAAGTCTAGATACTACTGTGAAAGAGGAACTAAAATCACCACTAAGAGTTTGCAATGTGTATCTGAAAAAGAACTTGTGTGTTTGCTGCTGTACCTGAAATCACACTGATTTTTCTAGTGCATGAAGACTCTGCTAAGTGGATGTATATTGCTGTCATATCTCCATGTACTATAGAGGCCTCCACATAGTTCTGTCCTCCATAACTATGCCCTGAATTATTCAAAGCAAGATGGAATTCTCTTCAGAGTAAAGCAAGGAAACATAATCCTATCCCCAGTTTCTCATGGGAAACTGAACAGGTTCTACAAACAGCTTTTCTGTCTTTTGGCCTGTTTCCACAGGCAGGGTCAGCACAGCTTCATCCCTGGGTTACAATACCAGCCTCACAGCTCCAGTCTTTTGAGCTAAGGTCCAGCATATTTGCCAGCACTTAAATTTTTTAAAAACAGCTCATCCTTGACTTCCTGTACACCCAAAGGACAGAGACCAGCAGTGGCAGAAGGAAGTTTAGCCTAGCTAGAGTCTGATTTACCTGCTGTCTTGAACCACCTTTCTTTCCCTCCCTGGGTGCAGCTGGAGTCTATCTGCAGCACAGGCATCTTCACAAGGCCTGGACTCTGCTGACTTGACACAGGGTCAAGCTGAGATTCCAGATAAACCTTTTAAACACACTTGCAGGAATAAGTCCTATTAAGAAAGGCAGGAAGTTTATCTGGGAAAGCTGCATCCTTCTGTTGTGATTTTTTGGGGGTTTTCTTGGTTTTTTTTTTGGTTTTTTGTTGTTTTTTTTTTTTTTTTTAATTCTGGATAATGTGACCTATCCGGTGCCAGTCTAAATCTTGACAGGGAGGGCCAGCAGCTGACAGTACCCTAGAAGAATTTTTTGCAGAGACCCTAACAGAGAAAATGTAGGGACAGCAGCCCCAGAACAGAATGCGTGGGCCTCCCCAAGCCCAAATTTGCGTGTGATGAAAAACAAGCAGGAGTCTAATGACAGCGAAAGTCTGCAGTCTGCTATAAGACAACTATCCCATTTGGGATCCAAGAGTTTTGCTAAGATCAGAGATGTAATTTATCCCTTGATGAATATCTGTGGTAAATCTGGTCTGCTCTTGCCGACTGGGACCAAATTGTCCTTTTTGCCACTGAATACATTCCAGATATGTTGACAAGCCCTATTTCTGCTGGAATTGTAGGCTGCTGGAGATCCCCCAAATACCCCAGGCCAGCCTTTATTAACAAATGAAGTGAGCAGTAGTGGGCTGAGTGGGGTCCACAGTACTTTCAGGAAGAAAAAAATGCTGGAGTGGAACAATGCCCCACACCACAAACCTTGCTGAGCAGTCAGGTCTGCTCTCAACATCACTACAGGGCACAGAAATGTCTGAAGAACCTTGGTATGATCCATCACCAACTCTAAATCAGGAAGGGGGAAAGACCTCACTGCACCTACTTCAGTCTTTGCAGTCAGGGAAAGGAACACATATATAAACCTAGAGACAGTCTCTGTTGGAGTTGTTGGGTTTGGGAAGAGGTGGAAAAGCAAGAGAGTCTACAAGAATTTGCAGGGATAGTGAGCTTTTTACCCCCAAGTCACCCTTCCTCCTGCCCAAGAACTCTCAGATTTCTTGTCCTTGAAAGTATTTCCTAATTAATATAATTATTTAATTTATATTGATTGATTGTTTTTTTACAGGATGAGAAAGGTCTTACTTTTGGATTAATAAAGGTATTATATAAATATGATATACATTTCAAAATGTTTTACATCTTCTAGTGTCAGGTGATTCATAGAATCACAGAATGAAAGTAACAGTAGCATCATGATACTATAAAAATTATGAAGTTTACTGTGAATATTTGGCAAGACAACTAAAAAGGGACTATTAACTAAGAGGGATATTCACACTGGTACAATTCAAATGTGAACACTGTCAGTGGGCAGGATAAGGTGCAGACTTTGTCCTGTCAAAAGAAAATTAGAGTTATATCAAGTAAAAATGTAAAACCCATGGTTCTTGATGTGATGAAGCCCTCCAATTTTTGCCTTTTAGGATCAGTATAAGCTGCTCCACCCTGTATCTAATACCAACACATCACAGGTCTGATCAGAGGGAATCAACATGTTGGGTTATAAGCTTTCAGCTATCCTCCCTGGCCAATACAGAAATCAGATCATGCCTATGCAATATAAATAGAGGTTCCTGTGCAAAACTAGAAGGAAGGAGGTGAGAAAGAAAAGCCAGCACAAACAAAAATAAAAATAAATAATTTTTTTAAAATATCAGTCAAGGTAACTGCCAACATACTCTGCTGGCAAATTAATTCCAACTCTTAATATGCCTATGCATATAATCTGATGCTTGTGATTACAGACCCAGATAACTGTATTTTGCCTCCTCTTCCTCTCTGACAGTGTGCTCTGCTGTGTAACCTGCTTGTTCTCCCTGACAGTCTCTGCAAGGAATATTGCAGAAACTTTATGTATTTGTGGCTTCACAATGGGAAAATAAATTTGTTTCAACCTGGTTTTTCAAATAGATTCTATTTCAACAGCTCAATTTATTTCCCAAAACCTCTGCAAGAAGGAGAACTGGCTAAGGCTCAAACTTGGCAAAATGAGAGCAGTGTTTGCTGCAGTTCAAAAGCAACAGGTTGAAGTTGGTACTTGTACTCCTTACTGAAGGTGTTCAACGGACTTGATTATTTGCCAATGAGGATTTTATTCTCAGATTCTCATTGGCTATCTCAATATTCACACATATGCAAGTTGAGGGCAAGTAGAAAATATTGAAGGGAGAGCTTAACTTCTTCTCATCAACAAGTTGCGATTTGTTCATGTCTTCCATATGTTCTGAGAAAAATTAGGCTCATAATCACAGTCCTGAAAGCTCTGTTCTCTGATGGTCAGGACGGTCCAAGAGCCTGCCCTCTGCTTCTCTGGACAGCTGTCATTGCAAAGGCTGGCTCTCTGGCTCTTGCTGCTGGTTTCTGTGCTTCAGTGTTCAGAGCCAGTGATAGATCTTCTCATTAGTGGGCTGCTGTTTGGGGAGTTTATTTTGCCTGGTGATGGGCCAAAACCTGAGACTGGGAGATTGCCAGGTTTGATGTCAGGCATATTTATTTCCTTTAGGATCAGCTAGCTTTAGCTAGCTTTTTATCCAGGCAAAGGGGCAACTTCAGAGGATTTGTGGAACTAGTTCTGAAAGCGGTGATTGGTCTTCAAATTATTTATTGAAGTATTTAGCACAGATGACTTCAGAGAGTGCTGAAGTAGCTCAAAGGTAATTACCCGTTCTTCCTTGTATGGCCAAAAAAAGATGGACTCCACCAGCTGGTTGGAAAACAAAGCAAAATTTCATTCTAGATGCAAAATAACCCAAGGGTTTTCTTCTTGTGTGGCTCAAAACCAACCAACCAACCAACCAAAAAACCCCAAAAATCCACCCCCAACCTTTGCAAACCGTTGCTAAGGTGTTCTATGAACAGACTGAGATTCCACATAGTGTGGTGGACTTCAGGTATCATAGCTGGCTAAAGCCTCCTAGACCCTCTGTAGAACAATAACAGTGTCTTTGCTTTATTTATATCACTTTTACTGGGGTAGATTTTGGGCTGCTGCTTCACTGTGAGTGTGACACCTAGGACTGACCTCTGAAGGGGGACCACTAGCAACTGCTCTCCAGCTGGAGCAAGGCACCTTGCTTATGTAAGTGCCACTTCCTCACTTCTTCAGCTGGAGTGTGGTGGGAGGCAGTGCTGAAGGCCTGGGCTGCATCAGGCACAGCCCTGCCAGCCAGCTGAGGTGGGATTACATTCCCACCGTGTCTGGACTACAGTTTGATGCAGTGAAGAGCTTGGCCACCAATAAACCATCAAAAAGCAAACAAAAACCTCCCAGCAAAACAAAGAGATCCAACATAGTAAAAGAGACTAATACAAGTAAAGTAGAATATTTCAGATGGTGGAATTTGTACAGAAAACAGCAAATAAAAGAATAACAAACCCTGACCAGCCAAGTGCAAACCCACAGGAAGGCAAAACAGATGAGGTTTTGAGGTGCATTTTCTTGAAAGCTTTAAAAATTATAATCATTACTCTGAGCTAAGATATTCAGCTCTTGAAATTCTGTTCAACATGATGCAAGCATCTACTACATATTAGTTTTGAAAACTCTGGGGCATACCATATTCCTTGCATATTGGCATACCTTAGGAAGAGTGTGGTTTTTTACATTTGTTTTGTACGTACATAATCCACTTGGCTAGAATCAAGTCAATGACAGTTGTAGCTACCCCAAAAAAACCTCTTTGGAAAATGTGAAAGCAAGAGAAGGTGTCAAATACATGAAAAAAATCTTCCAGTTAGTTCAGTTAGCTCTCATTTTTGTTCGTGCTTTCTCTGTAGCACTACTTGTTCATGGCATTAACTTTAGACCACTAAGAATATACCTGTGAAACTGCCTGTAAAAAGAGGTGAGTTGCCAGAAAACATTTTCACTTCCACAAACAGGAAAGCAACACAGAGGAAAGCAATACAAGAGGAAAGCCTGGATTTTCTATTTCATAAAAACTGTTAGTAACACAGGGAGTGAAATCTGTACATTTTCACAAAATACAGCCTTGAAGCTTGGGGTGTCCCTGTTAGTTCCAAGGCTTTTCAACAGTTATGTTGTACATTGCAGCCACTACTCTAAAAGTAGTGAAAATATTTTATGACTTTAGCTTCTTTTTGGTTAAAAATGGATTATTTCTAGAAATTATAAACAATGAAAATCTTGAAGAACTGTTTGCTTAACATAGGTTTACACTGCTGTGTAAAAAGAATAATTGTGTAGTTCACACACATGCCATGTAAATTACTATGGAAACCAGATGCAGCTTACACTACAAGGTGCCTTGTAACTCATCTCTGTTGAGCAATAAATCCCCCCTTTTCTTCTTGGCAAAACTCTGAGAAACTTTACTGCTGTTTTCTATCAGCAGATGGAACAGATGGCTGGCACATGCCTGCTTTACTAAGAAAGTGGGATCTCTACAGTATTACTTTGATCCCTGGTGGCATGTCTACAACACTGAGACGCAAAATACCACAGCTGAGCAGAATCTAAATATTAAAGGTTTGGAGCTGTGCTCTTGATATGAGAACCCCCTGTCTAAAAATCATGCTCACAGTATGTAAACATCTTCACATTCCACATAGAAGTTTTGGTACAGAGGTCAGAAAACAAAGTATTTCCCCGGTTTGGTGACATGAAATTGCAGTGGAGGCACTACTGAAAATCACAAGAGAGTGAGTTTACACAATTAAATTGGCCAAACTTTGAGAAGAGCCATACTTTCATTGGAAAAAAAATCTCCTAAATTTTGCATATTAGACATTTTTTTAAGCTGAAAATCCTTGCTGTAATGACTGGTTATGTATAAGATATTTGCAAAAAATTCAGCAGTTTCTTTGAAGAAAAGTTTCCTTTGAAGAGTTAGGTTTTGAAATTCAATACAGTTTCTTTCGGTTTATCAGGGAAATAGCCATGTTTGACTGAAGCACCTTATTGCACCACTAATGCCTTAAAATTGGTGGTCTGTTAGCTTCCCTCTGAGCAAGGAAACAAATCTTCTAGCATAGCTGGATATTCCATTTTATCTTTATGGTCAGGCTATATCTCAGCAATATAAGACAATTTCAGAGAACTCAACTGAGCTATTCAGGGCTGATGATCACATTGCTGAGATCAGAAGTAGCTTCCAGAAGCTCTTAACTATACGGCATACCTGACCTTCACTTTACAATGTAGAAGTGATGCTAGAAAATTCTCTGAAGACAGACATTTCCTCTTTCTCAGAGTTGGGCATATTTTTGATTTACTCAAGGTTATCAATAACCCTTTGAGACTTATTTCAGATGCCACATCATAGGTGTGCATTCAACCCTGCACCAGGACAGGAGATACGGGGTACTCATAACAGTGGGAGGGGTGGGGGGGAAGTGAGCTGCTACAATAATTCATCTGACCACAAATACTTCTTCCATATCTGAAAGGAGGAAAGCAACCTGGCCAGGCTGTGGCCCAGATCGACTGTTTCTGTGGATCAGACCAGAGAATGCTAAACAACAAAAATTCCAACTTGCTTTTTGGTTTATTTTTTTCACCTCTTGTCTGTTAAAGCAACTAGGCAGCTGCTCTGTCACTGGGCACTTGCTGTCTGGGCAATAATCAACTTTTTTTTTTAATATGGTTCTCTCCCACCAATACTCTCCCAGATGTGAACTTAATTTTACTGTCAGAATTCCCACTGAAAATTAAAAATACATGCTGGGTTTTGTGGATTTGGAGATTAAATACTTGTCAGAAATTCATAAATGCTATGGAGATTATGTTATCACTGAAATCTTTGGTAACTTCCAATAGTGAACACAGTAAAACATGTTGCAGAATTAATCATTGTGATAGGGTCTCACTGTGAAGTTTTTTGGCTCAATCTTCCACAGACGACAAGACTACTACAAGTGATTGTATTTTCTTGTGCAAAAACCATCCAGAAGAAGGGCAAAAAGCACACCAGTGAGCTCTAGTGGTTTCATACATGCATAATATATACTACATATTATTGCTGATTTTTGCCTTTTAAAACCTTTCAATTCAAAGAACAACCTTTGTAACTGTTAATTTACACAGATTACATTTCTTTTCTAAGGAGAACATAGTATCTGTAACATTATGCTTTAATTTACAGGTAGAAGCATAAAGTGCATAAAAACATGACAATTGTGTTTTGCAGTACTTTAACATTCTTGTCACCCCGGCTCATCCTGATTTCACTAGCCAAAAACCTATATATTCAGCACCCTCAGATGCCTAAATTTTGCATTTCCCCTTATATTTCCTAATAATTAATTAGAAGTAATTGACTAGGAATTAAAAGCAAATAATATTTTTCTTTGGCTAACGCATTCTAGTGAAAATTATTTTAATTGTTTGCTTATCAAACAAAATCTTTTTCACATAAAATGTATTCAGGACACAAAGGCCACTGCATCAGAAGCATAACACCTAAATGTAGTGAGTTTCAAGCACTTCTGTTTACGCAGAATACAGATGTGCTGTACAGATGATTGTACTGCAGCAACAGTAGATTGTACAGATGATTGTACTGCATACAACAGCAGACCATTTTACAGATCTAGTGCTTAAAATGTGCTTTTCAACAAGACATTTTTGAGTTGGAATATTCAGCCATGCAGGACTGAGAAGCATTGCCACTCCCTGGGTTGGATTATTTACTCACCTCAAACTTGGATCATCATTTATCCCAGGAGCAGGTAGATGGGATCTACCCACAGGATATTTATACATGCTAAGGTGCCTTGTTGGGGATCCCAGGTGTGCTGGGTTCACCTTGTCCGGCTGCCAGGCACCCACCCAGCTGCTCTCTCACTCCCCCAATCTTGATATCAGGACTGGGAACCACATGATGCCATAGATAGGATCTCCTGCACCTACTCAGGAGAAGCCTTCTCTGTAGACCCAAAAAGGGTCTAGCTACTCCTAGAGGTGTAGCTACATACTACTAAGAGCCCTTCAAACCTTGGAGTCCCAGAGAAATGTCTTCACATTTTGAGTGGGATACAGGGTGAAGAGGTCTATAAGGCACAAGACTCACTGAAGAATTATTTCAGTTTTACCAAACGGGAGGCAACAGTATGCTAGTTAACAGCTATTTTGCAGAAAGCAGTCTAGTACTTCAGCATTTCAAATGCCTTTCTTCTTTCAAAAAGTACTAGTTTCCATTTCTTTTCCATCTTCCTTTCTTGCTTCTCTTTCCCGTTTTTCTTCTCCTCCCTTCCACTTCTCATTTTCCCTTCCCTGAATCAGGAAATCCCCAGAAAACTACAGAATAGAGGCAGCAAGTTTTTAGCACTTCCCTGGATGTGTTAATGGAAATTTCTAAGAATGTGTATACTTAAAACCAAAATAGCACACTGGAAAAAAAGTAAAAATGTACTAATTTCTTCCCCTCATAAAATATTGGAAATTCTGGAGAAACAACGAATATTTTAACCATTTAGGTGTTTCACTTACTAAAAGTGAAATGTTTTGTCTAAGAAGTATCCAGTAATCCAGAAAATAGGAGGAGAACTAATGGGTTAAACACCCTTGCAGCTGCTCAGAAAGGATTTCATCCTGCAAGTGGCATCTAGCAGAACAATTTCCTGTACTGTCTTCAAGCCTGTGACTCTTCTCACTGAAATCAGTGTTGAAATCACATCTTCCTAATGACCTACCTGTAGGCAAAGGAGGCAGAGGAGAGCACAAGAAGGAAATACAAGAGAAGGACAATGTTCAGTCTAACATCTTGATCACCCATTCAAAAAAGAGCTCGTTTTATTACAACAGCAACCGAAGCTGGCAGAGAAACGGAGCAGGAAATACAGTCCCAAAAGGCACTGATTATTTCTAGATACTTGAACACCAACCCTTGGTGTACAAAATAGTTTTTTCTGTAAAGCTTGATGGGAATGCCAAAGACCTAGAGCAAGTCACTTAGCCTTTGTGAGTAAATTTTGTCTCTCCACATTGACCTTCCTTTCTGGAGGAGGGGAGAAGCACTTCCCAAACCCAAAGGCTTTGTGAGGACAGCAAAAATTGCAAGGGTGTCAGACAACACCTTGAAGCCAAACAAGTCCTGTAGATAGAGTACTTCCCAAACAACCAAAACCACAACCAAATTTGTGAAGCTGCAATTAGCTGAATTATACAATCACTATTTAAATGTAAATATTGTTTCATCTCTACCAAGCTCTTTATTGTATAAAGTCAATGTTCAGCAGTGTAAAAATAAAATAATTTTATCCAGGATTTTATGCCACCATGTTTTTCCTGTATCCATGATAATGTACACTAACAAGTTCCAGCTTTATGCAAATTCAACATATGTTGTCAGCGTGTCAAATCGTACATATGTTTCTTCACAAAAATACATTACAGATTCTTACATTTTCAACAAAAGTATCCAACAGGATTCAATAAACTCAATAAATAAATTCAATAAATTTAATGTAGATTTATGTGGTTTTGCAATTTAACTTGGTGAAATGAAGTCTACAGAAGAGAATTGTTATTTACTAGAACTGCACTTTTTTAGTACCTAGAGACCAATGAAGGGCCTGTATTGTACGTCCATAAGCCAAAGAAAGTCGAAAGAAAAATTGCATCCACGTAAGTACCGTCCGGTACAAAATTTTCCGGCAAGTACAGGCGGCTGGGGCGGTGAGCTCTGTCTCACGCCTCACCAGCCTGCGGGTTCTCTGGCGCCCGGGCCGCCCGACGCTCCCACGCACCTTACAGCCCCTTCCCACCGCGCTTTCCCAGCCATCCCAACGCGTTTCTCGCTGCTTCCCGGCCTCCCCGCACAGCCCGCGCCTCGGTCTCCCGCACCCAGGGCGGCCCCAGCCCGCCTCGGAGAGGCTTTCCTCAACTATTCCGAGGCCGAACCACCTGCCTGGGTTTACAGAGCCTCCCCCGCCCCCTACCGCGGCCCCGTCTCGGCAGCTACCCGTCCCGTTGCCTGCCAGGTGAAGTTCATGGCGTGGATGCCGACGGGGATGGCGGGCATCCTCTGCTGGGCTTTCCTAAAGTCGTGGGTGAACGGGGCCATCTTCCCCTCGGACACGATCAGAATATCCTCCTCGAAGCCTGCGGAAGGCAAAGGGGCGCAATGTGCGGCAGCCCCGCCGGGCCGGGCGCTGGGCTCCGGGCTC
>WEIU01012373.1:15386-25912 GCA_013389925.1 Aegithalos caudatus | reverse complement strand
TCCCCCGTCGCGGAGGGCGGTCAGGCTCCGGGGCCGCGGGTGGCCGCCCACTCCCGCAAGAGCGGAGCCGAGAGCCGGGACCGTGACCCACACCCGTTCTGTCACAGGGCACCCGTGACGCGGCAGGGTCGCCGCCCTGCCGCGCGTCCCGGCCCCCTCCCTGTGTTCACCCTCCCCGCAGGGGCACCCCGGCACTCCGGCCGTCAAGGTGGCACCGCCACGGTCACAAATGAATCGCTGGAGATACTCCCGTCTGCGTGAAGAAACGAAGTTCGTGCGCAGCCGTCCCCTCGGGGGACGTGGGGTTTGAGTCAGGGATGGGGGAAGCGTCACCCAAAGGGCAGGTGGGTGCGGTGCGGCCGTGGCTTCAGCGGGGACCCGCGAAGCTGGACAGGTCAGGCCCTAAAGCGAGCCATCAGCCGGACAGTGGCACAGGGACACGCTTCCCAGCACCAGGGAACGACGCAAGAGAGAATATGCTAAAGGAGGAAAAGGCTTTCACCTGGTTTTTGCCCGAAGGTCTTGACAGCAGTGGAGACGGAAAAACACTGAAATGTTGCCATTTACACAAAAACCTGAACTGGCTCAATATAGAAACTTAGTAAAGCTTGAAAGAACTTTCTATTCAAAAATTACTTAAACAGAATCATGCCTTCTAGAGGAATAAAAAGTATTGTTTCTAAATTTTCTGAGTTCTTCCATCAGAAAAAAGAAAAGCCTTTAAAAAAAAAAAAAAAAAAAAAAAAAAAAAAAAAAAAAAAAAAAAAGTGCCCAAACTTATCAGGATAGATAAAGTTTGAGTAAAACCCCCCAAGTTTGTCAGTAATATTCTGGAAGGAGTTGGAGGGTATTTTCTCCCTGTGATTGCTGCTTTACATTCTATTAGATTCCATCTCATCCTGTCAGTGTAACTGCTCAAGTTATCTCTGTACTATTTGCTGGAACTGGAATTCTCTATGTAATGGACAGCAACATAATCTGTCTTTTCCAGGCAGATGTAATTGAGTGGCATTCCCTAGTAACTTGCCCAGATGAAAAATCTTAGGCTCCAAAAACTAGAGCCAGTGTATGTACTTTAACAGAAATGCCTCACCTCCTGATGCATGTTAGATTGGGGTGATTAATTGCTGGTTTTTGGTTATTAATATTGTGACAAGCAGGTCAAAGGAGCTGACTCTCCCCTTCTAGTCTGCTCCTGTGAGACCCCCCCTTGAAGCACCGCATCCAGTTCTGAGGTCCCCAGCAAAGGAAGGACGTAGACCTGTTGGATCACGTCCAGAACAGGGCCGTGAAGATGATGAGATGTCTGGAGCACCTCTCTTATGAAGGCAGGCTGAGAGAGCTGGAGTTTTTCATCCAGGTCAAGTCTCCAGAGAGACCTTAGAGCATCTTTCCAGTACCTATAGGGAGCCTAGAAAAGAGCTGGAGAGGAAATTTCTACAGGGCCCTGTTTGATATGACAAAGGGGAACAGCTTCAAAATCAAAGTAAGTTTAGATCAGAAAGAAATTTTTTACTGTGAGGGTGTTGAGGCACTGGCACAGGTTACCCAAAGAAGTTGTGGATACCCCATTCCTGGAAGTGCTAGAGACTAGGACGGATGGGATTTTCCACAACCTAGTCATTGGTGAGTTTAAACTTGAGATGATCATTCGAGGTTCCTTCCAGCCCAAACCATTCAGAGGTTCTGCGATTCTATGAATCTCATTTATTTTGAGTAAAATACATTTTTATCTCGCGCACTCCGTTGTGCTCCCGCCGTCTGGCAGGAGGGCTGTGTCCCGGGCTGTCCCGTTCCGTCCCGCCGGGCCGCGGCTCTCCCCGCGGAGCGGAGCCGGGCGGGGCCGCCCNGCTCCCCCGCCCCGCCCGGCTCCGGCCGCGCCCCGGGGCCTCATCCCGCGGCATGGGCTGGCTGGGAGCTCCCGAACAACCGCGTAGCTCATCCGAGAGATTCGCTTTCAAATGTGGACGAACCTTCTTAGCTTGAAAATACGCAAGAAATTTTAAGTGTACTACAAAATAACAGTGTAACAAAATAACAAAGTGTACTACAAAACAACTACAAATGTACTAGAAATATAGTGGGGAAAATAATATCCTAAAGGAAAATTTTAGGAAGAGGTTAAAATGGAACCTCAAGATAGGTAAGAATATTTAATATTCTAATGCAACGATTTACATTGTTATTTGTCATGTAAAGGGGCTTTCTTAAGATCCAACAAAGGAAGATAATTTAATTGCCTAGTAATAACATAATTTCCAAAACTGTGATGGTACAATTTAAACACTCCCAAGTATATGTACTCAGGAGTGTTTAAATAGCAATATCAATCAGCTTACTTGCTGTAGAAATTAGCTGGTACTTAGTGACAGAAATACAGTTTGATGGGTATGTGTTTGCACCAACAGACTGTCCAAGGCCGGAGACACCTCTGTAGTTATTTTACCCTGTGCCTCTCCTCCAGCATCTGCCAAGGCTTCAATGAGTCCTGTGTTAGTGCTGAGACCAGCCTGTTGTACTGCAGTGTCTCTTCTCTCTGCTGTAGTATTGTAGCAGAATGAGGTTCACTGAAGGTAAGGTTTGCTAAACTCGTGCTCATACTACCTGCTGCATTCAAGGTGGAGATCTAGGTATAAGCCTGGTAGAGTTCTTGGTCCTTTTTTCAATGTCTCACCTAAATTACATTACATATTTCAGGGAAGAATAGTTTCTTTTTAAGTGAGTTGAGAGCATTATGGAGAGAGGATTGGAATATACTCAGGAAAACAAATATTTTGTGGTTCTTTGTTTAATGAAATGGAAAACATATATGAAAACAGAACTGTGTTGTGAATATGGCTTCAAGTTCCATTAACTTTCATAAGAATGCATATATAGTGCATTTGTGGCCTGCTCTGACATTCATTGCAACTGACAGCATCCCCCTGATGACAGCCCTGGAATGAATTAATGAATGGATGCTTTGGATGATGACATATCCAGGGGAGGATATGGAAGACAGAGCCTGATGCCCTTTGATCATCAGCTATGAATAATATAAAAAGAGGGAGAAAAAGACATAAATAATAACAGTACTGGGCATAAATATGGCCCAAGGCAATAATTTTCATTCCAAAGGTTATAGATGCTGCTTCACCTCAGGTGTACAGAAATAGCAAATACATATTTTATTGGTTTGTTTCTATGTGGTGAACACCAGTAGATAATAACTAACACCTGCACAATTTAAATAAACAAGAGGATGTCAAATTGCAGCAGGATTTTCAGAAGTGCTCAGCCTTTGCTAGGTTTATTAACTGAAGTGAATCATAAAATTCCTTTCAGTCTCTGCAGACACCAAGCTTATGCATTGGGAATTAGATCCCTTTAAATTCTTCCTGCTTAAGCCAAAACAATGGTTATTATGAGCTAGCAGAAGAAAACCCCATAGAACTAGTTTTATTGGAAAAATCAGTTTTACTGAAATTGGAATAAATTGAAGTTTCTGAAATTTCAAATGGGGAATTAAAGTCTCCACCTTCAATTGTTCTGAATAGAACATTCCAATTATTTATTTTAGAACACTCTCTTTATTGTAGTTTTAAAAACTATGTCAAAGCAATACTGAAGGTTGTAACAGCATGCATTCTAGAGGCAGAATATGTCTATTTTATATCACTTATGATATGGTTCATTATATCTTTCATTTCTTTTCCTTCAGTAGTCCTGGCTCATCCACTGAAAGAGATGGAGTTAGTCTGGCTTCAAACCTGGTTTGAAGACAACTATTTTTACAGCCATTGCTCCATTCATTACTGAAGCTGAAAAGTGTAGCAAATGAAAGCTTGCAGAAATAAAAATTATCAAATTGCTAGAGTAGTTAAAGAGAGATATCCTTGTCCTTGCTTCTGTCATATTCTTGAGTGGCAATAGGCAAGTTATTTTATTAATTTTCCCAGTTGGTCACCAATTTTGTTCTTCATTTCAGAGTGCCTGACATCAGATCTTTGGTCTCGTCTACAGAATCCCAGAATACGGTTATGTTATCCCAGAGGTTTTTAAAGTTTTCAAATAATTGAATTTTCAAAATTTTTTTTTTAATATAAAACTTGTGTGACTTTTCCTTGCTTCTAAAAAGCAGATCTAAACTTTAAATGTCACTAGTAAGTTGCACTGCTTTGATTATTTTATTGTAATTTCCATTACTTGAATAGACTGTAGTAAATTCAGACCTCAATTATTTAATTTTTAAAAGGAACAGTGCACATTATTTTTATTAATTAATCCCCAAACTAATAGTTGATATTATCCTGAAGGCATCAGTTCCCAGCTCTCCCACCTGGTAATTCTCTTTGTCCTGGTGACATGACTTCTAACTTTGCTTGAGGTTGCAAGTTCCATTTCTGAAACTCATTATGTGCATGACTGGGAAATGTAAATACTTGTTTCTAAACTATCAGACTAAAGCAATATTTAAGAAAGAAAAGTAGACTACTTTTGTTTATTACTTTTCTATAAATAATTTCATGCATGTATATTTTAAATTTTTCCATTATCTCGAATCTTGATGGTTGAATTTTTCATTGAAAAATATATTTGCAATGCAAATTATACGTCTTTAAAACACTGAAAAGCATACTAAACTAAATCCTTACACTAGTATTAACACAATTCATTGTACCTTTCCTATTTATAAGATTCACAATTGGATTTAAAATGTAATTTAGTCAAGTTTTCATTGAAGCATTTAGTTGTGAAATAGTCTCAGAAATAATTAAAATTAAAACTTTATATTGAAGTATGTATATAGGAAACAATTTCTATGAGTTTCCTTTTATTGTTTGCCTTCATGGAACCTCTTTAATACTTTTTAGTGCACTGCAGACTCACCAAGTTATTTTGTCCTGAGTTGTTTCAGTGAGAATGTAGCATTACCCAGAAAAGACAGCTTTAGCTTAGGCAGTGGGCCCAGCATCTGGTTGAGAGAAAGAAGATTTTAGCAAAGTAAAAAATAAAACGGCAGGAGAGAAAAGTGGATGCAATTAAGTTTCTGCCTTAGAAATTACAGAGGACATGAATAACAGATCAAAGCAATTAATCCTTCACGATTTTTTCATATTGCACAAAATGAAGCAATCTCTTTTATCAAATTTACTTACCTGCAGCATCAGCTGCAGTAGGTTCAATGTTGACATCTATTGGAGGAGATACTGGACAGATTGTACAAATATTACTCACTGAAAAGGAATGAAATGTACGACAGCAGGATGATTTGTTGCTGAATATGGCTGACCACAAAGCCTTTGGTGCTTTTGTCACACACTGGAGATTAAAAGCTCAAATTCTGTGACTGTGGGATCATGCAAGCTTCTTTGATAACTGATCAAGTGGTCTGTGACTTGCCTAGCAAGAAAACCTCAGGCACTTCCAGAATCAAGGTTAAAACTAAAGATGCCATTGCAACTTATCACATAAATAGCAAAAAAAAACCGCCTCAAAATCTTTTAGGAACATTCTTGGAAAACCACAGTCAATGTCCAAAAAGACAATCAGAGTGACAGTGCCTCAGAAGCAGAAAGACAAAATGTATATTCTGCATTCTGTCCTAAGGAAGAATAGACATGGGAGTGATTATCCATGCCATAGCATGAAATAATGCCTCACATATGGTAAAGAATATGTGAATTGTAAAGTGGAAAAGAATCACTTTGAGCCATATGTTCTTCTCTGGCATTAAACTGCATTGGAGAACAAAATAATCCAAAAATAATGTAAATTTTGAAGCACAGCCATTCAACTGTGTTCTCCCCCTGCCTTTGTACACTCCTCAGAGCAGGTATGAGAAGCTATAAAATACTTTGAACTATGCTAAAGATAGGGGTTCAAGCATTCCCTGTGCTGGAGCAGGCAAGGAAACAAAAGAGCAAGGATGGGCAGGGCACAGACCCTGATACACAGTTCACAGTTTTGGTAGAACATGAATCAGGCAAGCAGGATGCCATCCTTGCCTACATAAAGGCAGTGACAAAACTGCCATTGACCTAACAGACCCACAATTCCTGTCTCATTATGAATCCTTAAGTCCCTCATCTTCCTGGAACTACTGTGCAGCTACTGCTGAAGTGTCACCATGGGCTGCTGGTGCCACTTCACCCCACAGCTCTTGTGACAGCATCTGGGGATATGTTAGGACATTGAGTGGATCACATTTGGAGCTGGACCACGGGTACTCCACATTTAGTGTGTGTGTATTATAGGTGTTGTCCAAAATATGGCAAGTATGGCACTGTGGGGATCCAATAATTTGTCAGCCCTTCTTTTCCTGTTCATTTTTCTTTTCAAAGGCACAGCCTATTGGCCATTTTTTTTACAGCAAATGTAATGCAGTTACTTTTCCCCTTGGTGCAAAACCCCTTGAATTCCTTAGTTTTGCTGCTTTCTTTACAACCCACACAGAGAAACATGGGAAACCTGAAGAAGTGCTTCATTCAAAATCCATGTGTTAGCAGAAGATAGGACACGTGGTAGTTCTGCTTACACAGGAAGCAGACAAACGTAGAGTGATGCATCCCAATACAGGGAGAGCTGTGTAACATAACATCCTTTATAAATAAGTGCAGTACATGAAGTGATAAGGCTAAAAAAGGAGAAACTTTAAACACTGAGGTGGTCTGAAACACCAGAAGACTATACCATGAAAATAAAGAACTTATAATTAGGGCATTTTGCATTCTCTAATTATGAAATACTTCTCCAGCAAATTATTTTCTACCACGTAAGTTTTGATTTCTCTGCTTCCTGGTCATTCATGTGGCACTTTTTGTTTTCTGTTAATGTTTATTAAACTTGCTAAGCCTAATTTATCACATAAAGGAATAAAATATTTTGCTGACTTTCAACTTTCAATAAAATCTTTTGCTGTCTTGGCATGGGGCAGACAGACTGAGAGGTAGGTTTCACATGGCACTGTATACAGAGACTCAAAACATCTGGACTGAAGGCAGTCCTTTTTCTAATGACAGGTAAAGGAATTGAGGAACTGAAGGCCAAGGGATGTAATCCGCAGCACTCAGGGAAGAAACCTAAAAGAAGAAACACAGTAACAGATGTGGAAGGATGGGGTGCTGGAAAAGTCAAAAACTATGAAAAGATCCAATCAGCAAGGGCATATGACATGTCTGGCATTAAACACAATAATTACAAGCCTTTTTAATTGCAATAAACATCTTTCATATTTATGTAATAACATATTTGGAAATAATCTAATTAAAATAGGATATTCTGAGAAAATAAAAGACTTCTGCATCTCTGCAGAAGGTTGCTGATGCTTTTTAACTGAAAGCAATAGGCATTCCAAAGAACTTCTGAGATTGTGGCTATGACAAATAGTGACATACTGCTTAGAGAGCTCACCACTGATATTTCTCTTTGTCATATTAATTGCTGGAGATAAGGTTTTTCTCAACAGCCAGGACCAGAAACATTTTCACATAAGTGGTAGATGGTGGAGAAAACAAGGAAGAGCCTTTTTAGGTGCAGACTGCCCAGGCAGCGCCTGAAACAGAGTGAGAACAGCCCCCACATAGCATATTTATTAACAGGTTAAAGAACTCCTTTAAAAACAGCGTGTTCTTGAATTGCATAGGTCATGTAGTACTGAGTACTCCACAATGAGTACAAAACAGGCAAAGCATAGTGGGTATGCTAACAAAACCAAATTCACTACAGAAACCCATAGAAGGAAGATATTCAGTGGAGGGAGTGATGGAGTAGCTGAATTTGTATGTATTCTCAGCAATCCATTCATTATGTAAGTTACAGCATTATAGCACTACCGGTTGTCAAAAAGAGAAGTAATAATGTGAGCTTATGGGAAAGCTGAAAGTAAAACATGAAATCTGAGAGCAACAGATGGATAATGAGAGTGCTAAAATGTATATATTATCTACAAGATGTATTTAGAAAGTTTTGCCTGGTGTAAGTTCTTCAGAAAATCCTAATGGCAATTACAGATAGATTTAAAAGAGTCCTGACTTCTACAGTTCACAGAATGAATGAGGAAACTAGTACAGCCAACACAATGTCAAGATGAATGATGTAAAGTGATATAAAAATTGCTGAACTGTGCATAGTAAAATGTTTCCTCAAGGAATGAACAAGGAGTAATAGGTTCTAAAGCATGGCTTCAGTAAATGATAATTCAAGTAGGAAATAGTCCAAAGAGTTAGTAAAAAAGCCATGGAAAGCAAATAAATGTTATTAAAGAAAGCTAAAATGAAATTACAAGGCAGCTATATAAAATAAATGTCATAGCATCATGCAAAATATATGGAAACAATTAAAGCAGTTAGTGTTTTCATGGAACAATTCAGCTTCATACATATCTTTATATTCTTTCATACAATAAAAATAGGTACAGACATATCTAGGAATGGACATGATGTTGTCCTAGAGCTGAGGATAAAGCAGCATGAAAAGCTTGCCTGGGTAAGAGCATATACAAAATTGTGTTTTAAGACCTGTTGGATATTGGTTTTACTGAGATTGAATAATACTCTTGATGTCTAAGGGTTCAAACTATTTTATAAATAAAATCAAAACATAATTTCTCTATTATGTACATTCAGTTGCATATGTAAAATGTAGATTTAAGCATTAATTTAAAGGTACCATCTTGGTCAATAGAAGATACTGTTGGCTTCTTCATACGGTTTACAATAAATGGCAGATGTACAGTGGATTGCAAATGTGCAAATGTATGATATTGAAAACTCTCATTCAAGTAAATAATAATAGCTATTAAAAATCTTACCTGTCAAAATTTCCCTCCTATATTTTTCTAGACAATTTTCCAATTAATTTAATTTAAATTTGTGATTAATTAACTTTTTAAAAAGCTGGTCTTATGTACAACTCAGTTTGGACACTTGGATGATAAGTAATACATTACAGAAGTCTCATTTGAAAACTTTGGTTTACCTGTCTTTCCCATTTTACTTCTTGAAGCTAGTTGCAGGGTTAATTCAGTTTCCCTGGGTACTAACCACAAAGTAAGGCCTGTGCTCCTCTTGCTGCGCCTTAACTACTATGTTTTCCTTTTTTGCTGTAAATAAGGTTGTTGACTTTAAAATTATAACCTTCCTTTTTATGGTCTAACACATTTTCATTCATTTTTTATATGTGTGCCTGTTTCAGGACAGATAACAGTCTAGTAACACGTGCCCACCTTGTTTCTCTTACAGTATGATGAATTTTAAAATTCCTTAATCACATACTGCATTTTCCACCAGACTGGGTACTGAATTGGCATTTCATTTTTTGCTTGGCTAACTGCTACACAGATAACTTCCTTTTAGCATATCTTCTGTTTGTTTATAGCACATAATAGAAGTCACCCAGCATTTAATTCTGCTTTTGCTATATAATTTTGCAGCTTTATTACCTCTAACAAAATACAATTCCTAGTAACAAAGACATCACTCTTCAAAAAATCCAGCAAGAGGACAAACAACACCCTGAGGAGCGCACTGGAATGGAATTCCTACTTTGCTTTTCTGTAACATTTTCCATCATCATTCTTGAAGTACTTCTACAAAGATGAATCATTATTTCAATTTGCCTATGGGAGAAACTGAGTCACCTGAAGAGGAAGTAATTTGCCATGTAGCAAGTCGGTGGCAAGAGCCAAAGGCAAAGAACAAGGTTCTTCATTTCCTGCCTGGTGCCCTCGTGACATTAACTCAGTTTACAGCTCTGCCACAGTCTTCTTTATGACCTTAGGTAAGATCTTTGGGGTCTTTTATTCTCCTAACACTGAAGTGGATGCTTAATTTAAGCTTGTTTTTTAATTGTCACAATTGGATGAAAACTCTCCACTAATAAATACATCAGACATATTACAGGGATGGTTCATCCTTTCTCTCAGGTACTTTGAAAGGGAGAATGTTTTGTTCAGCATACTGTTAAATTAGGTAATGTTTTATTTTTCATGCTGTGTTAATTTTTGCCCACAAAGTTTTCAAAAAGACTAATTCTAGCCAGGGGAAACCTGTGTCTGCAGGTGGTAGAAAACAATGAGTTAGAGGATCCTCTGTTCTGTTGCTCAAAGGGTACAATATCTGTGTGTTATGAGCCCCCCAGTTCTTCAGATTTGCAAATACTATTTTCCCTTTTCATAGACATCTGGAGAACAACTGTTGCACTCCCGACAAACTCAGGGTATGGATGAGTGGAGAATACGATCCTCCACCTACTGCTCCCTACACAGTGTGTATGAATAAAAAAACCCACTGCTTCCCTTGCTCTACCCATTTGCACATAGAGCTCCTCCAAACATTTCCTCTAGGTTTCCTTGTAAAAATACCTCTTCACTGTCCTACAAAGTCTCATGGGGTACAAAGCAGGCATTTCAGTACTTGGCTTTTAATTTGTTCAATACTACTACTTTCACTGTTCCCTCTTCTTTCTTCTGCTCCCTTTAACTTTCTTACTTCTTTTTGGTGCTCTTTCTGCAGTGTCTACTATGTCTCTCTGTTTCTTTTTTTTTT
>WEIU01012369.1:0-11545 GCA_013389925.1 Aegithalos caudatus | reverse complement strand
ATTCAGAGCAAGAGAATACTGCCAATGTTCTGAACCTGCAGTCATCAAAACGTACTGGTTGTATGTGAAGCAGTAACTCCCATATGAAGAGAAGATTTCAGTGAAGAGAGCATTGCTGTCTTCAGGTAAGAGAGGACNGAGGGCCATTCAAACACTAGTAGTCCTCCATTAGAAGGAATCTGGACCAGAAAACCTTCAGATATATATTCTGAATATATATATTCAGATATATATTTCAACATTACCTATTCATAAAAATTATATCCTTTTATGGTACCTCTGTAGTGAGGTATAAGCAGTAGTGAGATGGAAAGGTCCAAGAGGCCTTTTCACCCTGATATTTATCACTGGCTTGGTCTTTCTGGCACACATTCCTTATTGAAACAGAAGAATTCAGCCCAGCTGAAGAAAATTAATAATAATTCCACATTGAAAAAAATTAAAGAAAAACAAAAATATGAAAAAGATAAAAAAAACCCTAAAGAGTGAGAAAAATTTCCAAAAGTGTAAGCACTCTCAAAATAGGACTGTTTTTAAATGGGAAAAGAAGATTCCTAATATTTTCAAATACTGAAAGACAGAACAAAATTTAAGTCAATTTTTAGGTGAAATCTAACAAAGTTTAGAAAAAGGAAAAGGTCAGAAAACAAAATTGTTTGCCAAAATGATTAAAAGATCATAGGGAAAAGATAATAAGGACATTGATACTTTAGATATCTTGTTGAAGGATTTGAAGATGAGGTACATACTACTGGAATCCAGTTTGATCCCTGGTTAACAATTCATGGAGATTATTTCAGCCAGTCTATACAAGTTTTCATGTTTACAGGGATGAAATGGTTTATTAAATGTTTATTACCATATATCCATACATATATATATACACACATATACATGTACATATAAAACCAATATGTAATGCTTGGATGTGAATGTTGCATTCACAAACACATAGTGTAGAAAAAGCTCAATAAAGAAAGAAACAACTACTGTTTTCAGATTCTGCTATGACATTAAAAGTTTTCTTCTCTTTGTGATAAAAGTATAAAGTAACAAGAATCAAGGCAGAGCAGCTGAATTATGCAGCTGCTACAGCAAGTGCTTCAATCACACATTCATTGTTTTACAGAAATTCACATGTAGATAACATTGAGATTTACATGATGAACTGACAATTTTTAGGAGGTTTTTTCAGTTTATGAATATCTAATACAAATTGAAGAAGACCTTTCAAAAAAACATAATTATATTCTGCAAAATGATAGATTATATAGGTAGTATCATATTACAAACTTCATATACCAATTCAAATACTAGGTCTGTTTTAACTAATTTGGTTTTGCTTCAAGATTTAGAATGCTCTATAAAATTATTGCTGGAAATAAAATTAAAAAAAAAAAATAAAAAGAGAAAATAGGGAAAATAAATTCCTAGAAATGAAGTGGAACAAAGTGAAGTAGTTACAGATTTACAGAAGAACACTGTGACAAAACAAAGAAGATCTATGATGTTAAAATATTTGAAAATTTTAACAGTCCAAATAATGCACAGATTTTTCAAATAAAGCAAAAGAAGTCCATTTTGACCCACACTATAGAAGACCATATTCCTTAGCATGTTTTTAAATTGCATTTTAAAAATAAGAAAGAAAATAGTTTCTCAAACATTTTGGACAAATGACTTGCAAAAGCATCTGTATCTTGGCACTTATATACATCTAAGTATATGTTGCTTTACAGCATCTGATATTGTGGTCAAAGGAACTTCTGTAGCATCAAAATTTCACTTGATTACGTAAGTAAATGTAAGCTGGCAAAAATAGCTGTTGAATAAGCAGAGTACTATAATTGATTAGCCACAGTCATTATGTAATTCAAGAAAAACATATAGCCATTGCATTTCTAATTGACCTTTGTCAATATGTTATGGCTCTCAGCATCAGAGATAAGTCTCTGTGTAGCTGTGACATTTTTGACCTAAATATATTCTTTATTTTGGGCTACTCTCAAAATACTATTTTGTGTTAGTCAGAACATTTTTTTAGCAAATAATCCAAATCATAACATGTTGAGGACAACATTTTATGCAAAAGTAGCTGAAAGTAACTCAAAAGTTACATGAGCAGCTCTAGAGACAAAGTACCTACCTCTTTTATTAACTTTTCTTTTTTAAAGGGTGTCTCTATGATGCATTTATTAAAAAACCTTAATATTAAAATAGTTGTATAGCATTCCTTGGACTATTAAGATAATGGAATCCAGTGGCTCTTCATATTGCCAGACCATATACATCTGCTAAAACTAGATACATATTCAACCTTTCCCATAAATAAAAAAAAAAAATACAAGCATGAAGTACAATGAAGGTTGGAGACTGCAACACAGAGAAGATAAGAGTAACTTTCTGCTTAGATTTTGCAAGTGTTTATGATCTTTTGAATCCTTATTTTTTGATTATTAGGTTAACATTTTGCCCATTGGCTACAGTTGGAACTTCTGATAGTATTTCCAAAAACTTATGTTCATTGGAAATTTCTACAATTTCTCTTTAAATATTTTAGTCAAAAATACTAGCAAAAAGTATTAGCAGTAAATTAAGGCATAGCTGATTTACAAATAATGCAGAATTGTTTATGACTTTATAAATAATAAAGGGGTTTATTTGATTTAAAGCTTATCTAATTTTGCTATAATGTACTTTACCACTAAACTTGATTTTGAAAAGGATTGCCTTGGTCAAATTTAACAGTCAAGTGAAGACAGACAGAGGTGATTTTTACCATGTTTCAAGTAGTGTTGAGCTGACACTGAATAAATCTGTCTTTTAGCATTTAATGATTTTTTTTCTGTGCTTAAATACTCTGTCATTGAAACACCACACAATGACATACTTAACAAAACTTCCTAGCTTAGGTTGCTTCAAGAGAAAAATGAAAGGAGAACAGCTATTTAAATACTGGGAAAGGAATTTGAAGAAACAATTCATTGCTCATTTCTTTGTATCAAGTTCATGACTGGAACATGATCTTCCTCTACTTTTACTGCAATATTTTCTCTGACATGTATTTTTAATTTTGCTCTTATTATGATGCCTATTGGAACACCAGTGACTAATAAGCAGTCAAGAGGAGTTTCATGTATTACTAGGATATATATAGGTTTGAACATCAGCTTGAAGAAGCCAAAGGGAAGTTCCAGGAAATTATCAATAGTCAAAAAAAAAGGGGGAAAAAATGAAAAAGCTATAATAAATAACCTATATTAAAAATTTAAAAAGCAGCTATGTTTCAATGGATAATAACAAGAGCTAGTGTTAATTCTACACTAGAATTTGGTGATTTTCAACTATGTGCAGTGGTTTGTTGGCCTCGGTCATGCTATGAACTCCTAGAACTCCACATTCATCTGTTTATTTGGACAGTGTAAAACAACTACTCAAGCCCCGTGTTATGCTCTAAATTTGATTGGATAATACATGCCCATCTCCAAAGCTGGGTATCATTATGCCTTTGTTCCTGAGAAGATTGACAGCTCCCTCTGCTGTTCTAATCATGAGGTGAACAAAATCTAATTTTCTGTAGACAGTTGGACTCCTGCAGTATGTCAATTAATGGCTAAAAGACTGATATGCTTTCAAACACTGGCTGGCATTCAAATGCCTGATGGCACCTTTAGGACACCTGCTTGGACAACCAACCTATTTCAAAACAGAGCTTGACTGAGTTACTAAAGTAAGGTAGGANTTTTTTTTTTTTTCCCTCAGGGTTACTTCATTTTTGTTTGTTTGTTTTGTTTTTATTTTGGTGTTTGTTTGTTTGTTTTCTTTTTGTTTGGTTGTTTTTTTGCCAAGCTTTCCATTTCTGCTTGTACACGTCAGTTCTATTTACCACAGATGCAGATTTATGAAAGCTCAGTTGCTTGGCAATTGAGTCTGACCAAAGGAGCTGGTATGACCAAAGCCTGACCAAAACACTGCATAGATGCCACAACATGCTACTCACAATTTTCTCTAAATACAGAAATACTTTGCACTTTTCCCTGATTTTTATGTCTGCTTCACTATGTGTTTTCTTTTAGATACTTTGTAGTTCATGAAGTTAAATTGGTAAAGAAAGTATCTCCATTGAATTTCTCTTGTTTTAGGTGTCATTTGTTCACTCTTCATGATGAAATGTATAGACTAGATTAGACAATATACTCCACAAAAAAAACCAACCAAACAAAAAACAAACAAAAAAACAACAACAAAAAACAAAAACAAAAATGAAAACAAAAAAATACACAAAAAACCCCAAACAAACAAAAACAAACAAAAAAACCCCAACAAACAAACAAGAAAAACATAAAAAGAGGGTGAGTGATGCATGTTCTTTAGCATGATGCTTAAGCATTAATGTTACATGCTGGACTAAATTTCTCATGCTGCAATAATCTATGAAAGTTCAGATAGTATGAGTTAAAAAAAAAAAAAAAAAAAAAAAAAAAAAAAAAATAAAAAAAATATAAGAAAAAAAAAAAAAAAAAAAAAAAAAAAAAAAAAAAAAAAAAAAAAAAGGCCCTGTAGTAATTGGGATTTTCTTTATTCTAACAAATCCCATGCAAAGAGTAACAACAGCATGAATCTAAATTTTGTCTGTTGACAAATTCAATGTATGATTTTTTTCCTTATCAAATTCATACATAATTAAGCATTTTTTGAAAGTTATTAAAGCACTCAGCAGACACAGGAGGTTTATAGTTCTGTTACAGATGTCTCTATACACAATATGCTTGCTGTGTAAATCCATAGTACTACATATAAGATTTCTTGTACAGAAGGTTTGAAATAAAACCTCCTCCTTCTCTAAAAAACTCAAGATGCAGGGCAACTTTTTCAAAAAGTATTGTCTGAACCATCTTTTTCATTATCAAGTTTAACCTTTCCTTACTTTCTAATACAGAATCTTTCATTACATTGTCCATAAGAGAAAAATAAGTTAATACAACTAAGGACCATTAGAATTTCTATGAGTTTTTTACTTTAGTGAAACTAAAAGGAGAAACATTAATACAAAATACTGCAGACACAGGAAGGGGTTGCTGCCTTCCTGTCTTAAAGTCTCAGTCAATGAGTGTATCTGGCAGCATATCCATTTAAATTATCAATAATTTAAAATTTTTGATCATTAGATCATTGTCCAAAGCATTTCAAGTTATTTGAAACATTATAGGAAATTTCAAATTTTCTTTTTCAGTTTTCTGTTTGAGATGTAAACTGGGAATTCATGGGCTGAAATATGTTAACCTTACCATTCTTTTTCAACAGTGACTGCTACAAATGAGATATTTTATCATTTACAGTGAATGACAAAAATGTTTCTTCTGGCACCCTGGAGGGTTGATCTATCCACTTGCTTTCTTGAGACCCTGCAGCAGAAATTGGTAAATTTAAAATTTACCTTACTCACTGTATGCTTTGTCTCTATATGCATTGGGTATTTATGTATAGCCACTCAAAATGCACACATTCTTCACTAGTGACACTGCACAAATTGGCTTCCATATTTTAATATTTTGAAAACATCTCTTGTACAGAATTGTACAGTGTAAACTCAGGCTGCAGACTGGCTCAATGCTGAACTAATTAAATCAACACGTTATGTATTCAAGAAAGCTTACTGAAAATGCTGTGAACATGGTACTATAGCTCTGAAATTCCCAAATTTGCGTTGTTATAGCTTGTGATAGATTTTACTATTGCTTCATATGGTCCATGGTAAAATACCTATTTCCTTAAATAGAAAGAAAAACACACACAGATCTTTTCTACTCTCTGTCTCACTGTATGATGAACTCAAATTTCACACTGCTTTCCACAGTTTTTCAGTGTTTCTTTCCTGTTGTAGCTTTCTTAGTTTACACATCACTAGACACAGGTTGTGCTTCTATTCAATGAATACCCAATGATACTGAGTGATTCTAAACCAAAAGTGAGACAATTATGCTTTTTAGATGTGTCCCCTGTACCTCAAAATGCATCACTCTACTTTGAATTGTCTACTCTAACATCTAGTTCTGCTTATTCTGTTTTTGAATTACCCAATATTTTCAGAATGGAAATATGTCTGGTCCCCCTTTCCAATATTATGTCTTATTCTATTACACAATTTAGGTGTCTGTTTTTCTTATACATGCTTTTTCCTTTCCTGTGGTGAGATNTTTTTTTTTTTTTTTTTTTTTTTTTTCTCATTAATAAGGCTCTGGATAGTAATTTTTAACTAGGCATTGTTAGCAAATACTTTCTTCTCAAAAGTATAAATTTGAAGTTCAGCCAATGTCAGTTTGTATCCATAGTTTACATTATTGCTGTGTCATTATTATGGGATTATCCTGATTTCTATTCTGCATTGTAACTCTAATTAAGCCTTAAGGTCAGCATAAGCTTCCCATTAATCATGTTTTTACAAGAACCTAACAAATCCTCTTTAATTTGCATCTGGTCCAGTTTTATAAAATGTGAGGTGGCCAGTGACACATACATAATTTTGACACCTTTGCAATTCTTTATCAATTTTTTAAAGTCATAGTTAATTTGAGATCTCCAACAAAGACATCACGTAAATGCAAATGGGCACAACTAAAATATATATCATCACTATTTATATTTTTCAGCAGTTTGCTTCTAACTTAAAGAAATAAACATATTCAACCATGGTTATACAAAAAATATTGTTCTCTAAATAGTGTGCTTTTCTTTAAATGGAAGGGTTTTTCAAAGTTCCCTGAATAAAACAGACCTACATACCTTTATAATCCTTTTCTAACACAGTGAAGTGTGTGTGCATATGCATTATGAGTCTTGTCCTACTTACCTCTATTCAAAGTTGCAACATTGTCTTCTATTTTCCTCCCATTTGTTTGTTGTCTTGGGTACAAGGGGGTGGAGTTTTCAGTGGTGTTTATTCAAAAACCATTTTACATCACAGCCATGAACGAGGTGCAGGGTGGGAAGGGGCCGAGGAGGAGGGCAGTTTCCAGGTAGCCACGCATACACTGGAAACAGAACCTTACCTTTTACCCCATCCAAAGAAGGGGACCAGCACAGTGACCCTCTCCAAACAGGGAATGGAAACATAGAATGAAAAGACTTCTTTGTTCTCAAGGGGGCTCTCAAGGGGGTCACCAGGGGGTCTCTGGGTCATAACCCTGGAAATGACATTTTGCAATCCGGAGCTGCTTCACAGCGAACTGCACAGCAGCTTTGCCACTTGCTTTATGCCACTTGCAGGGAGGGAGAGAGGGAGAGAAAGAAAGGGAGGGAGAGCCTGCCCAAGGCCCACTTTTTTGTTGTTGCACCGTGTAGAAAGAGAGCTCCTGAGCCCACACCACCGCCATAGGAGTCAGCATTTTGGCAGCAAAACCCCGATTCAAACAAACTATTTCTGCAGGTTTTGGCTTGTCCCCTTTGTTCTCCTGTTTTTCCTGAGGCAGGAGAGGGCTGAGACAAGAGAACCTCTCCCCCATCTTGTCTTTGTTCTCCTGGGCCATGATGAACTGCCTGGAAAGAGCAGTCATCCTGCTTTTGTTCTAAGAGGAGCAAGCAGGTGGTCTGCCCAGGAAGCAGTGGCCATTTTGTCTTTGTTCCAGGGGCTCTGCACAGCACCTTGCTTTTATATGTTAAACCATTTTCCTCTTTCATACAAGTGTCTTTTTATTGTTTATTATTTTTATTGTTTACTGCTATTTAAAATTTACCTTACTTTGGTAAAGTTGTGATATTTTTAAATTGCTTGCAGTTTCACCCCTTTTTTGTTGTTGTTTTCTCTTTTTTTCCCCTCTTTGTCATGGGGGAAGGAAGGGGTTTAGGCAGTCCTGGCTTTTTCCCTTGTGTGTCAAAATCATCACACCTACACAGAGGTAAATACAAATACGACACAAGAGCAGCCTTGAGGAAAGCAAAGTAACAGCTTAGCAAAGCAACAGTTTTACAAATCATTGTTCTTCTAGGTGCAGAAGGCATCAAGTAACTGGAATAAGGGTGTAAGAAGAGCATGGATGATAAATATAATTCTATCCAGTGTTCCCCTTGGCAAAGAAAGGAGGCATTTTGACAGGTTTCTATCTGCCATACTTGCAGGCCCAAGCCTGTGAGACTGAAACTCTCATATTTTCCTAACATTTAATACTAATTCATGAATGTGTTTGCACCTCCTCCTTCCCTTTCGCCATCAGTTATTTGGGCTACAGTTTTTTGACAAACCTGTGTTTGAAAACTATCTAGGCAAAATTCCTATAAAATTCTATGGAGTATTATTGTTTTATTGCAGCTCAAAGCTCTGTACAGAAATCAAACAAGCCAACAAACAAAACCACCAACCAAAACCCAAGGAAAAAAAAAAAAAAACAAAAAACAAAAAAAAAAAACCAAACCAAAACAAAACAAAAAAAAAAAACCAAACCAAAACAAAACAAAAAAAAAAAACCAAACCAAAACAAAACAAAAAAAAAAAACCAAACCAAAACAAAACAAAAAAAAAAAACCAAACCAAAACAAAACAAAAAAAAAAAACCAAACCAAAACAAAACAAAAAAAAAAAAACACAACAGACCCAAAACCAGAAAAAAAACCCACATAATCACAAGGCAAAAAAACCCTACAAAGTAGCACTGGCCAAAAGGTAAAATTTGTGTTTATAGAGGTATCATTGTGAACAAAGAGAATTTGTGAAAATATACCTATTTGTAGTAGTCTGTGATTGCCTCATGACAGACAACCCAAAAGTTTCAACATATATCAAATTTTAGGAAAGTTGCCTATGGCATAGTGTTTGTGTGATAAATTAAGCTATGATTTGTGTCAGATAAGAAAATATGTATAATAATAACTGAAAAAATGCTGTAGTTACTAAACAGAATGGTTAAGAAAAGATGCAACTGTATAAAACTGCAAGCAAGGCAAAATTGCCATGAAAAGGAACCAGAAGTCAGTGAAGAGTGAAGGATGAAGACTGCGGCCCTCCCCCCCAGCAACCACCAGAAACACTGAAGAATAGAAACTAGACAACACAATGAAGAATGAAAACTGGATGTCACAATGAAGAATGGAAACTAAACTTCCTAACAGAGGATTAAAACTGGGAAAGGATTACTAAAATGAACATATATAAATACCTGCAAAACTAACAATTAGTGTGCATGTTGGTAGAGAGGTGACTCTCCATGCACCCACCTCTGTCTTGCCCACTTTTTGCCAACACAAAATTAATAAATTGCTTAATTTAAAAATGAAATAAAGGAGTACGCCTCCTCAAAGCAGAAAAAAAAAAAATTCTTGTGATAAATAAACTCATAAGTTAATTTGTAAACTTTTGTAAGAATTGTGTTCATTTACAAACATTTGTATTAATTCTGTGTTAAATTATATGAATGAGAATGCTTTTTGCTTTCTTCTTTCTTGTCATCCAAAGGCAATGTCTAGACTCTGTCTATGTGTATTTTATTAATTTGTATTAATTTCATAAAAATTGCTGCAATGTGTATTGAGTTAACCAGAGACCAACAGGGATCCTGACATATGTCACCTGTTTGCAGTGGAAGAAACTTCAAAGAAAACTAAAGAAACATTAGATTTAGCAACTATGCTCTGAACATAAAAAAAACAGGATATAAATAGGAACAACAGGTCTTAGTCTGAGGAAAGGATTTATTTAGCTTAAAGAAAAATAAACAATAATGGGCATTGCCCAAAAGAGACAAAAAGTTGTATATTCTAGAGAAGAAACCATTAGCAGAAATGTTTTTGAATACTGAAAATTGGTTGGTTGATTTCTAAGTTTATAGTAATGTGGTTTTAAAATCAAGTATAATAATGACATATAAGTATTTTAATTTTTTACTAAGTTTCAACTTTGGAATTATTTGCCTCATATTTAAGCTATTAGAAGTTATCTGAAAAGTGTATCAGATTGCACTATGTTACTATGGTTGTAATAAAAAACTTCTAAGAGATGAACAGAGTGTTCATCAGAAAATGTGACGTTTCCTTTCTATCTCCTGCAGGTGAATAACAGTATGTGTTGAATTTCTGATTGGAGAGTACCTTATCTCCCTTATATGAGCAGAGCCACCCTTACTTGAGATAAGCATGAGGAATATTGCATGGTGATTCCACTGAGATATCCAGCAGAGGAAGCAATAATAGAGAAGGGATGCTTAACAGTTAGAATGTTAACATCCCTTACTGGACATTTTTTATGTCTTCTGTTTGCATAAGATTTGTCACAATGTATTGTTATTCTTAATGTAGCTGAAGTACTGAAGGAGAATAAATTTCCAGTCGTGTCTTGTTTATATGGTATCACATTTTGCATTTCAGTATCTCAGAGCGACACTGAAAGTTCATATTTTTAGACTAATGAAGAGAATTTAGGGATATGAGCAGGCTGATTATCTTTTTGTTTAATTTTATTTTAATCTAACATGCAGAAACATGAGGAGAAAACCTTCTGTTTTGTCAAGGAAAAACTGCCTTTCACAGGAAAATATTAATTATATTATTTAAAAAATAAGGAAAAATATTTCCATTCCAGAACCTGTGTCTAGATATGGAACTATCATGTGACTGGGAAGAATTTAAAATGAAGAATTTGTTTAGAAAAACTAATAAACCCTTACACCTCCCAGTTATTTAGTCATATACTTCAAGAGGACGGTGCCTTCTATGGTAAAATGCTTTCATTTAATATTTTTGAAAATTTTATAGGTAGAATGTATGACCTTCTTAAATACTGATCTGTTGCAATAATGTTCAAGGGTTCGGCCCATGACCTGTGACCCTTGCTGATAGATGCTTTACTAGAGCAAAAGGAAGACATTTATTGTCTAATTTTTGCCTTTTTATTTATTTTAATTTTTGATCTATTGAAGATGAGAAATAGGATGAAATAAACAGGTTGGAGCCAGACCAAAGAAACAAAGTTTATTGAAAACACATTTTGCCTTTTTGTTGCCATTTGATTNGTAGAAATGAAGTAAGAATTTGTAATAATGAAGAAATCATGTAAAGAAACATATAAAAACCCAGTGATTTTTCTGTGAGATGGGGCTCTGTCTTTGGACGCTAGTCCACAGGCTCCCGAGGCCTCAAAAAAGCACCGCATAAACGACTTCGGTTGTTTGTGTTTTCTTAGGATCGGGCAACATTTTGACTTAAGTGTTTTGTCTCAGTCCAATTGATGGCTTTAGGGGAAGGTTGTTTGATGCACCCTAGGTGGTGTGCAGGAGAAACAATAAACTCTCAGGAGCTTCCATAACAAACTTTAGTTTGCAAACTTTAAAATATTAAGGTAAAATAAGATACTTGTCAATTTTAAAACAACATCCAAAGTAGAGGCACTTCTCAAACTTTAACTTAGCTAAATTTAACTCATCCATCTTTAACTTATCCAGATATAACAAGGGACTTAATAAGGCATTGACTGGAATTTTTAAATCAATCCTACAATATATTTTTGAGAAGAAGTTAGGAAAATAAACTTTCTCTTTAGAGAAAGAGAAAGAGAAAGAAA
>WEIU01012367.1:0-11816 GCA_013389925.1 Aegithalos caudatus | reverse complement strand
CTAAGATATATTCAATGTTAATTTCAACCAGTTGGAATTTCCATAAACTTCAAAACAATTGTGTCAGCCTATACAGAGGAATTCAGTACAACTGATAACAAATGTACTTGGAAAGCATTACATTATCTTTAAAAAATAAAAACAATGAAATGTTAATTATTAGAGCAATAAATATATGAATAATGAATTTTAATTGCAAATTCCTTAATTCTTTTTCTTTCTAATATTTGGGTGTTCTAATTTGAGTATATGACCCAGGATACAGAAATCTGAAGAAGTGAGTAGGCCAGCAAAATATATTATGCAACGTATGTGAAAAGAAAGCAAAGAGAAAAGCAACCCATCATGAATAATAAAACCGAGATAGCATTTTGAAACAGTACACATGAAAATCACACCTTAAAGCTGGGCGTCAATGACAACATGGGATAACAGTCTGAAGGAATGATAGGATACACTTTTTATGATGAAAAATGGGTTGATCCATAAACTGTTTAATTTCAGGAGTTAATTACAAATGAGATATAATCACTCTGTCTTCTATATCTCCTAAGTAACTCTTCCAAAGTAGTTAAAGAAATTAAAATACTAGAAATTTCAAAGAGAAGAGATTTTGTGAAGTCAGTGGCCAATATAAAATAGTTACAAATGAAAGCTACTCAAAAAAAGCTTTTTTTTTTTTTTTTTTCCCCTGTAAAAATTAGCAAGTCACAGTATGTGCTGATATTCAGTCATAGAAACCAATAATATAAAAATATATATTACATGACAAAAAGGAAGGGAAACTGAATACAGAGGAAGGAAATAAGAAGTATGTGGCTAAGGTTCCAGAGGAAATCATTGGCAACTTTAGGTTTTACCAATTCCATTAAATAAGGAAAAGTAACTTTCTTATATGATAATCAAATAAGAGCATCTTTGTGCATATGAGTTCTTCTCCTTTCTTCCCTTAAGCTACACTATATTTGTTTTTTCATATATCATATCTGTTATCTAATATTTTAATATTTTCTGTACCTTCTCAGATAAAACCCCCCAAATCTATCTTCTTTCCATTTCCTCTCATCTTGCTTATTTTTCTTAGAAGAAAGAACCATCAATATCACAGAGAAGTAGGTATATCTTTTTGCTTTTGCCATTTTAGGTTTATTGAAATTCCAGATTGCATATTATTCTTTGTACAAGATAACATGGGAGCATGCTCAGAAACACTTTTGTTTACTTACCCTTTTTCACTGTGGGGGAAAGAAAATTAAACATGACCCATGGGACAAATGGGAGATGTTCTGTGTCAACAAAACTTTTCACAGGTCCTGTCACACCCTCACATGTGCATCCACACAATACAGAACAAATTCCTGTTCACTGGGACAAGCCCCAGTAACAACACCAGCAAATCAGCATGGAGAAACATAATATCCACTCCCTCCAGTGTCTGTGTTAGGATCTGGACAGGGCTGAGCACTGACTCCTCAAGACCTTTACTTCTGGAAGTATTGAATGTGTGTGTGACAATGTTTTCCCAGTCTCTGTGACTCTGTGGGTTTATTTCTGGTTGTTGACACAGGCTGCCAACCAAATCAGTTCATAGCAATATCAGAGTGTCTTTCCTTCCAAGTAAGATCTTGAAGCTTCCAGAACAGACCTTTAGTGAAGATACTATAGTTCAAGAAAAATGCTATAGATATATCTCAGTGACAGTCTGAGGAATTCACACTGTAGTTTTAGAAACTGTTTTATATTTCCAAACTTATGTCAAGATTAACACAGGATTTTTCAGTCATGTACTCAGCCATTAGGCCCACGCACATGACTTTGATTAAGGTTCAATTTTATATTTTAGTCATATCTTTGTAGAACTTTTCAGAACTACCTATAAACATGTTTATATCTGCTTTTAGATTCTTCAGAGAGTATGTAGATTTTATACTTTAATCATGGATACATGATCATGGATACATTGACATCTTGTGGCAAGTTAATGCAGGTAATGCCTACACAATTATATTAGGACTTGAATATTTCAAGGCATACATGAGTTTTCTGGAGTTTGTCAGTTTTTTTGTTTGGATTTTTTTTTTTCACTTAGACCATATTGCCACTTTTTTCAGGGGATAACTGTAGAAACATGTTTTGGATGATGGTATATTTTCCTTCTCTTTCTACCACACTGCAATTCAAATACATCAGATTAATACAAATAGCAGCCTGTGGAGAAAAGAAAACAAATAGAAACTAAAAAGATTCATTCTTCTTACAGGACACGAGTCTTCTAGAAAATGTGATGTTACCACAAAGATGCTATTGAGAAAGTAAAACACATTTTTGAACAATTTTTTAATTCTCTATAGTTGAAGGGTTTTTAAAATTTTTGTTGATAAGATTGGAAATAATGAGCCAGGAAATAACTCAGTAGTAATTCCCTCAGAGTAGTTGTCCATTTGACCAGAATGAGAACTTTATTAAGATAATATATAAGTGGAAGGGCTCTTTAACAAGAGAAATAAAACCAAACAAGCAAACAACAACGAACAAACAAAAACATGAACGAAACCCCACAAACAACCAAAAAACCCTCACACACAACTTAAAGAGTAAGGACAAAAGGAATGAAACTCAGCACACTAAAATAAGACACCTATATCTGAGGTAGCCTCTCTGGCTGAGATTCAATTGTCTTAACATTCGTATTTACTGTAAATTTTTACTCTCTGCAATATTCTCCCTGGGTTCCATTGTGGCTTCAGCTGATCTCATCTTTCACAGACTTATCTGCTATCCTCATGAAGTTATTTCAGGTGCCCAAACTCTAAAGGTTAAGTAACATCTAAGCACCCCTTTCCTTTCAAAATTTTTTTTTTTTTGATAGTCATCAGATCATGTCCATTTTAGAGAGATTATTCTTTTGAGCCATTATAGATATTGCCTTGAGGATAATGACATTACAAAGGCCATGTTTTGACTAAGACAGCTCTAGTATTTAATTTTCTTTCATTAACATACATGAAGAAATAATACATAATTCACTTCTACAACCTCCCAAGTAAAAACTACACCTGTCTTATCTTCAAAAGAATTTAATGCCAAGTTGGTTTTAGTAATAATATTAGAAAGATATATTTTATATATGGTGAAAGATAAGAAGGAACAATTACATTCTAAAGACTTCTTGCAGAAATGTTATTACTAAATTCTGATAAAGGACCCAAAATTTTGAAAATCTTCTTTTTAGTCTGTTAAAGTCTTTATGTTAGCATTGTTATGAAAAGTAATTTGGGAGCATTTAAAAAATCAAGTATAGTTATGAGAATTTTATGAATCAAGCAAATGTAAATCATGTGATATTTCTTTCCATTAACTATCAGTGATAAAAAAAAAGTTTAAAATTAGATGTTATCCCTTCTTTAATTTTTTTTCCTATTTTATCAGTTGCATGGAAATCAGGAAATTACCACTAAGGGCATTTTTAAAAGGGCGTCATTCTCCCATTTCCCTTCAGTTTATTTTCTTTTTTATTTTTGTCAGAGATATGGCTTGCTTATTATTGTAGAATCATTTCAACCTTCTCTCCTTGGGAATAAAGGCTGGTCTCTAAATCCTCGGAAAATAAACACATTAATAATGATTCAGCATGAATGATTAAGAAAATAAGAAGATAATTCCACTGAAACAATAGAATAGTTGCTATCTGTAATTGCTGCTTCAGATTATGTCTGGATCTTTTCACTTAATTTCCTTAAAGCTGCCTTCAATTGCTTTTCCCTTCAGTTTTCAGAGCAGCTGAATCTCTTTGCTATTAATGCTGTCTAAGGAAATGTCCAAATTTCACTCTGAAACTTTATGAGTTTTCTACTTTTCAGTTAAGAAGAGAGATAAAAAGTATTGTTAAATTCATTCAAAAATCTTCTCAAAATTTCCCATCATCTTACACATTTTTTTCTGAGTAATAGCATAATATTACTAAGTCTTAATTCAAACCAAATTACATGAAAAAATATAACATGCTTAAAAATAAAAATTCAAAATATTTTCAGTCATAGTGAAAGGAAACCAAGCCATATACAATGTAAAGCAAATAATATTTTTTCTCTCATGTTACTGCAGGAGCTCAGGGAGTTAAATCTTGGTCCACATGAAAGCATTTATAGAACAAGAATGACATTATCTTTTACCTTAGTTTTTCCTATTTGTGATGGTGGTGCAGCAGAATTCATGAATCCAGTTATAGGATTTACTTTATGAATGAATCTGCAGTGTGGTAATAGAGTATTTCAACATTTGGATGTTCTTCCTAAGGAAGGCCCGAGCTGAATGCCTGGAAAGTATGCTTGAATTAGAAGTACTAAGATCAAACCTAACTGACAGCTGTACAACAGCTTTTATTTCCAGGTTCCAGTAAGCATATTGTCTATTTTCACAGCTTCCTGGTTCATAGAGTTTGAAAAGGAATGTATAATCCATTTAGCCTAAGGTTGGCATAGCTGGCCTATGTTCATTTTTCTCATCTCTGTGCATGCTGTTTCTTTGCCTGAAATTTGGTTTTTATATCATCTATATCTGTATCTATATCTATATCTGTATCTATATTTATATCTATAGCTACATTTGGATCTATATATCTATATATAATACATTTTAAAAGAAAGCAGTAATAGATGCTTCTCAATTCAGGGCAATAAGTATTACTAGAGAAGTGGAACATCTCTCCAATGAGGAAAGGCTGAGACAGCTTGTGTTTTCCAGTCCAGAGAAAAGAAAGTTCCCTGGTGACCTTGCCATGGAAGGCCTACAAGAAAGATGGCAGATAATTTTTACAAAGGCACATAGTAATAGCACAAGGGGTAATAGATTTGAACAGAAAGAGGGTAGTGTTTGATCAGATATTAAGAAGACCTCTTTTCCTGTGAAAATGGTGAGGCACTGAAACAGGTCGCCAAAAGAAAAGCGGCGGATGCACCTTCATTGGGAGTGCTCAAGGCCAGGTTGGATGGGGCTTTGAATAACCTGGCCTGGTGGAAGGTTTCCCTGCCTATGCTAGGATTGTTTGGAACTAGATGATCTTTTAAATCCCTTCCAACCCAAACTGTAATACAATACTATGATTAACCTTTGTACATAGATAACATTCATCAAAAGACACCCTGATCATTCTTTCTTTTTTTCTTCTTCCTTTCTTGTCAGTAAATAGCTGGGGAAGGGTTGTTTGCTTGCTTGCTTGCTTGTTTGTTTTAAATACCATTATTCCTTAGTCATTCAAATAAATCTGGGAAGAATGTGTTAGTAGTGACAAAGTAAAGTCAGATGCCAGGAACAGTCTACTACCTACCTCTTCTTAGTTCTTACCTTTTCCTTTAAAAAGAAATTGCTTTAGGATCAGCCTTTTATAATAAGTAAACATATTTTGAAAGATCTATTGCTTTCTTCTGTTCTATTATGGGGTTTCCTTGTTCCTATTTAACACTTGTTCTTAGACATAAGAGTAACTAACTCCTTGGTGCTTCAGATGCTATTACTGAGAGAGACAGAAACAAGAATAGACACAAAGAGAGAGTGCCATCTCTCTAGTTCCCAAAGTAATTTATTGCTTTTCCAGTCCTTTCAGGAAATGCATAATGCACCAAAATATTTCAGTCTATGGTTCCTTATTTGTTAGTGTTATGCTTGCACAATGCAACAGACAACATAAAAAATATACCCAAGCCCAGAAACCACTGTGTGGGGATTGCTTTTCTAAGAATTTATCAGTTGTTATGAAAGCTAATTATATTCTTCTTTTCACTTGAAATGGATATATTAACTGTCCATTTCCTTTCTTTTGCTCTTTTTCTCTGGCTAAGATTTGATTGATTGATTATTTTCTCATCAATCTCAGTATCTTCTAGATTGAATTCTGCATTAAATACAAATTAATGTTCCATCTATCACAAGTTACGAGGTTAATAAGTTGTTACATTTATTAATGAGATGAACTAGGTTGTTATCCTTGTTATACTCTCTACAGTTATGAGGGGGGAAAGGAGAATTTCATGGTAAATATACCATGATTACTTTTTTACTGCTACTGCCTTCTGTTTAGTCAGTATTTTCTCTAGAAAAATTGTTCTTTTTCTTTCTTGTGGTATGTTTGGCAAAAGCTCTGCTTGATTTGTTTTTTTCAGTTAATTTCAGTGCAAGTAGGAAAGAAACTGTTACTTACCTCAAAAAGGGACAGCTCAGGTAAGGTCATTGACCTTGCACTGCCCAGATTTGATTTGGTGGTGGAACCAGACTTGATGAGAAGAACTGTTGAGAAGATTGCATTTATAGTTGTTTAACCTATTTGACTATTAAATAGAAAAGATCAACCACTAGTAGAGAAGAAGAAATGGAGGAGTCCTGTTTCCCAATGTTCATGGGGAAAAAAACCTTACCGTGCAATTTTATGTGTTTTTTCTAGGCAGAACTGTTCTGTTTCTCTCTTTTTCAGAATGAACATCTACTGACAGAAGTAATAGGTTAAATATATATATATGTATATATATGTGGGTTTTAGCATAACTGAAAAATTTTCCTTCGCCTGAACTATGTGCAGTCTTGTTAGGTAAAATATTTGACCCGTTCCAACTTTGGTTCAATAAAATTAAGGTTCTCGATCATTTTAATTTCTGGTTATTGCAGAAAAAAATACTTTTATTTAACTATTATAGGAAGAGTACTAAGTAGAATGTGTAGCAAGACAACATTGAAGTATTGTAGTAACAGGAAAGGCAGGAACTTTGATCACATCACATTCAGTCATGTATCTCAATTAATAACATCCCAGATACTGATATAGTCATACTACAAAAATAAAGGCTTTGTTCTATCACACAACATTTACATGTTACATTTATAGTCATTAATCTTAATAGATAATAATCTGACATTTATTACAGTAGAAATGAGATAAGTACAGAATAAATAAAATAAAGTATTTCTGCTTTGAATATGATCTCTGATTTTAGAAAAAAGGTAGATTATTTTATTTTCTTTACGTGTGTACCTGAAGGCATAAATATTATCTTCCTCAACAAAAGATGTCAAATTCAGTAGAAAGTCAAAGGTGGCGTGGTTCTAGTTGTTGGAAAAATTGATGGCTGATAAATAGATCTACCTTCAGCACAGACCACGTGCATGCTCTCAAAACCTATTGTGTAAGAACTACAAGATTAAGGTAATTAAAATCAAGCAAAAGGCCTGCAAGAATTAGTTTTGAAGTTTACTGTTGGCATGAATTACACAATCAGCAGCCAATTTAAAGAGTTTACAGCTACTTTTCTCTGAGGCAACAGCAGCATCCAGAGGCCAGTGAGGCTCAACCTAGCTGTGTTGCTTGTGAACTGCTGATGTAGAATAGTGCTTTTAAGTAGTCTCAGTTTTTCTACCATGGTGAAAGAAGCACATAGGATTTAAGATAGCAATATCAGCAGGTTTAGAATGTCTTTGCATGAATTATTTATAGATTTTAAGTTTTACTTTCCTTTGTGGTATGTATAACATTGACAGAGTTAAAAGAAATCATTCAGGACAGCTTTGTGACTTTCAGCCTTGCTTCATTAAGTGTCTGTTTATTGACACAAACACAGGTGAGCAATAGTATATTCAGAACATTGGTATACATAACCTGTGGGGTCTTCAGGCTGAATCCCTTACATAGATTCTGTATAAGATGTTGTCTTAATCTATTAGAGAGCTGTCAGATGAACTTGAAAGGTTATTTACATGTTATCAATATTGATAGAACTGCAATAGTCACCACAGAACACAAATGATGTTTCATGCTTTCTCCTCCGAGTGGGGAGAAATTTCTTCCTTCCAAACATGTAAAAGAAGCATAGAAATATCCTATTCTGCATAGAAAAAAGTCTGACTATTAACTATGCACAAGACACATTATGGGATTAGCTTGTGTTTTGTAATCTTGCATTAAGAAGATTACTCCAGGTAAATGGAAGTAGCTGAGACATTATGTGATTCCTCTTCTTTGCTTTAGCAGTATTTAATTTTCAGATTTTCTTTCTCCAACTTTATATATACAAGTTTATATATACAACATCTATGAGCTGCATGTCTTCTCTTCAAAATACCATTATCCATAGTATATTTTTGGACATATTTTGGAAAAATTGTTTTCACATGTCAAAGACACAGTTTTTGCAGAGTGCGTTTGATTCATTGGAATAAGCACTTGGCAATGGCAGCGTATGTGTTTTATACATGCAGAAGTAGGATACTTTCACACACAGAAGGATAGGGTGTGAATTTTAGTGCTAGAAAGATAAAACATTAAATAAAACTTCATAAAAAACTCATTTAGTGTGAATTTTTTGCATGCATTCTTATCTTATTTACGTCTTATAATAAATTAAACATGGAGGTTAAAAACATCAGATTTTTCACCTAAATAAACATCTCTTTGTATGAATGTGTTTCAGAAATGTATTGTCCACATGTATACAGGTGAGGAGGTAAGGGGTTTTCCTATGGTTGTGTGTTGAAGCCAACATTTATCCAGAATTTATGATGTTTCACTTTAGGTACTCCCTTCAGTGACTGTGAGTATAAGTTTTAGATGTAAGGCTCATATTAAGCTGTAGCAGGTTTGCACACTCTTCAGTTATTTAATCTGTACTGCAAAAGATGTTGAGATTTTCAGCAGAGATGCAGAGGTAAAACAACTTTCAGTATCAGCAGGAATTCAAAATCCCCCCTTATGGGAACAGTTTATATTTCTTGCTTGACCAACCTGAAATAGCACAGACTTCCATATCTTAAATATGCTGGAAAAAAAGAAAATCTGATGTTTCTTTTTCAAGATCAAGTAAAATATGTTGTAAAAATGGAGAATGAATATCAATTTATAAGGAAATATTATTGCTAGCTTCACAGATGAGGTAACTAGGGTTGGTGCCTCTATGGGTAAAAAGTCTGGTATGCTGCAGCAAATAAAAGCATACTGACTAAAAAAAGAGCCTAGAAAAAACAAATTCAAAATTTAACATTTGGTTTTTAGCAAATCACATGTCTATGTAATAATAATTTTAATAAATTCCTCTGTGAAATAGTTAAATCACAAGTGGAGCATTATTTAAGTGTATCACGGTCTCTCATGTTTTACCAAAACTTTCAACCTGTTAGAGAAAAACTGAAATCATAAAACTCTTATCCAACATTTTGTCTCCATTTGGTTAATACCAAAGATAAACCATCTGCTCTGCAGCGACACATTGTGTCGAGGTGGTTCTGCCATTGCTTCCCTGAGAGAGACACTCCTAAGGAAAGGCTGGAAGCCTCTAGGTATTTATTTCTATATTTCAGAGGAATTGCTTACAGAAATAAATTCTAGAGTGGAAGGCAACCTGATTTTATTTAAAACATAAATTTTGGGGGTTGGAGTAACTAAAAGTCTGTTTTTCTTCTAGTAAGAAGCATTTTGCTACTTAAGCAAAAACTCACTCATCTCTGCTTTAATTCTTTGTTCAATTGAAATGCTATATTCTTCATCACAGGTGAAGAGTCAAGGTAATCATTGAATAAAAGTAGTTCAAACTACTATTATATTACTATTTAATTATTATTACCATATTATTACTATAATATTGCTACTATTCTTTTCAACAATATTAGCTCAACTGTGACCCAAAGTTTTTATATTTTTGTGATGATAATAATTGCAAAATTTAAATATTTATGGTGTTTCAATATATTTGGAGGGAGGGATTGTTTATTTATATCTAGAATACTTTAATAATAATTTCCTGTGATTTTGTTCTGTATGAGAATGACTTACAAATATTTAGTGTATCATTAAGAACTGTTGTCAATGGACATTCTCTTGATTGACTTAGTAGACTTTATTTGGATTAGATCCCTATTTCTTACATTTATATAAGAACAGAAATGTAAATTCAAAATAAATATTTTGAGCTAAATTAAGCCATCTTGTGTATAATATTAAAAAGAAAAAACAATCTACCTAAACCCAAACAAAACCAGTAAACCTGAAACACAGTCACAGAATATGTGAGATTGGAAGGGTCCACTGAAGATCAGCCTGTCAACCTCCCCTGGAAACAGGGTCAGCTACAGCAGGGTCCCAAAGACCATGTCCAAGCACTCCTTAAATATTTCCAAATATGGAGGCTACAAATCCTCTGGGGGAAAGCAGTCTCATTGTTCAATCCCCCTTACAACAAACAAGCTATTTTTTTGATGTTTAAACAGAGTTTCTTGAAATTCAATTTTTGCCCTTTTACCTCATTTCTTTTTACTGAATATCAATGAGAAGAGTCTGGCTCTGTTTCTTTAACTTCCCTCCATGAAGTATTTCACAATCTGTTAAGTTCCCATAAGACCTACTCTTTATCCAGAACAATTTCAAGTCTCTCAGACCTTTCCGATATCTCAGAATCTCTAACACGATAAAATGATTAGCAATAATTTTTAAGGCAATTCAATGCACCTTTCAGGTAAATAAATAAATGTAAATAAAACCAATGTAATTTTTAGATACTTATCAGTTATTACTGTTGGTGAAATTACTAGTGCTTCAAAGGGTTTTAAATGTATTTGTCTGACAGATCCAATTAATGTTAATAATCAGGTAAAAATATTAATTATAAATGTATTCCATACCAAGTATTTAACATATTTAGTTGTACATATATACCAAAAAAAGTATACAAAGGTATAAAATGCAAGTGCATTAAAAAAATTCTTTTGAGGTAATTTTTATTGGCAATACACACAACTACTTTTTAGTTGTATTTTATTATTTTATTATTCTACAATAATAAGAAATATGGAAAAACTTAGAAATTTTCCATCAGAATTTCTGTTTGAAATTGGAAAATTGTATTTTGGTAAATAATCACTCAAAAGGGTGAAATGTACCTCCCTATAGGGGCAATATAGCTGTTACCAGTACTACACAGTAGCAAATTAGACCAGCTACTGGTCTAATGTGTCTGACATGAATCAAGATAGCTCAGAAGATTTTATTTTGAATTTATCAGCAATATCAGTTTTATTACAAAATAATACCTTGGAAATGCATAATAAAATGCACTTAATTATATAAATTATATAATTGTTTGCATAAAATATAGTTTAAAAGATTTTTAAATCTTTTTCAAGTTTCCTTTGTAATGAAGCTACTCTCTAATTAAGGAAGATGTATTGCACTTGTATTTTTTTGTTCCACTTACATTCTTCTTGGTTTTATTTTCTTGGATATGTCTTCTCCATTTTGATGAAGTATGTGCACTACATGAACAATTTATCTTCCCTGTTTTCCAGTAGACAAGAAAAATTGCCCCAGAGTAATCACTGCAAAATTACTACTGTTTATTAAATAATTTAAATTATTCTTTATAAATTGCTGATATCTCTTTGTCTCCTCCCCAGATTTATACTTATTGTGTTTTGTTGAGTACCACTGAAAAACAGCCTGTAACATTTGACTGTCTTCCACATAAGCAGGTTTTCATTTCACTAAAACTGACCCTTAGTCTGGCCATGACAACCATGCTGCCCAATTAAAATTCACCTGCAATTGATTTTGATGTTCCTTCTTCTTCTCTGGGAGATCTTGTAAATAATATTTCCTAGTCTTTTGTAATTTTTCAGCAATTCTTTGAATGCTTTCCTTTATGCTTTCAATTTCTTATTGTTAGTCTTTTGTACAAATTCTTTTTCTACTTTGTCAGCACCATCAAATGGCAGCCACTACACTTATATACCCCTATAGATTATGCCACTAAATGCCTTCTCATTTTTCTTGCTTGCTTTTCACACAT
>WEIU01012365.1:0-23101 GCA_013389925.1 Aegithalos caudatus | reverse complement strand
CTCATTACTCAGCTTTCAGAATCAAACCATAAAACATGTTGTGGTACTACCAATGCAGATCCTTTTTTACTCTTCTGCACTGCTTTGCCATCATAGGCAAAGCTGAATTAGTGTAGGTTTCATCCATACTCATTTAAAATATAGGTTTCATCCATACTCATTAGTGAAGCAAAACTAGGAGAGAAAAGATGGTCAGAATCCTCTGACTTCTAGAAATCTGACCTAGTGAAAGATGTCTCTGCCCACCCACAACATGAAGTTGGACTGGTTTATCTTTAAAGGTCTTTTCTGACCCAAACCATTCTGTGATTCTATGATTCTGCTAAAGTTTTTTTTTTTTAGGATACCACAGGAACATTTTATGCTAATATGAAAGAAAGAGGAGATACAATGAGTAAGTTCATTAATCTGAGTGAAAAGAAGGAAAAATACTTAGCTGAAGGCACTCTTCTAAAAGTAACTGGTAAACTGAAAATAAGTTCTTGGTATTGGCATAGATTACAATGTATTTATGATATGTATTAAAAAGGAGGAGTGTCCTGGCCAAAATTAAAATATCAGTAGTGGTGTGTTAATCAAAGCAGACTGGACACAGTTAGGTCTAGAGTAAAAGAAATGGTGTGAAGTACAGTATCTCAGAATGCATTATGTTCTACTCACAGACCAAAAATAGGAGACTTTTTCTTCTGATTCAAGTGACAGTACAAGTGGAAGTGGCAGAAGAAGAATTACATGGGCAGAGAAATGATTGATCAAAGCCAACTATGATCCATCAATATTGTCCAGACATAAGAAAACAGGAGCCTTACCAGGATGCAGATGTGGAAATATCCATTATGGGTGTGATACTGTTAAAACTTGAGTTGCTGTATATAGTACCTGAATGCTTTTCTGTTCAAGAAAGAGTTGTTTACTCTTGTAGACAAGTGTAAATAATTACTTCAGTGATAAAGTAGCATGGGAGAGCCTTACAAGAGGAAACAGGTTGGTTTGTTTATCCAGTCTTGAGAGGAGAAGATGATTGCTGTCAGTAAATTCACCTGGGGAAGAAGGGAAGCATTAACACAGGAAGTGTAGAAATATGTAAAAATACAAGATGGTGGTCACAAGGTTATATGACTGGAAGCATTTATTAATTCATACAAGTTATTAAGAGTTCTGTAATCTTTCCATATGGAATAGTGGGACAGAAATAACTGGATAGATTTGGCCTTTGTTCCTTGATTTAAGAAGTTCTATATGATTATTTACAGTACCAAGTCCCTAGATTCAGGGACCTGGAAACAATTTTCCAGTTGTACATTGATCCTGATTTCCCCAGGTGAAGTAAATGCATCATCTTTGCAGACTCCATTTGCAATACATATTAATCTGAGATTTTGTTGCAATTACTTCTTAAACTAAGATTTAAGTGCCTTTACACCCTTGTACCTTGTTCTAACCTTGCAGTGTAAAACACCTGTTTAGAAGAGAGCAAGTTGCAGTGCTTCAGTCCAGCATTATTGCCACATGTTTTTCCAGTCCCCATGCTTTTAATTTGTCTTCCTTTTCCTCTAAAATTAGGAATGCCTATAGAAATGAATATCATGGAGTCACATGTTATGTATGTTATGTTTTCACAACACAAAATCAAAGAACCACAGAATGGGTCAGTTTGGGTGGAACTGCAGCTTCCCTGCTCCAACAGAGTCATCCCAGGGCACATGACACAGGGCTGCTCCAGACATTTCTTGGATGTCTCCAGTGAGAAAGACTCCACAGTCTCTCTGGACAATCTGTTTCAGTGCATGGTGACCCACACAATAAAGAAGTTCCTCCTCATGGTTGAGGTGAAACTTTCCTGTGCATCCTTATCCCTCTCATCCTATTGCTTGGTACCACCAAGTCAGTTTGCCACACAAAATGTAGTTTGTATGTCCACTTAAAAATGCTGCAGCCTTTTAAAAGAATGGGCAGTTTTACTGTCAATAGCTTTTCTTTCAGAATAAGAATTTTTTTGCCACATTTGAGCCCCAGCTGCTGCTCTGCATCACACACATGTAGGCTTAGTCTCCTAAACTATGTTTTTCGTCTTGTGATGGTTTTCATGGTTTATTTCAGAGGAAGACAAGCTGTTNCCACACCTGAAATCCTGTGTTTTGGGGCCCTTACTTCTGGAAGGATCCTGAAGTGCTGGAACATGTCCAGAGAAGGGCAGCAAAGCTGGTGAAGAGTCTGGAGCACAAATCCTATGAGGAGCAGCTCAAGGTAGAGGTTTTAAGCCTGGAGAAGGAAGCCCAGGGAACATATTACTGCCTTCCACAACAGCTGCCTGAAAAAGGTTCAGCCTCTTCTCCAGGATGACAAGAGGCCTCAAGTTGCCCCAGAGGAGATTTCAACTGGATATTGGGAAAAACTTGATTGAAACAGTGCTTCAACCACTGGACCAGGCTGCCCAGGGAAGTGGTAGAATCACTGTCCTCAAGGAGTTGGAAAGGTGTGAGGTTGTGGCTCTCAGTGGCAGACTGGGTGCTGGGTTAATGGTTGTACTGGATGATATTATGGGTCTTCTCCAACATAAATAATTCTATGATTCTGTCATTCATACCTTGCAATCCCTCAACTTCCTTAAAAAACCCATTGTTTGCTTCTGCCTTGCATCAGAATTTAATGTTTCCTGTCTGGGTACCAGTTTGAAACTACCACTAATTTGAATTAACTGTGCATAAATAGCAACAGGTGAATTCAAGAGTCCTGGGATGCTGATAGCTCTGTTCCATACAGTGATTTCATTTGTGCCCTACCTGCCATCTGATCTAGTCAGAGATTTTAAGTAAGAACTTGCATGGTTGTACCAATTAACTCCACAAAGTTATCCTGCTGTCATGTAGCTGTTGACCACATTCAAATGAGGATAGAAAAAAAAATTGAAGGGTGGAGTTTTTGTGCCTTTTGCCTGCTTGGCAAGAGACTATTCCTGTCTGTGGTGCTCAGCATTTTGATGACACAACTCAGGGAGAGGGTGTTTTCTCTGTATATGAAATGGACTTTATTTGTAGTCTTTTCAGCTGTTTCCTTAAGTTGCCAGTTTTTAACTGTTTTAAAATGGAGAGTAACACAGCCATTAGTGATCTAACTAGTAATTAATTATGCCAGCTGGTACTATTGGGTATTCAAACACACAAAGTAAATAATTTTTGCTTGCATCCAAGCCCAAGTTACGGAGTAAGTAGCCATATGTCAAACCCAGGGATTACATATTTAGCTATTTTTACCCACTTGCATTTCAATGATGGGGACAGGTTTACCCTGTACTACTGTAGTCAGTTCCAAAAAAGGGACCATTAAACACTAATGAAAATTAATCATGTCCCTACATAGCTGGCTTACTCTTGGAAGTCATCATGTCAGCTGTTACAATTTTTCTCCCCATATTCACTTTTCTTTTAAATAGGATGTTTGTGAGTTGCATTTGATTCAAATTTGTAGTTTTCAGGCCATGGTTCTGTTTGTGAGCACTTGGGCTAGCATGCAGGACTCTTCATCCTACCCACTCTAAATTGAATTTCATAATCAGTTAAAAGTTTGAAATTTGCCAGAAATACTAGAACCTACTGCAGTTTCATTGTCGTAGTTATCTCTCCTTTTGATTCCAGAGGAGGAAGAATGTTGGTAGTAGTATCCTTCTAACAGGCTGTGGCAGCTTGTTTCTGGCCAAATTCTTCCAGCAAAAACAAATAGAAAAGGAGCCTCATACAAATGAGGTCCCTGCATTTCATTTCACCAAAGACAATACTGACTAAAAGGGGTGGAATTATATGCTTGTATGCACCTTGTGAGCTGTTAGACAGAAATGAGAAAAAATTTGAAACATAGCACACAGATATTTTTCTAAGCAAAAACATTTTCTAAATAAGCAGTATTTCTTAATGCTTTTCTAACTTGTGCACTATTCAAGTGTTTTTAGTGTGAACACGCATGGGGCTTGCATGTTGAGCTGATGCAGTAGCAATGAACTGTCACAGTTCTTTTGCAGTCAGACCTTTTAATTTATTCTGGTCCTTCCTTTCAGCACGTAGCCTGCTAGTTGCTAGGCAACCATAACTGATTTTTTTTTTTTTTAAACTGCACATGTTTTTTATGTGGTAGTTGTTGTGGTTATTATTTTCTAATTACATAAGTGGGCGAAAGGATTAAAATCAGAGTTGCATTAATAATTACTTATTTTCTCCTACTGTATCCACAGCACAGCAATTTCAGATTGTTAGAAAATACTGCATTCATTTATAGTATGGATGCACATATACAATGGGAGTGCAAAACAATACTTCTTTGTGAGAGTAGGTTCTATAAAAATGATAGAACAGAATAAGCTGTTATTGATCTGAGTAGATATAATCAGACTGTAGTCTTCTGTCGACCCCTTAATGCTTTTTTTTATGGCCTTAAATGATTTTCAGTAACTAATTACATCAAGCAAAAGCTTGAGGGTCTTCTGTGGCATTCTTAGTTTAATAGAATGTGTGAACAAATCACAGTTGGCTGGTTTTGCACCTGGAAAATAGAATATTGCTGTTTAATAATTTATGAGTTGTATTTTTAATATAAAATACGATGTAAGGGTGGGTGTGTGGATGTAAAAAGAGAAAAGAATGCAGCCATGAGATTAAAAGCTATAATGTCAAGAGCTATTTCAGTAAGACAAGTAGGCTAAATGTGTTTTAAAATTTGATCAGAATTAGTTTATTAGTGGCTGTTTCCTTTTTACTGAAGTCATTCTGTTCAGTATTAGACTCTAAAGCACAGTTGAAGAAAGGCAGCATCAGTGGTTCAGTAATTTTACTCAAATAGAAATTTCTGTTAAGGCTGCTGAAATAAAACACAGCAGTAATAGTCCTTCTATATAGCTAAAATACACAGTCATCCTTTTCCAAGGTGCAGGCAGGTAAGTCACAGTGTGCTGTGCAGTGATGCAACAGGATCCTGCTTTGTTCTGCTTTGCTTTCCTCAGGATCAGTGCCTTGCATGTGTAAGGTGGGCACTGATCACATAATGAATAATTGAATTCCCCCTGGGCTTCTGTGTAATGCTCTTAAGGACTCTGAATGTTCTGCAAGTACAGTACTTCTCTCACAGCATTTTATTCTCATTTTATAAATGGGGAATGGAAACTTGAATTTTAAGATACCACTTCGGCACCAGAGATCCAGTTGCTGATTTTCACAGTGTTGTATATGTTCAGAATAAATTCCATTGATCTCTACTGCTCAGCACTTCCCTCTATGAACAAAAACAAAACAAAACAAAAAAAACCAAATAGAAACACAGTCCTCAATTTTCAAAGGAATAGAAACACGTTAATTTAGTCAGTTGTGTAGAATGTATGTAGTGCATTGTGTTTCCTTGTACTGCTTCCAGTTTCACTTTGAGAGGGCAGTGTGTGATGAGGACAGGTTCTGTCATGTAGCATGACACAAACACTCAGGGCAAGAACAAGACTGGTGCCTTTAAATCCATTGTATAAATGCTTGGATAGGGGAAGTATGAAAGTAATGAATTTGTGAGTCCATATCAAAAGAAATGGCAGGTGCAGTGGCCAGGATTTCAAAGTTATTTGCTGTCAGGAGAGAAATAAGTAAGACACGACTGTTAAAGTTACCTGGCCATTTTATGCTTTTGTCTATTTCAGTAACAAGGTTATTCCCAAATAAATTAGATCTGTTGAGTGAAGTTGCTGGTAGCTGCTACTGAGGTGGCAGTGGTCTCCATGAATATCTATCCCAACAGCTGTATGGAGTACACAGACCTCACTGTCCTCTCCTGGGACAGGGATGCACCGCACACCCTGCCTTGTCTCACCTGTGCTCAGGTGTGTGCCAGAGCCTTGCTGAGACCCAGGAGGCAGCTTGGCAGCTACTGCTGAGCAGGCAGGGGCTGCTGCTGCTGCTGCTGCTGCTGTTGCTGCTTTTACTGTTTCTGCTGCTTTTGCTGCTGCTTTTGCTGCTGCTTTTGCTGCTGCTTTTGATGCTGCTGCTGTGGCTGCTTTTGCTGCTGCCTTTGCTGCTGCTTTTGCTGCTGCTGCTGCTGCTTTTGCTGCTGCTTTTGCTGCTGCTGCTGCTACCGCTGCTGCTGCTACCGCTGCTGCTGCTGCTGTCACTGCTGTCACTGCTGCTGCTGGTGTTGCTGCTTTTGTTTCTGTTGCTGCTTTGGTTGCTGCTGCTGTTGCTGCTGCTGTTGCTGCGAGTCAGACACAACTGTGCAGAATGAGACAGAGGCTTTTGGTTTCTAGTTCTGTGTTGAATGAAAAAATACTCCCAGCTGCCTGTTGGTGCCAAGGTTTTGGTAGAACAGTGCTGATCAGCAGTCTGCAATAGAGTATTTACATTATTGTCCTCTGTGATGGAAGGAGCAGCGTTGTCTCAGGACTAAACTGAGAACAATAAAAAATAGTGGATTAACTGAGCACCAGGTAGTTAGGAAATGAGCAAAATCTGTTTAGTCCTGCTTGTTCATTCATCTATCAGGACCATAAGAAAAATAGTATCTTCTGAAATTCTGATGTTACCTCAGGCATTAAGAAATGCATACTGCATAGTAAGCATTCATTACTCCCATAAAGGGCAGAGCTGTTGCCAGCTTTGTGCTTTATGCCATCCATATTCTCCACTGCAGAATTGCTTCAGTTAACCTTCAGTTTTAGTTTAATGTCTGATAAGATCCTACACCACCCCGGAGGGTGGTTGCAAGACAAAGCCCAGGGGGAAACCAGTACTTGGTAACCTTCTTGCAGCTCCTGTGGAGTTTGGTGTTCCTGAGATACTATCTGAAAATTCAGCTGAGAAAACAGAGCCTTTCTGGAGTAGCTGGGAGAGAAGGAAGTGTGTGAATGTGAACTGGGAAATGCTTGTGAATGCTGTATGCAGTTCTTCACATGACTGCTTTATTTTCTGCTACCCTGTGAAAAGTGCATCCACATGGGGGAGAAAACGCAACCAAAAACAACACAAAACCAACTAAACCCCTAAGTGTCATCAGCACATTTCCTCTCAAGGCGACTTACAGCCATGTATAATTTGGAAAATGGCAAGTAAGAAGATTTTTAGAAGACCCTCAATATGAAAGTGTTATAATAGCTATTAAAAGAGGATTAACAATGGGAAGAATGGGAATCCTGAAAAATTTGGATAGCTCGAAGTTATAGGCAATGTTCTGATACAATAAAGGTTTTATAGATAATCTATCACTTTATTTCAAATGAATGAAGAAGTACAAATGGCAGTAGTGATTTTCAATATAGTTGAAATGATCTTCCCAGAAACCCAACAGTCACTAACAGAAGTTACTAATTTTTTGTTGTTGTAACATCTTGTTAGTCTAATAGCAATCAGCATATAGTATCATGGAAAACAGTATACTTTGCTGTAAAGAGGAATTATAAGAATAACTATATAATGAACAAGACTAAAACAAACTTAAGAGTGACAGAAGAGATAATTACTAAAAATTACTGAACAAAACCAAGGAAACAATAAGAGTGTACTCAGCAAAAGACTGTGGAATTCAGATGCAAATCATCTTTATTCATCTTTAATGATGTTAGATGTCAATGACATATTAATGATACATTAGGACAACAGTTTCAAATTCCAAATTGTTAGTTAATTATCTGTACCAAATTTAAAAATCAGGGTTCCATTTCTAATTCTTTGAAGTAAAAAATGACTTTAATTTTAATTTTTTTTCTTACTATTAGATTATGTGTGCATGTGTGAGAAAGTTGTAGTAATTCTTTTCAGTATGGTTTTGTTTTTCTCAACAGTTCAGGACGGCAGCTGAGTGAAGTCTTCATTCAGCTCCCATCCAGGAAAGAACTACCTGAGTATTATGAATTGATTAGGAAGCCAGTGGACTTCAAAAAGATAAAGGTAAGGAATGGAGCAATTTTGGAAGTGGTGATTCCTCCATTTCTTTCTGTTTTACATAAGGGTGAGCATAAAGTTGTTCTTAAAATAACAATATGACTATTTCATGCTGCATGTATTGGTGGATTAGACTTTAAACATTGTCACACACCGTGTTAGTAATTTTGTTTAGTGTCTATTGCAATGTATCACTGTAATTTCAAGGTCAAATCAAACTATAAGTGTGACATGGATGACATCTCAGTGCCTTTTTCACAAATACCTAATTGTGAATCTGTCAACAGATTTGGTAAAAACACTCTGTTGACAAGGATTTAATAGTTCTAGGGGAATAAACCTATCCCTACATTTAAAGTCATAGAGCCATAAATACCTGAGTTGGAAGACATGGACACACATCATCGAGTCCAACTCCTGTCCCTGCACAGGACACCCCAATAATCACACCAAGTGCCTGTGAGCATTGTCCAAATGCTTTTGGAATTTTGTCAGGCTTGGTGCTGTGACCCCCTACCCTGGGGAGCCCCTACCAGTGCCCAAACATCCTCTGGGTGAAGAACCTTTTCCTGATATCCAACCTAAACCTCCCCTGACACAGCTTCAGGCCATTCCCTCAGGTCCTGTCACTGCCACCCCAGAGCAGAGCTCAGTGCCTGCCCCTGCTCTTCCTCTCATGAGGAAGTTGTAGACCATGAGGTCTCCCCTCAGATTCCTCCTCTACAGGCTAAACACACCAAATTTACCTCAGCTGCTCCTCATGGGGCTTCCCCTTCCAAACCCTAGCCTCATATCTTGGAAGTGCCATGTCAGATCCCAACAGAGTTTGGTAGATGGGGTCTAGGCACATGTTGCACCTTGGTGATGTCATAATTCTCTCTTTCACTTGTGTTACAATTACCAGGTTTCTTTTCTGGAAAGACAAAACTGGAACTTCTTTTAGCAAAAGAGCTCCATTTCTGTTGCTTTTAACCCTTACAGTTAACAAAGAAATTGCTTAGTTTTTGCTCTTTTACCTTGATGCTTTTTTTTAGTAATAGGTTAACAACATAGTTGTTTTAAATAGATACTTACCTTGATGCTTAGGTAAATTTTTTTAAAAGAAAGCTTTTAATGTGTTATATCAAATATTAATTCAGTGTGCTCTCTGCTGTTCTTCTTTTCTGCCCCTCTGTCCATCAATACTTGCCTTCATTTCCTCAACAAATGCCACAGGAAAGAATTCGCAACCATAAATATCGGAGTCTTGGGGATTTAGAAAAAGACGTCATGCTGCTGTGTCACAATGCTCAGACATTCAACCTGGAGGGATCTCAGGTCTGAATGAGTTAATTTCTGTTAAACATACAGGTTTCCCCCATCTAATGTTTTTAATGCTTGTTGATTATTATTTTTATATATAAAATCTGTTCCAATTCTTCAAGTAAAGAAAAATGTCTACATTTTAGAATCCAGAGTTCACTGGACACTACTGCAATGTGAATTTTCAGAAAATTTTGTTTTTATGGCTAATTCTGAGATGAGATTTTTCTGATCTGTGTGTACTTTAGAGCTGCAGTAAGACTATTTGAAATTGTGGTAAAAGATGGTGTGTGGAATGATGCATCACTTTAGGTTTTCCACAGTGGATCACAGAAGTAGCAGATGGACAGGATGTTGTAATTGCTTCTCACTTTTTGAAGGAAGTTCTACTGTCGTTGTTGCTTGATTTTTTGAAACCTGTTGAAATTGGAATTCTGTCAAAATAATAAAATTTTTATCTGCACAGCTTTCCATGAAGCAGCTCCATGGGGTTTCTTGTATTGATATCAAAACAGATAGGAATATGTGAAGTAATTCCACATAAAGAAGGTTAAAATAATTTTTGAAACCCCTGTATCTCATTTGGAACTGTTGGAAAGTCTGGGTCACGTTGATGCCTTAAATATGTAGTGGCCAGCGTTAAAAAAAAAAAATCTTGTACAGGTCTTTAATTCTTCTTGACATAGAAAAGTGTTTTTGTGAGAAACAACAGAAGGTTTTTTGAAAGAACTATTCCTCATAACAATTGAATATGCTGGGCTTATGTCTATGAAAAATAAATGGTTCTCAAGAGGAACTTAGCAGGTTCTGTCAATACCTGACTTTAAAAGAAGGTACAAGAGAAAGTCAATTCTTACTTGACTTTAAGGAAGGAAGTTCTGGAGCCTCACAGCTCATTAATATTGTAAGACAGGAGAGCAGCCATCTCAAAACATTGATGATTATTTTTTATAGATAATAGATAAATAAAAATGTTAGTGTGATTGGCAGCAGTCAAACATCTCAAAAAGCACAGAGGACTTACAGAACAGGGAATAATCTGCAGTGCAAGGCAGTTTTTCAAAAAAAGCACTTGGTGGTCAAGTGAGAAAAGTAGGAATTAGATATTTCATGTTAAGTATTCTGAACAAACTTTTTAAAATTCTATTTATTGAACCCACAAAGCATTAGAGCACTTTTATCACGTTTAGCATACAGACTGCACAATGGCAACCAAAAATCCTTCCATTATCTTTCTCACAAATAACCTAGTGTCCCTTTATGCAAGAAAGTGTATAATGTCATTTAGCCAGAGAAGTAGAATGACAGACAGCCAAGGTAGATGACAATGATGATAAAATCAAATGCAGTCTGTGACCCTGTACTCTTCTAGTAATTATTCTTAATTGTTTGGTGCTGAGTTGTGCAGTGCTTGTCTTCTGACAAGGTCATTTGTTCAGGTGATGACAAAGAATCAGCAGCACAACAAGATTTTTACTATTTTAATCTATGAAATATGTTACAAGCCAAAAGTATTCGCTCTTGAGAGTCCACTCATGCTGGAGGTTAAAGAGAAAATCTGATGTACCCAAGATACTTTGGATACTACAGGATGTTTGGGAACACATGTTCAATTTAGAGCAAGCCCTAATTTGTTTTTTTCAGTCTTTTTAGATCTGAGAGGAAGGAAGAGATGAGCTGCTTGGGATAAATTATTTTTGTTATAACTTTTTTGGATTTCAGAAAAAGCCTAAAGATAATTAAATGAGGGTTAGCCATTTGTCATTATTAACTGTATTGCAAGACAATAACCCATGTTTTAATTAAGATGCTTACTGCTGAAGTCTGTTCCTTTGGCAGGTTTTCAAGGGTGTTACAATCTGATGAAAATGCACAATAGTTCCTATGGTAATAGAAATAATAAGAAAAACATTAACTAGACATTTTAGATGTAATACATTGTAAGAGTTGTTTCTTTGCAGATCACTACTGACAAATTCCTTCATTTAGAGCATGAAGAATTAATGTTGGCATTTCTTGTACAATTCATGCAACAGACATTATTCCTTGGTATTTGAAAAGGCCATGTGCTCTTTAGACTTGCACTGGAAATTTAGGTCTGTGCTGTGAATTTCTGATTCTGCTTGACTTCATAGTTCTGACAGAGATTTGTACCTGTACTGTAGATCTATGAGGATTCCATTGTTCTTCAGTCTGTGTTCAAAAGTGCACGACAGAAGATAGCCAAAGAAGAAGAAAGCGAGGACGAAAGCAATGATGATGAGGAAGAGGATGAAGAAGAGGAATCGGAATCAGAATGTGAGTCCCCTGCTAGATATTGACAAGGAAATAAGTGTGGGGGTGGAAGAGCAGGTTCTGCATGGAGACTGATCATAAGGTTCTGTTCCCCATTGGTGGAAGTAGTTTCTTACTGAGGCTGCTTGGTGTAACATTGTTTTGGTCTTTCAGCAGGGTGTTCTGGCTTACTTCGATTTAAACTATTCTTAAGCCAGAAACAAATCACAGAGGTGCTTTGTGGGCAGCCATAATTGTTTATGAGCCCTTCAGAGCCTTTTTATGCTGTTTGGAAATGGAAGTGGCTGGAAAGGCTGGAGACACTGTTTTTTGGCTAGGGGGCAACCTTCAGGCAGGATGTGACATAAGAAGTTCAGCACACGGATAAGGACCAGGTGATGTTGAAAACACTCTCCATGTGACAAGGAATAAGTGAAACTTTGTTTCAGAACTCTCATTAAATCCCTGCAGATTTGGAAACATGATGAAGAGGAAAAGGATGGATTCCTTCATTGCACTTGGTGCCATCCAGTACATCTATCCAAATTCCAGCTGCCCTTTTCTCTGGTTACAGAAGCTGTAGTGCTTGGTCATGTGACACATGTGTGTGCTATGCCTGCAACTTCAGTAGCTCATTTGGAAATGGATATTTGGATATTTGGAAATGGATATTATGGAATCAGAATAACATGTTCTTTAGAAGGGTCAACTCAAAATTCACCAGTAACCTCCACATAGCATTTCTATACTTGAAAATACAAAAAAGGTCTGTTTATACAAAGGCTAAACATTTCTGTAGTAAGGAAGAAAATACTGTAAAATGTCTGTCTTCACACAGGACCATATACTATCTGTACACACCATACATTCTGAGCATGAAAAGAAGCTGCACATGCTTAACCTAAAGTTACTCTTTATAGTTTAATATATGTTATTCTTAAAACTATTAAAAACAAGAGAAATAAAAGCAAATACCTCTTGCTTTGTTGTTCCACAGTCCATATAAAGTCAGAGGGGATTACCTTTTCAGGCTGCTACCAGAGGTGAATTTCTGTGAACAAGAGACAGCATTTAAAGTCAATTTTTAAATTGATAAGTGATTGTTACATTAATGTACGCTGTTAAACTTCTTGCAGCAAAATCAGTGAAAGTCAAAATCAAGTTAAATAAGAAGGATGAAAAAGGTCGGGAGAAGGGAAAAGGCAAGAAGAGGCAAAGCAGAGCAAAAGCCAAGCCTGTCGTGAGTGATGATGATAGTGATGAGGATCAAGATGAAAATGTAAGTTTTGTTCAGTGAGACTGTGGAAGTGGTTGCAGTGATTGCATCTCTGCCCTGTCCTGCTTGCTGTCAGAATTCTCAACTATTCATGCTTAAGCACATATTTAACTTGTAGTGATCATCCTGAGAGAATTGGGTGGGGGTGTTAACTGTATCTGAGTGCTGTATCTTATGAGATCTGGTCCCAGTGCTGGAAGACAAGAAGTCTGAGAAGTTTGGATCTTATTCCTTCGAGCTGTTCCTACATTCATTGAACCTTTAAGTCTCATGGTCTGTTCGCTTTCGTCCACAGATGAAAAACTTAGAGCTTGATTTTCATTTTTTTTACTTTTTTTTTTAGTGGGTACTTCTATTATTGCAACAAAAGAAAATAGATGTCTTCCCAGTTGTTTTTAAGTGTCTGGATAGAAAGAAAGAGCTGGTGTTTCCTGACTCTCTGTCTTTCCTCTCTAAAGAAGTCTACAGCAGTTAGATGAAATTTCATGAAAGCGAAACACTAGATAACACAGTACCTTTCTTCAGGCTATCTTGATTTGTCAGTTTAATTGTCATATTTCTTCCTCGTACTTCCTTTTATTTTTCCTTCTTTAACAAGTTCCACAGAATAGCTGGAAAGAATTTCTGACTTGTCTTGTGTCTCTTACCTCTAGGACCAGTCGGAAGCAAGCGGAAGTGATGATGAGTGATCCATAGGGTTTATTTTCTTGGCAGAACTGACCCCTTCCCCTTCTCTTCTCTTTTCTCCTATTTTGCACCCAGTGAATTCTTTTTGTCAAATAGACATCGAGTTGTTTCTGTATTCTCATTCTCTATAAATTAGCTTTAGGATAGTGCCAGACAAACATATGATATCATGGTGTAAAAAAGGCAAGAAAATGTAACATATTGTGACCAAACGGGCTTCAAAAAACAGCAAAGAAAACTTTTGAGGGAAAATGTGGGTTGATAGTATATTTCTATGGGCTGATTTTGACTTGGTAATGGTTTGATTGTGCCTGGTTTTATGATTTGATAAGGTGTTTTTTTTTCAGTGGCATCAGAAAGGCAAAAAAAAAAAAAAGTCTTTTGTAGCACTGATAACCAGGAGAAGTCATTAAAAAACACTGGTTATTTTATTTTTCATCAGGCAGTTTTCAAATTTTTTATTTGTCCTGTATTGGTTTTTTACACTGTGGTACATATATGCGACTTTGTTTAATAGCTTATTAATGTTCAGTAGGTAGCTTTCATACGTCTTGCCCCATATTCGTTCTTCCACTTTACACTTGATGATCTTCAGAAAAAAAAATGCTTTTTGAATTGTATCAAATTTATGTCTACTGTAAACTTTGCTTAACTTTTTTTTTTTCTCTATTAAATAAGTTGGGTTTAAAATGCTATTGAATATTGCAATCTATATAGTGTAACGTATGGCTTCTTTCATCAGACTGATCTTCTATGTTACCAATGTGGATTATCACCTTTTCCCTAAAGTGTACTTAATCTTTGCTTTCTTTGCACAATGTCTTTGGTTGCAAGTCATAAGCCTGAGGCAAATAAAATTCCAGTAATTTTGAAGAATGTGGTGTTGGTGTTTTTCTAATAAAGAGATAATTGAGTTGAATAGATGCAGCCTTGTGTTACGAGTTCCACAAAAATATTTTTATAGTAGCAATGAGAGGACAGGAGTGTCTCCTGTAGAGAGCTCTACTACTATATGTTTTATATCCTTCCTGAATATAAAATTCAAACATCATAGAAGTATCTTCTGAGATGGAGAGAAGATACGCAATACACTTTAAAGAATAATAAAATTGATGTAGTAGATGATACCTTGAAATAAAAGCATAATTCATTACTTAATTACAATTGAAGTGATAAAGCAATAATTTTTTTTTTTTTTCCTTTCAGGAAAGGTATGTTGATACAGGATATGAGTATAAAGGGGATATATAAAGGGGATATGAACACAATTAGTTATGCAGGCAGTCAGCCCACCTTTAAGTCAGTTTATTTAAAGTCTTGTTTTGAGTATCACAGTAGTGATGCAATAAGATGTGGTAGTGTAAACATTTGAACTATATATTTGCAGTTAACATTGCTACTCTGCAAAATCAAACCTTAAATTTGAACATGCATTGTGTAAAGAATGTACAAGCTTTAGAAGCCTCTTTGTAAACAGAACATTTCATTGTTATGTGAACTTCTGAAAGTGTGTCTGCAATAAAACTCTTCATACACCCTTGCAGTATGTTGACTGGTTCAGATTTTTGTAGCTTATTTGAAAAGTGATCAGAAAGTTGGACTGGTGCTCCTTTGTTTCTATGAGCCCTGCACTGAGAGAAATCAGCTTTGCTTAGGTTCAGGAGTTTCAAACATCTTATTCCTAGTGTGTGCCCCATGGGAGTGGAAGTCCCAGTGTTTCATAGAGGTGTCACTGATCCCAGAGGCTCACTGGGATGATGCCAGGGTCTAAAGCAGCAGTGCAAGGAGCAGAGTCCTGGTGGACACCAGGGGAACATGAGCCACCAGTGCATTATTTTGGCAAAGAAGGTTTCCTGGACTGTATCAGGAGGAGTTGCCAGAATGTCCAAGGAGGTGATCCTTTCCCTCTCCTCAGCACTGGTAAGATGTATGTGGAGTTCTTAGTGGACTCCAGCTGAAGAAAAGACATGGACATACTGGAGAAAGTCCAGCAAAGGGCCAGTGACACAGCCAAAGGGCTGGAGCCTGTGACATACACAGGGAGCCTGAGAAAGCTGGCACTGTTCAGCAGGAAGAGTGGGCTCAAAGGCACCTTGATGTGAATTAGTATTGGGAGAAGGGAAGGGGCAAAGGAGGAAAAGCCAGGATCTTCTCAGGACAGGGCCAGGAGGCAGTGGGCACACACTGAGACATGGGCAGTCCCCATGAATATCATGAAACTTGTACTGTGAAAGTGACTGAGCCCTGGAACAAACTGCCCAGAGAGCTTTTGAAATCCCCCTTGGAGATGCTTCAAAGCCACCTGGATGTGGCCCTGCTTGAGCAGTGGGATTGTACCAGATGACCTCCAGAGGTGCTGCCAATAGCCCTCCTGTGATTCTGTGACACAGGGTAGTTTTCAGTGGCAGTTTCAAAAGACCGTAAAGAAATGTCATTTTTTCACTGCAAAATGAACCAAGTCTGCCAACCTGTTACACATGACAAAAAGCAGTAGGCTCCAGTCACTGCTGGCCTAGCCTGGATTTAAAATGACAACTTGGATATGAAAGGCACAGTATCACATTACCCACCCACAGAGTCCCTGATGACTTTGCAGTGACCCAGTTTCACTTATTTTTCAAGAACTCATTATTTGCAGATGGGCATTTACCGGGATAATAAAAATTAACTAAGAAGATACAACATTTCTCTTGAAATTGAAAGTTTCTTTGGTTTGGTCAATAACTAAGACATATGATGGTATCAGTTTGCATGAAGAAATACAATTGAATTCTTAGCTGCAGTTTCTTTTACCAAGTTTTAGTAATTTTGAAATATTTTCAGTTTCCTCTCTGAGTTTTCAGCAAACCTCCCAAAATACCTGCAATTATTCTTTAACATTAAATAAAATACATTTAGGATGTAAGACATGCTTATACCTCCACTGCAGTTGGTCCTGTTATTTTGCTTAGGATTTGAGTTCATTTCTACCAGAGTAGAATTTTAATTGTTACCTTGCTGTTTCTCTGTATGAATTTACTGTATTTTTCAAGATAAGTTGTTTTCCTGGCAATCTTAGCACATTATTATACGTTATTATATGAAAGAAAAAGGTACTGGGAAAATTGTTGTAATGCATAAATTTCAAAATTGTTTACCAAAAAAGGAGAAAACCTTTACTTAAGGTACATAGAAATCTGTGTTTAAGATGGAGCTATTTTCTCTTTTACAGAATTCGCTCTCTAGTACAAAGTGATGAGCAAAACATTTGAAATACCTTTTGGACTGTACCCAGAAAAAAGCACACTGCTGCAGTCCATAATGAGGAAAGCTCATTTGCTGCCTTAATCTCAAAATTAGTGTAATTAAAATTGAAAATGGTGTAGATTGGGCTCTGATGAAGACAAGCAAAGTGAAGTAAATAGCAAGATGTTTTCTTTGATGCATTGGTTTCTCCTGGCAAGTAGGCAGCAGTGTAAGTGGGCCAGATGAAAAACATTTAACATCTTTTATACTTTTCAAATGCTATTAATGGTATTTCTTTTCCCCTCACATCTTCAGAAAGAAACAAAATACAGACTCTTTTGCTTGTTAATATAAATGGCTTCCTCCTTAAATGTGTCTGGTCCTCAGTGCAAAGTATTTTTCACTCCCTCAGCTCATGAATGAAGCTGGTGGCTCAGTGGTTGTGGAGGAATAAAAACACAGCAAATGCTGCCACAGCCTCTGTGCACACTGAGATAAAGGACAGCTGATGCAGTGGTAAGCCTCAAAGTTGTGTGCACTTATTGAGCTGTTGATACATGCTCAGTCCTGTCAACTAAGCATTTATAGCTCTGTTAACAATGCCCAACCTACTGTCACTTTTTCATGAATGCTTGGATGGTCAGGTTCACCAAACACATAGTCTAACCTAGGAAACGGGACACAGGTTACTAAAAACAAAATTAGTTTTTTATAAAGGGATTTTTTGCCTGGTGTCTTGCTTTCCCCTCTGTTCATCCTCTGAAAAACCTCTGAAATATTTTAAAGCTCCTGCAGTTTTTGAATAGGGACTTCAACTGTATGCTGAAAGGTAGGTTCACAAAAAGAGCTACAAAAAGCAGTTTATGTGGTTGTTTGACCTTAAAGAAGAAGGGTGAGTATGTTCAGGGTAGGCAGAGAGGTGAGTGATGCACAATTCTGACTCCTTTGCAGCTGACTTGTGTATCATTTGGGGAGTCACTCATCCCTAATCTTTTTGTGCTGGTAAAAGGTGTAGAAGGTAGGTGAGAAAAAAGCAATAAGCAAAGGGTGTGAAACAGGTCACAAGTCAGCATTCACCTAATTCTGTTTTGATGAAACTGAACATTCCATTCATTGGGAACAGAACTCTAGGGCTGTGCAGTCATCCTATGAGTGTTTAAACAGCAAGGACCGTGTTTGCACAGGGGTAACTTTGTTAATTACATTGAAATGAAAATGCCATGAAGGATTATCCAGAGGCAGCCTGCCTGTTCTCTCTGAGGAAAGTCAGAAAGTGTATTTCATTCAAGAGGTATTTAAACATGGTATAAACCAAAAATTAACTGGAGGTTGGTGCATCCTCTTTTTTCCCCCTTTACAACCAGGAGCTGAAGTGAGAGCAGGTTGGTGCAGACACATCAGTACTTCTTTCTCATGCAGAAGTCAAATCTTCTTTCCAGATGCTAGTCCTTGTCTCCATTAGCTTGATGAAGAGTGTCAGTGTGGCAGTGTTTACCATATTTTTGGCTCTGTGATGGGTATGCTGAAGAACATGTTGAAGTCTGTACCTTGATCAGACACTGTTGTGTATTCTCCTGTCTGTATTATAAAGAGCTTGTGTTTCAATCTGTATGGTGTTTTTCCTTCCTTGTTATACTTGTGACCACAGCAGACACAGTAAGAATAAAATTCTTATCCAATTAGATGGTGACAGCTTCTGTTTTCTTCCCCTGTATGCCAAGTTGCTGTCAAAAAGGCTGAATCACAACAAATTACTGCAACATGAAGTTGTTATGTTTTCAGAGGGACCAGAAAAAATTGTACTGGAGATTTATACACAAGACAAGGACCATTTTCATGACAAATTCCAATTTAGATTGCTGGGTTTGTTCTTGGTATTCAGTGTCATGTTTTCACGCACGAGCCACTGTTGTGATGACATATACTGATGTTTCATTACATGAGTCACTTTTGGTGATATAAAGGGTTTAAGCTGTGTACTGCATCATCTGACAGCTGCAAAAACAAACTTAACATCAGCTATTCTCACACCAAGATTTGGAGATAAAATCAAGAGAGGACCCCAATACTAAGACATTAATTCATTGCAAGTGAAAGAGAACTACTTATATGCCAAATGTATTTTTTTTTTCTCTGAAACAGACGTGGCTTCTGGTAGAAGTGAGTTTGTATCCACTTGTATTATTTGTATTATGGTTTATACTCCATTTTACAGTACTAGTACCTGTTATGTGCATTCTCCCCTTAGGCTTCCAGCATAGCTTCTCCCCATCACCTTCCATTGGAATAAATTTTGTATGTACTTGAGTGCCTTACAGACTTAAAGAAGCTAGTGCTTAATTCTGCAGCATTACTTCCCATCTCCTTTGTCACTCTAACATGAAATGAGAAAGAGGAGGAGGGAAAAGACATTATTCACTTAGAATTTCTCTTTTTTCTGAGACCAGGACACCTTGTTTCTATTAATGCTGGTGTCTCCTGGCATAACCCTAGGGATATGCCAGTGTTCTTTCACTTTTAGGAGTTTATTTGAGCCATTCTTATTGTCAAGGAAGAAACCAGTGATGCTGAGCCTGTCTGACATTCTGCAGATTCACAAAAGATGGTAAGTGTTCCATTCCAGTGCACTTAAGCACTCAGAAGAAGTAAATAGGTCTTTAAAACTTTGCAGTTAATTTCAGCTGCATAAGGGGCAGTCTTAACAAAGCAAGAACATTTTACTTCTGCTTTAGAAAACTTTACTAGACCAATTTCCACTGCTGTATCACTTAAATGAATGTAATTTTTTGATCAGTTTCTTTGTGCCATCCTCTACTGTTCCTGTGTGATAGCAAAGATTTAAGTCATAGTCATTTTGAGTCATTACAGGAAAATGATTCACCCTGGAGGTTGGCCAGGGTGATGCCCACCTTTGAGAAGGGTCAGAGAAAGACTGAGGGAGCTGCAGGGCTGTGAGTGTGACCTCAGTGCTGTGGGGAGGATTGTGGAGCAGATTGCCTGGAGTGCCATCACAGCAGGCACAGGACAGCCACGGGATCAGCTCCATCAGCAGAGGTTTGTGAAAAGCACATCCAGCCTCAACAACTTGATCCCATTCCTTGGCAGGGTGACACACACAGTGGATAAGGGAAAGGCTGTGGATGTCATCTACCTGGAGCTCAAATCCTTTGGTGGTGACTCCCACAGCATTCTCCAGGAGAAGCTGGCAGCCCATGGCTCCGACAGGTGCTGGGTAAAAACCCGGCTGTGTGGCTGGGCCCAGAGTAGTGGTGCATGGAGTTACATCCCAGCTGGAGGCCAGGGGTGTTCCCAGGGCTCAGTACTGGTGCCAATCCTGTTTAATATCTTCATCAATGACCTGTGTGAGGGGATGCAGAGTCCCCTCAGTCACTTTGCAGGTGACAGCAGTGTGGGTGTCAGTGCTGATGTGCAGGAGGGCAGGCAGGCTGTGCAGAGGGATCTGGCCAGGCTGGATCAGGGCTGAGGCCAATGGTGTGAGGTTCAACAAGGCCCAGGGCTGGCTCCTGCCCTTGGCTCACAACAAGGCCAGGCAGGGCCACAGGCTGGGGCAGAGTGGCTGGAAAGCTGCCCCCAGGAAAAGGGCCTGGGGGTGCTGGTGACAGTGACTGAACAGGAGCCAGCAGTGCCCAGGTGGCCAAGAAGGGACTGGAAGTGGCCCTCTATGCTGTGGTCTAGTTGATAAAGTGGTGTTTGGTCAAGGTTGGACTAAATGATCTTAGAAGTCTTTTCCAACCTTCTCTGATTCTGTTAATTTTTTCACTACTTCTAGGGAATTTGGAGGATGCATAGATGCTGTTTAGCAGGGTCCATACCAGAATCAAAATACATTGCAGGAGTGATTTCTCTGAGATGGATTGATTAAACAAAAATCATCAACAACAAAACACACACACACAGACACACACAGACACACACACACACACAAAAAAAAAAAAAAAAAAAAAAAAAAAAAAAAAAAAAAAAAAAAAAAAAACCCCCAAAAAAAAAAAAAAAAAAAAAAAAAAAAAAAAAAAAAAAAAAAAAAAAAAAAAAAAACACCCCCAAACAAACAAAAAACCAACCAACCAACCAAACAACAACAAACCAGAAAGAAAGAAAAATAAAGAAGAAATGGCTTGTCCTAAATCTGGTGAGGTGATTATTCCTGCTTATGGGCAAACAAATTGAAAAGGCTGTTACTGTCTCTTTTTGCAGACTCAGTTCAAAGCATCCTCTGTGTTCCCAGAACATAAATGCCAAGTTCAGCTGATTTGAGACCCAGCCACCAAGCTGTAGGTTAAGGGGAGAAGCTTGAATTTATTCTTCACAACCACTCAAGTGATGGATTTTTTTCTTTCTGCCATGCAGTGATTCTGTCCATCTGGCTACCTCTGGGGCTCATGCTCTTTGCCTCTTCCAGCTGTGCTGTTGAAAGTTCTCACCTGAGAGACATTGCTGGAAAGATAAACATGAAACTTGATGCACTTTTTCTAACCTTAGTAATACAGAGAGGTACAGAAAAACACCCTACTGTGAAAGCTGCATTCACCACAGGTGTAAACATTTTCAGGAAGGTCACACATGTGTCATCTTTTTGCTCACAGAAGGGCTGGAGTGTGTGGAGCTCACAGTTGTCATCTGGGTGAGATTCTGGGTGAGAATTAAGGCACAAGCAATGCAGATGTCATCATGGGAGTCTGCTAGAGAACACCCAGGCAGGACAGTGGTGCTGATGAATTAATTACTCTTTGAAGAACTAAGAGAGACCTCTAAATCAACTGCACTTGTTTGGGGCAAATGGATTTAATGTGGTGGACATTAGCTGGGAACACCACACACCTGGCACAGGAAGGTCCAGGAGATTCATAGAACACCTGGATGATCACTTCATGGTACAAGTACTAAGAGAGTTGGCCAGGAAAGATGCTCTCCTTGATTTGTTGCTTGCCAGACAGAGAGGGTTATGAAATGGGGATTGGTGTCCATCTTTGCCACACCTCAGCCATGAAGCAATCAGGCTTAAAATCTCTGACAGAAGGAGAGGCACCAGCAAAACCTCAGCTCTGGACAAGAGCAGAGCAGATTTCAGGCTGCTCAGGGAATCAGGGAGTAAAGTGCCCTGGGAAAATGCTTTTGCAAGTGCTGGCTCTGTCAGTGCTGGTCACATTTTCAGCACCATCTTCTAAGGGCACAAGAGGAGGCAATTCCCAAATGTCAGAAGCCAAGCAGGGAAGGCAGAAGATGGCTTGGCTGAGCAGGAATCTTCCTTGGGAGGTAGAGGCAAAAAAAGAAGGTGCAGGCTCAGCAGGAGCGAGGTCAGATGATGTGGGAGGAATACAGAGATGCTGCTCACCACTGCAGGGAGAAAATTTGTCATGCTGAAGATCCACTGCAGTTGAAACTGGCCACAATTGGAGGACAATAAAAAGAGGGAGGTTTTATGCATTAATAGCAAAAGGCAGTGGAGAAATAACATTGTGCAGTTACAGGATGAGGATGGTCACCTCAAAAACAGGGACATGGGCACTGCAGAGATGTTTAATGCTTTCTTTGTCTCTGCCCTCAGTGCCAGTGATGGAATAAGAGTCCCAGTGCCCTGAGCTGGAGGACAGTGCCTGTGAGAATGATCATGGGAACTACCCATCTCCCTGTAAATCTACAGAGCCCAATGGAATTCATCTGAGAATACTCAGAGCTGGCTGATGTCATCATGAGACCTCTCCCAATGATTTTCCAATGGATTTGGGAACCCAGATAGCTCCCAGATGATTGAAAGCTGGCTGATGTCCCAATTTTCCAGAAGAACAAGGATGAGCCTAGAAACTCCAGGCCTGGCAGTCTCACTTCAGTGACTGGCAGATTATAGAGAATACTGTTCTGGGAGGTATTGAAAAACACCTGAAGGACAATGCAGTCATCAGTCACAGCCAACATAGGTTCATGATGGAAAAGTCCTGCTTGTCAAAATTAACTTTTATGATTGAGTAACCCACCTACTTGATCAAGGGAAGCCAGCTAATGTAATCCTTTTGAATTTCAGGAAAGGCTTCAATACTGTCTCTCAATACTGTCTCTGGACAAAATACCCAGCACACAGCTGGGTAAACACAACATGTGATGGGTGATCAGCTGGCTGATGGGCTGAGCACAGGGGGTGACAGTGAATGGGGTGGCATCAGCCTGGGGACCTGTCACTGATGGGGTTCCATGGGACTCCATCTTGGGCTCTGTGCTCTTCAACATCTTCACTAATTATTTAGATGCAGGACTGGAAGGGATATTATCTAAGTTTGCAGATGGGACAGAAATTGGGAGAAGATGTTGGCTCCCTTAAAGGCAGGGTGGCCCTGCAGGTAGACCTCAATGAATTAGAAGGCTGAGAAATTATCAACCATATGAAGTTAAGTGAGGGAAATTGCTGGATTCTGCACCTGGGATG
>WEIU01012364.1:100273-122349 GCA_013389925.1 Aegithalos caudatus | reverse complement strand
GACCAGTGACCTCACTGGCAACAGAAAACCGTGGGAAAGAGATGGGACTGATAAAGCCTTGAGTTGTTTCAGGGAAAAATCAACATCCAGCCCCACACGCACACACATGTCTGCCCGGCTCCGCGCGGCGCAGGCACTTTGCAGGCTCACGGTTCAGATGGAAACCGGCTTTATTGGAAGCGCCGTGCTGTTTGAGGACGCCGCTCAAAGGGCCCTCGAGTGGGATTAATCAGTGGCCACTGCCCAGGGCCGGGGTGGCAGCGGTGGCACCGCGCTCGGGCCAGGTCTGGCACGGCACCGCGGTGGTCCCGCCGGGAGCTCGGCCCCCTGCCACGCTCCCACAGCCTTGGAGCCTCTTCCAGTGCCAGCTCACGGCGCTGCCAGGGCATTTGACACCTACCCCGTGAGACAAAACTGCCGAAGCCCGACTTTAGGCTTTGTGACACTGGGATGAATCGTTGTTTTCTGGTCTCTTTGCACAATGCTGGAAACTTTAACCCAAAGCCCGGCATCGAGCGAGCATCTCCCTTTCCCTGCTCTTGCAGGAAGGAGGCAGGAATCTGTTTTTCAGAGCCCTGCTCTGCTAAAATCCCCCAAGGCAGCAAAAGAAAAAAAAAAAAACTCCAAAAACGTGTGCGTGTGGGAGAGAGACAGAGAGAAGGGGAGGAGGGAGAGCGCTGAAGTGGAGGTTCCCAGTACGAAAATAATGCCTTTTATTTTGAAGAAAATAATCAGCGCTGAGATCTGGCAACACGTGGGTTTCCCAAAGCCCTTCTGCAGAGACCGCGGCGGCGATAAGAGCCCGTCGCCGCTCGGGCCAGCCAAGCCACCCTTCTCCCTTGGCCTCCTGGGGTGCTCCCTATCTCCCTCAGCCATCTCTGCCAGCTCACCCACGCTGCACCCGACAACACCGAGGTGTCTGCAATTCCCCAGCACCTCGCCAGCAGCTCCGGAAAAGCCAAATCCCGGCTCCCGCCTGCCCTTCGCCCACGCCTGCCCCAGCCCGGCAAAGCACAGCTCCCCCCCTTTCCCTTCCCGAGCAGTTTTTGGGGGCTGAACCACATCATCCTCCCTTCTGAAGTGAAGCAACAGCGACCTGAACCAGCCGTCCTGGGCTGGAGTTGAAATCATCATCCCAGCAGTGTTTGTAAACTGAAAAAGGGGAGTAAAACCTTTGCTTTAGGTCTCAGCACTTTGTTGCTCTAATTCTGGTGTTTTGTTTTCACTATGAGAAGTGGTCAAGAAGCCGAGCTGTTATTAGCTTACATTTCCAAATGAAAAGTTGCTTTGAACCAGAAGAATTAGAAAAGTGTTATTTTAGCAGTTTTGAGACCCGCTCCTCCTCCCTTTCCAAAGTGATTTCAGTTAGAAACACATACATCTCCAAACCAAACTTCCCATAAACATGTGTTTTTGAGAGATTAATACTCTTTCCACTGATAAAACCATTTAAATGGGTTCCTGAGATTGGTTGTTTCAGGCTCTTACTCATATCACAGCCTGAACCAAGCCGAGCCCAGACCTGCCACGGAGGAACACTTTTCTTCTCCATTAGAAAGGAATTTACTGTCCAGACTCCATCTTTTCTGGGCCCTGTCTAAGCATCATTATCTGGGTTCAATTGAAGTGTAATTGGCAACATGTTTTTCTAGGATTACACTTCATTATGAACAGAGCGGGCCCGAAACCCACTTCTCCTGTAATCGGATCCCTTCTCCAGCCTGTGCTCCTGGAGAGTGGTTTATAATCGACCCCAGGGATCCCAGGGGGGATTGTGAGGGGCATCTGAACCACCCCAGATGCAACAGAGACCCCTCATGGGCTGGTTCAGTGGAGACGACAGGGAAGGATTAAACGGGTTTAGCTGCCTGAGGGGAGCTGGATTTCGGGAGTGTCACCCATGTCCCACGGGAGGGAGCAGCCAGACCTCCCCCACTGCAGGCTAGGGGAGCTGGGGTGCAGGACTGGGGGTTCAGCCCCTCCTGGCCTCTGCTGGGCATCTTTGTAGCCAATTCCCACGGTACAGTGACCCCGGGAGCAGAGCCACAAGCAGTGGGTGACCAACCTCTGCTTTGCTCTTCCCTGGAGAGCTCCAGGCTTTGCCACAGCCAAGCCAGGGAATTATCAGAGGAAATCTTTCCCCAAGCCCTGAATTAACAGTGCTGGCCCCGTGCTCGGGGCTGTTTCCCCTCTGGAATCACAGCAAGCATTGCTGCCATGCCTGTCCCTGGGACCCCTGTGAGACCCTCAGGGGCTCAGGAGCTGGTGAGAGCTGTCCCCTGCTCCGGCTGGCTGTGCCTCTCCATGGTGGGAACTGTTTCCAGAGGATGGGTGTCACGAGGACGGGGCTAAGCCATCCATCACACCCAGCACTAATTGGCTACCCTGCTTCAGAGGCCAAGGAATAAGTGAGCTGCAAAGATTGATGTCCCTTCCCTGCAGCAGGAAAAACTCTCCGGGCCAGGACTGAGGGTGGATCCCTGCCAGGGACCTGGGATTGCCTACGTTTGCCTGTGCCAGGCCTGTCCTGGGGATGAAGGGCTCCAGACTTAAGTGTCCCTGGAGGGGTGATGGTCAGCCCAGCCACCAAACCCCCCTCTCAAGCTGGGACCATGCTGCTCCCTCCCCTCCCGCCTTCCCAGCTCTGGGAAATGTCCCAGGAGAGCAGCCAGCTGTGAAAAGCTGCAGCAGCTGGAATGTGGGAGGGAGGGCAAGGCTTCTGGAAAGCCAGAGGCAGCCGAAGAGCAGGACTTATCTGTTACCTCCCCGTGAACTGACACCTCTGATTTAACCCCGTGCATGCCTGGGATGCCCTGTCCGCACATCTTCAGTCAACATCACCTCCTAACCTCAGGTCCCACTGCCGCCTGCCAGAGCCACAGCTGTAATTTCCACAGCAGAGGCCTCACAGGGATGCTGGACAGGATTCCTGGCTGTGGACAGGCTGCCTCGCTCTGTGGTTAAGCAGATTCATCACAGGCAGGAGAACCAGGCAGGGCTTTCAGGAGGTGATTTGGGATGAAAGCGTGGAGGGATGAATACGGTATCACCTCCGTGCTTTGTCAGATCTGGAGCAGGGCCAGGAGAGGATTGTTTGCCCTGGCTCTGCTCCAAGCCAGAGGCACCACAATTGCAAACTCCCCCCCACTTCCCCGGCCCACGCAATCCAGAGCCCGCCCAGCCGACTGCTACGGGCAGTCCAGGGGAGGGAAAAACAACATTTTCCCACAAACCCGTGGCCTCACCCTTCCCCAGGCAGGGACAGGGCAGATCCTGGAGCTGAAATTCGGCGCTGCCCTCACCGCCCTGGCAGGGCTGTGTCCTCACACCTATTGCCCCACGGCGGGTCTGGGAATGCGGCTCAGCCCTGCTAATCCCATGGGATGGGGCTCCACGAGGCTGCACCTGCCACAGCTGGGACACCCTGGAGCTGCTGCTGTCCCCTTGAGTCTGTGCCACTCTGTGTCACCAGGTCAGGGACGGGATCACCACCCTGCTCTGGAATCAGCAGAACATCCTGATGGTTTAACATCAGGCACCACCAGTGGGTTAGGCCCTTGGCGTGCCTCAGTTTCCCCACCCATAATGATGCTGCTGCACTGGGCACTCACTTTACAGAGAAAACACAACGAGTGATAATTAATATTGCACCAAACCTGCCAACAGACGGGGTCACTGCTTGTCCAGGGCTGAGGTCAGGGCTCCCCTGTGGCCACACGTAGTGGACAAAAGACTTGTTGCCACTGGACACTGGGCTGCTCCTGTCTGGTATTTTGTATGCAGAGAGGGTGATGGGGACAAGGTGAGGGTGATGGGGACCAGATGAGCTGCTGTGGCACAGGATGGTCCCCATGACCACTGCAGCCCTGGGTTCCTCAGCTCTCCCTCTCAGGGGTGGGATGAGCCAGCCCCGGAGGTGCCAGCCCCGCTCCCACCTCTGGCCGCTGGAAAGCCTTGGATGGCCTCAGGGCTGCACCCGTGCTAGGAAACAAGAGGAGCTGGGATGGGAAAACCCGTGGCTGGTGAGGCGAGGTCCTGGCCTTCCCCCGGGGCCAGTCCCCAGGGCTCCAGGGAACACAATGCCTTTGTTTGGGAATTGGCCTGCTCAAGGAGCCCTTCCCTCGCTCAGCCCCAAAACACCAACCCTTCAAAAGGCCTGTCCTCCCCCTCCTCTTCCCCCAGCAATGCTAATGTGCCAGGCCTCTTCTCATGAACCCTGGGAGAGATCAGGCTGGTAGACAGTTTCACCACTTGTTAAATGTGTGTTTAGCGATCTTGTGAGTAGACAAGAACAAATACAAACAAGCCGGGCTGGAGAGCCCCTGCCCCTCCGCCCTGCCTGGAACGCACCAGCCCCAAAAGCCTTTCTTCTCTAACCACTTCAAACTTTCATTTCTTCTGAAGCCACAACAAGGCACACTTTGTAAAGCAAATGAGTAAACAGCAACTTTCAGCTTAAAAGGAAAACAAGGGGGAGGGACTGTTTTTAATTACTGGATTTTAAAAAGGGCTTTATTCTGTTAATTGCTTTCTGTTGTAAAATGTTCTCCTGCACACAGCCCTGGTTCTAGCTGCGTTGCTGCTGGCCAGATGGCACTGCAGAGGCTATGACAGCATGTGCCTGAGCTGCTTGGGTACACAAGTGCCTTTAACATTCACAGACATCACCCCCGAGCTCTCCCGGCCTCATGGAAGCGACACGAGGCACCGAGCCTCGTTCAGACGTGGCCGATGGTTTGGCGTGTCCAACCCCCGTCACTTCCAAAGCATCGGCACGCACGGAAAAGCCTCCGCAGCGTTTCCCAAACGGGGCTAATTGCTGCTGATTGCCTTGGCTGCAGTGTCACCTCCCCGGCCTGTGATGTTCGTGCGAGGTGCTGAGCTCAGCCCGGTCCCACCCTCTGCATCGGGGCAGGGTGAGGGAGCTGCGGGGTCTGGCGTGCGTGGAGGCATGCGGGGCTCTCCGTGTGCTGCAGCCGTGCCAAACGGATTCCAACTGCAGCCCCGATGATCACAACCGGCTTGGGAGACACCCCGAGCCCACGGAAACAGATGGATTAAAAATAGAGAGCTACGGGGTGCACGGGAGGATCTTGAGCAGGAATGCCACCAGTGAGGTCGTCACTATGCTGGGGACAGATGGCACGGGGAAGAGGCAGGGAGAGGTGGCAGCGGGAGGCTCTTCTCCAATTGGATCGGCCCCAGGAGGGGAAGAGTGAGGGAAGGAAATGGAGCAGAGATGGCCTTGGGCTCCTGGCACATGGAGACCCTGAAGCCCTCACTGCAGCCTGGGTGCTGCAGGGGTTTCCACAAGGCCCTGGGTGTCTCAGAGAGGCCCCAGGCAGTGCAGGGGAAGAGGGGAGAGGTTTGTTCCCAATGTGGAGCTCACAGGAGCACACACTCCTTCCTGCCTTGCCTCCCTCTGGGAGGGAGCACAGACATGTCCGAGGAAGCAGGGACAAGGAGGGAAGGGATCATCCCCTGGCCCTTCCAGCACAGAGGAGGGGAAGTGCTCATCCAGAGGGCTTCCAAAGCCACCAGCCCTCAGCCACAGAGGCCCCAGGGTCAGGGATCACACAGAGTTCAGGGCAGAGGCGAAGCTGCAGCGCTGGGGCTGGCCCGGGGGGAAGCTGCTCCCTCCGGCACTTGGAGCTCCTGGCTTTGCCTCCTGCCATGGCCTCTCCCCACTTCAAGTGTCCCCCACCACCACACACTGCTCTTTTCCATGCTGGTGCTTCCCACAGAGTCATTAAAGTTGGGAAAGACCCTTAAAATCGGGTCTAACCATTAACCCAGCACCACCGTGCCCTCCACTAAACCATGTCCCCGAGTGCCACATCCACGTGCTTTTGGAGCACCTCCAGGGATGGTGATTCCACCACTGCCCCGGGAAGCTCATTCCAGTGCCTGACCAGCCTTTCAGTGAAGTGGGTTTTTTCCTAATATCCAACCTAAACTTCCCCTGGCACAACCTGATGCCGTTTCCTTTCATCCTGTTCCCTGGGAGCAGAGCCTGACCCCCACCTGGCTGGCCCCTCCTGTCTGGGACTTGTGCAGAGCCAGGGGGTCCCCCCCGAGCCCCCTTTTCTCCAGGCTGAGCCCCTTTCCCAGCTCCTCCTCATCTGACTTCTGCTCCCTGGAGCTGCTTTGATCAGGAGATCTCCCTCCAAAAAATTCAGTAGAGAGCAGTGGCAGCCAGAGGTGCTTCAGAACCCACCATGCCCACGGCATCAGGCAGCTTTTCCTGCCTTTCCCTGCGCCCACCGCGGCAGGGTTCGGCTCCTGCCAGCAGCCAGCAGCTGCTGCTGAATGCTCACTTTCTCTAATTGAATAGCAGGAAGTTCAATCGTGTTCCTTCGCCTTTCAGGCTGTCAGCTGGAACAATCGCCCACCTGTGGCACCACCCCGGGGATATAAATAAGGAACAAAAAACACAATCGCTGCCCGAGGAATGGCTGGCGTTCCCAGCAGATCTGCCGATACCGAGAGGTGTCTGTGCCGCGGCCAGACACACGGACAGCCCCGGGAACGGCTTCCCTGCGCTGGGAATGAGCGCGCAGGGCGCAGGGTGGGATGCTCGGAGCGCATGGCACACGGGGAGGAGCGACCGGCGCCCGTGTGGAGCTCTGCGAGGACTCGAGTGACAAATGCCATGCCCAGGTTGCTGCCAGGCGCTCTGCCGGGGTGGCCAGTGCTCCCATCCGGCGCTGGGATTGTCCGGCAGCTGCCCCGTGTCTCCAGGACGGAGTCCGGCGTGTGCTGGTGGCTCTCTCGCTGCTTTTTTCCCGATTCTCCGAGCGCTGCCAGAACGGCTGCGAAGCCAAGAGGCAGCGAGAGCTCCTTCCTGGAGCTGCGCCTCCCTAGCCGCCACCCAAGGCGCTTCCCCGCCACCTCCGGCACTCGCATCATCAGTTCACAGCCGGGCCCCTGCTCCCGCCGGGATGCTCCCGAGGCCGCGGCCGGCACAGCTGGGCTGGATCTGACAGCTTCGAACAGCTGGAAGGAGCCCAGCTGAGGACGAGGATGGAGGGAGAGGCGGCTGGGAGGGCAGTGGGAGCCACCAGCACAGGCACTCGCACAGGCCAACGCTGTTGCCACAAGAGGAAATTATTAATTTGCTGGGAATAAAGTCGGCAGCGAGTCAAAAACCGTCCTTCTCCCGATGTGCTGGAGGAAAGGCTCCCACACTCCCCAGGCGCCCTCCCTGCCAAGCTCTGGTGTTGCCTTTGCAGGGAGGGACAGGCCTGGCACACGGGCACACACGGTGTTGGAACGTGGACCCATCCCATTCCAGGATGGAACATGGCTGGGGTTCACCCTGACATTGGAGCTTTGCTCCCAGCGTGGAACCTGTGGCACCCTGACCCAGAGGTGCTCCCAAATCCCTGGTACCACCTCAGGGGACGTGTCCCCCTCCCTGACACCCTTTGTCACTCCCTGTGGTGACACTCACAGCTCTTCCCTGTTTGTTTTCCCACTGCTGCCCTCCCTCCAGCTCCCAGAGTGGAGCCGGGGTATTCAGGGCTCGGCAGCCTGAATGAAGCCAGATCCCCGGACACATTCCTGTGGTTGTTGCTTTTTTTTTTTTTTTTTTTTTTTTTTTTTTTTTTTTTTTTTTTTTTTTCTTTTTCTCTTTCTTCCCCCCTCCTCTTCTCCCTCGCTTGGCACAAGCTAAAGGATTCAAAAGGAAGCCAGGCTTGGCAGACGCGGGGGGAGGAGGGAGTGGGGAGATGAAAGAAGGCCTCTCTCCAGCTTTCTCTTCCAGTTCCCACACTCAGCCGGCGCAGAGAGTTCCTAATGATTCCCAGCCGCACCTGGAGGAGGCCGGCGAGGAAGCAGGGCCTGTTTGTGCAGCCAGCAGGACAAGCCCCCATCACCCCACCCCTGCCATCAGGGGTGGCCTCACAGCCCCCCCCAGCCAGGTCACCCTGGGTGACAAAGTGCCTGAGATGGCATTTCAGGACGTGTGTCCCAGGCTGGGACTGGCACTGAGGAAAATCTCTGCATGTGGAGCTCAGTGGCCTTCAAGGAGCTGCCCCTCCCCGTGGAGGTCAAACCCTGCAGGAGGGTGGGTTGGGGACACTCTGGGGGGCTCAGGTGGCACCCGGGGCTGTGCTGAGGCAGAGATGCCCCTTCACACTCCCCAAACACGCACCTGGAGGGAAGGAGCACCAGGTGGCACCGTGGAAGGCGGCGATGCCACTCAGGGCACGTTGGCCCTTGAAGGACACCAAGGAGGGGGACATCGGCCACCAGGCCACCTCTGGTGGCACTGCTCAGCCCTCCACGCCCTCTCGTGGCACCTGCTCAGCACCACAACTGTCCCTGTCCCCATCCTGTCCCCATGAGAAATGTTCCCTGGGGCAAAGGCATCTCCATCAGGACAGACAGGAATTCCAGCATGGACAACAGTGTCCACTCCTGCTCCAATTCCCACCAAATGTCAGCACAGGTTGGGGAAGCCAAACTTCCCTCATAGTGGAATCAGAGCAGATTTTCCCTCATTTGTCCTCCCTGGCATCCGCAGCTTCTCTGGGCAACCGGTGCCAGGGCCTTGCCCCCCTCAGAGGGAAGGATTTCTTCCCAATATCCAATCTAAATCTACCTTTCTTCAGTTTAAACCCATTCTCCTTCATGCTATCACTCCATGCCCTTGCCCAAAGTCTCTCTCCCGCTCTGTTGTAGCCCCAGAAGGTCCTGAGGCCCCCCCTCCTCTCTGTGCTCTCCTCCCAGGGGGGATTATGGCACAGCCCCATCCGGCACAGCGCTGCCAGCAAAGCTTTGAAGTGCAGCCCCGGTAACGGAGCCTTCGCTGCAGGAATGGGAAAACGCCAGGACAGGGAGATCTCCGCCTCTGTCGCTCGCTGCTTTGGGCAGAAGTGGGAAAATGAACCAGTTTCCTATAAAAGGGGATCTCCAGGCAGGGAACAGGGTGGGTTTGCTCTGTGATTCCAAGATCTTTGCCCTCTCCTGTGTTGCTGCAGGCCAGTAGACAAAGGGTTATTCCCACCAGCGTGGGTGGAAGTTCCCACAGAGCCATCCCCACAGAACCAACACCAAGGGACAGCCACAATTCCCAGTCAAGGCTGGACAACTCCCAGTTCTGGTGAGCTGGAAGGTGAGTGCCCATACCCCACTGACTCCTCCTGGCCAGGAGCCCTAAACCCAAACCTTCTGGAGCATCTCCAGGGGAGCTGGCCCAGCACGGAGCTGCCTCTTGGCAGCGGGAGGCTCCGGCTGCCTCCGCCAGCCAGCGGGGCCATCAGCAGCTCCACACACGCCCCGTTGAGTCACGGCTTCGTTGGTGGCCTCAGCAGCGTGGGGTGGCCCTGGGTGTGCTCGGGGGGGACCATTTTAGGCACTGGTGACAGAGGTGTCAGCAGCCACAGCTAAAAATAACAGTGTCGAAGGGACGAGATGGTCGGGCTGCTCAAATCCTGGCACGGCCCCGCCGGTGCTGATAGCAAGTGCCCTTTGCTTGTTCTCCTGCCGCCAGGTCCCCTTATCTGTCCTTCCAGCGCCGGGTGTTTCTGTCACCCTGTCACCAGGTCCCCTGCTCTGACATTTTATCCCCCTGGGATGGCTGTAGGTTCCTGCTCGGGATGTAAAACTAAACGTGCTGCAGAGGAGTTCCCACCTGGGCTGCAGGACAGACCTGTATTTGTGTGGTTGTCACACACCAGGATCTTCAGGGCTTTCACTGCACTTCAGAGCACTCCTGGGTTTCTGCTTTCCCTCCCTAAGGAGCTGGAATTATCCTCCGTTCCCTCTGGATCAGTCATCAGTTTTGGATTCACGATCCTAGGAAGTATCCAAGGTCAGCTTGGAGCACACTGGGATAGTGGGAGATGTCCCTGCCCATGGCAGGGCGTGGCAGTGGATGAGCTTTAAGGTCCCTTCCAACCCAAACCAGTCTGGGATCCTGTGATTCTGTCACAGTGATGGGGAAACTGAGGCAGGGACGTGTCACAACTTCCCTGGAGCACACAAAGGGCCAGGAGAGCAGAGTCCATGCTCTGCCTTTCCTCCCTGCTGTGCTCATCAGGGGTGTCCCACTCTCTCAAGATACCCCACAAGTTCTTGGGGTTAAATCCTGGATTCCTCATGAAAAGCAGCTCCTGCTATTCAGGGCCATGATTACCTCGGGAACATCTGTGCTGACAATTGCTGAGTGGCAGCATAATTCCCACCAGCTCTGCCTCCGCCTCCTCCTCCTCCACGGGCTTTATTTCAAAGCACGCTCCCTGCAAAGCCCTGCCATGCCTGATGAAGGGAAAAAGCTTGGAAAACAGGCAGCAGAATCAAAACCTCAGGCTTGCAGCAAAGCCGAGCCAGGCATCCCAAATCCACCTGCACAAACCTCCCCCTGTCCCTCCCTGAATTCAGTGTCAACCCTCACAATCAAGGGTTTGTTGTTTGGGGTTGTCCTTGCAGCTTTTGGCTTTGCCGTGGACATCCCGACCTCCCAGGACTGGATGGATGCACCTGGATTTTCCCTGGTGCATCACAGGTTGGAATCTGGGCTGGAACTTGTTTTGTTTGGGTTTTTTGGTTTTGTTTTTTTTTTCCCACTCCAAGCATCTGGTAGAACACAGCAGGATCTGGGATGGGCTGGGGGAAAGCATTCCAGCAAAGCAGGAGCGCTCTGCTGAGGGCCATCCATCCCTCAAATGAAGACCCATGGCAGGGATGCTGCCCCGGGGCCTACGGACATTCCTTGGCTATATTTGGTGATGGATGGAGAATTTGTTGCTTCCCCTCCGTCCATCTGTTCCCCTCATTGGCAGGGAGGAGCCGGCGCCGGAGCTGCAGTGTCGCTGCTCGGATGGAGCCGGTACTTCAGCAGCCATAAATCTCCTCTGCCGAGCTTGTGCTGCCTCCCACCTGTTGGCTGGGAGAAGATCAACTTGACAAAAGTCTCCTGCCGAGCTGTATTTTTATCCAGGGCTTCATCACGAGCCCAGGTGCCCCACAAAAGCGGCTCACGAAGCAGAGGGAGGTGGTTGGATCACAGCACATCCCACCCCTGGAATCCCACTTCTCCCACAGGTCTCCAGTCTCAAAGTGGGAGCTTTAATCACATTTTCTGAATTCCCTTAAACCCCAAAAAACCCTTTTTCCTTTTTGTCACACACACCCCATCACCATAAAACCTGGGAGGTCCCAAGCAGGGAGCTCAGACCCTTGCACCGGGCAGCCAAATACTCATTGTGAGAACAGAGGGAGCCGGGCTGGGACCAACACGGTTTATTTACGGAAAATCAGCCCGAGGGATCCCATTAACATGGCAAAAAAACCACCGGAGGACAATGAAGTGAAATCCACAGCAACAACACACAGCAGGAAAAGTCCAGTTGTCAGCCAGGACAGCACGAGAGGCACAACCCCGCGGGAGAAGTGCCCATCCCAGGGGATGATCCCAGGGACACTCCCCAGCCCGAGGGGACACGAGGGAAGTACACAAGCAGCAAGTCCTCGTCTTCCAGTTGTAATAATGGAGGAGGGGAAAAAACAAACAAAAAACCAACCCAAAAACAGAGGAAGCCATGTGGATAAAAGCAAAAGGAGCAGCCGTGGTGGGAATGGGAAATCCTCCCTGCTCCGGAAGGATTTGGGGAGGTCTGATTCACCTGGGGCCCATTTCCTGAGCCCCACATCTCCCAGGGAGCCCTTAAGCTGCCCTGGATGCAGGAAGACCCGAAGCAGGGTCACTAAAACCCTGTCCCCAGCTTGCACCCAGCTCCCTGTGCACCTCAGGGCCTGGAGAGGCAGCAGGAATCTGCTAAAATCCAGAGTTCTGCCCCAAAACCACAACCCATTGCTTCCCAGGGCATCCATCTCCTCCTCCCAACACCAGCATCACCTCTGGATCATCCCACAGACACATCCCCGTGTCCCCAGCCCCACTGGCACCCTGCCCTGTCCCCAGGGCTGGCTGACAATTCCATTCCTCCTGCAACATCCTCTCCCCTGCATAAGCTGGGCTTGGCTGGGCTTCCACGATCTTCAGGAAACACCTTGGAAATGTTTACTGGCTCTGCTCCCCCTTCCAGCTGCCAAAAAGGTCTCCAAGATCCAGTTCAGATCCCAAAATCTTGGGTTCACATTAAAAAAAGACAAGACCTTTCTATAAACCTGAGTGCTGGAGGATGTGACACTCAGAAACTAATTTCTCCCGAGATTTTTCGTTTGTTTGTTTGGATTTTAGACCTTCCTCCAAGGTGTTTGTCACCCAGATGTGACAGTTAACAGTCTGCCAAAGAATTTTTGTTTTGGGGAGGGGGAAAGTGCAATTTGCTTTTCACTGCTAAAGCAGGATTTAGTGCAATGGGAAAAGTCTCCCGAGCCACTGAAGGCATCCCCAGCTTGGTTATTTACATATTCCTCAAAAGGGTGATAACTCCAGCTCCAGCCTCACTGTCTGAGCTGAAACTCCCCTGGTAAGAGCCAGACACACAACTTGGAAAATTTCAGCCCATGGAATTTGTAGAAAACTGTCTGATAATATTGAGCATCCCTCCTGAAAAAAAAAAAAAAATAGAGGAAAAGAAAAACCCACAAGGAAGAAATAATCTTTAAATTTTCCTCCCAAGTGTCTCCTCTGGGACAGGGCTTTGAGCAGAAATGTCAGTGTGATTTTCACACCAGTTTCTCTCCCATTGATTTCCCATCCTGTTTTTTAATCAGAGATTTGGTTCTCTCACAGCATCGCTAACAGAGGTATCTATTTTAGGAAACACCAGAGGTTTTAAGAAGCTGAGGAGAAAAAGATTATCAACTCATATGGGCTCAGCCTAGAAAGGGAGAAAAAAATCCTTTAATTGAAATCCCCAGGCTGAAATTCTCTGCAGATTTACCTAAATGGACTTCAAATGATGTCCCTAATATATCAGGGCCTGCTTTTAACTTAATTCAAGCCCTGGGCATGTGTCTGCAGCCCTTGGACAAGCTGGGCTTTGGATGCTGACTGAGATTATTAGTTTTAAGTGCTAAATCATGCAAGTGTGAAACCCAAATATAAAAACCTGGGCCAACAATACACCAGCCCAAAGCTCCAAGCAGGAAACAGGATTTTTTTTTTTAATATGTTAAGTATTTGTTTCTATTTTTCCAAATTTAAGCTGGCAAAATCTTGGTGAAGGGACAGACATTGAGTATTTTCTGGTTGGGGAGAAGCAGCTGGGGCTGTGGAGGAACAATATCACAGTTTAATTCCAGTTAAAAGGGACAAAATTTTGTTTCAAAGCTGCTTGGAAGGTTTTTGGGGTGCTCCCAACTTTCCAGTTCAACAGTCCAGCCTAAACATTTGCTTGGGAAAGCCAGAAGGCTTTGGGAGTCACTGGGGGTTTTAAATAAATAGGTTAAACCTGCCTGGCACAAAGACTCAACACAAGGCAGACCCATCCTCGAGGGATTTTGCCTGAAGCGAGCGCAGAGCGCACGGAGGAGCTGGGAAAACATCTCCTGGCACAGAGGAGCCTCCAGCCCCACGAGGAACAGGAACAAAGCCCCAACACCTCAACAAACAGAGGCACCAAGGAAACTTCCCCTCCTCTCCCCCTACCCCTGCCTGGGGGATGAACTCCCATCCCCAGAACAAACATCCCCTGCAGGAGCAGGGAGCGTGGCCCAGCGGGATGAGGTCCATGCCGGGCTGGGGGGCTGTGGGATCACCCCAGCCCCACTATTTGCTGTTGGGGCTCTGCTGCTTCTCCCGAGCCGGCCTCTTGTGCTTCTGGGCCACGCCGTAGGGCACGTGGGCGGCCACGGCGCCCATCTCCTGCGCCCCTTCCACGTGGAACATCTGGTCATCGAAGAAGATGTGGGGCCGGATCTTCCTGAGCAGAGGTCCCTTGGGAGCCCCTGCCAGGAACAGAGCCTCGTCCGTCTCCAGGCCCCAGCTGCGCAGAGTCTTTAGGGCCCGGGCCCCCGAGCTGGCCGCGCTCCGCGCCGTCACCAGGTACGTGCGGATGGGACACTCCAGCCTCAGCCCCTTGGAGTAAAACTTCTTCTGCAGCTTCCCCAGCGCCTCCAGGAAGCCCTTCAGGGGGCCCTGGTGGGGAAAGGAGAAACATTCCTGTCACCCTTCCAATTGTCACCTTGTTGTTGCCGCCCCTTCAGCCCAAAGATGGCCCCAAAGCCATCGCCTGGGCCAGCGGCTGCTGCCCCATCCCACCTCGCACCCCACTCTGATCCCAGAGCTGGGAGCATCCCATGAGGGGATGCCTCTCTCCCAGAGCCTTTTCCTGCCTTCAGCCCAGCTCTACCTGTGCCAGGGGCTTGTTCTCGTGAGCCTTTTCGTGCTCAAAGAACATGTCCAGCCCATGAGCCTTCACGATCTGCTCCGACTCATCCGAGAAGAGCACAGCGTCCCCGTCGAACGCCACCCTCAGCTGCTTCTCCGACACCTCCAGGTCCCTGCTGGGGCTGAAGATGGTGGCTGCAGCAATCCCTGAGGATGAGGCAAGAGGTGGCAGTTATCCAAGGATCCGTCCTCGTGGCTCAGCCGCTGAGGAGCAGAGCAAAAACACGACGGGCTGGGAGCAAAACGCCGCAAGGAAACGCGCCCAGGAGCACCTGCAGCTTGGCCCCGAGAGCTCCCACGGCACAAACAAACCCCCAGATGACAAATCAGCCTTTGCATATGAGAATTAAGGAGGAAAAAACACCGCCTTTGCCTCGGGAGAGCTGTGGAGCTGGAGGAAAGGCTCATTTCTATGGAAACTGGAAGCTCTTTGGAGCATCAGAGATGTGGGGCAAAGCAAACCTTAAGTGCACATCAGCTTAGGGATGTGGATGTTGGAGTTATCCTTCCTGGGATCAACCCCCTGAGGGCTCCAGGCTCCCCCCGCTGCCCCCCCTGAGCTGGACCCCAGACTCACCCTCTTCAATGGCCCCACTCACTTTCTCGGCGTCGGAGGAGAGGTAGAGGTTGGTGTGATAGGCCTTGAGGTAACAGATGGGGCTGTTCCCTCCCGTCATGCAGAACCTCTCGATGAACAGATCTGAGGGCAAGAGGGGCCCTGGGGTGAGCCTGGCTGCCCCCCAAGCCCAGCCTTGCTGCTGGAAGGGCTGGGGTTAATTTTGGTTCAGGGGCAGCAGCCAGAGCCACTCCCTACCACCCAATTCCTGCTCAACACCCAGAAAATCTGGGAGAAGTGGAGAAAAATGGGAGAAAACATCTCCTTTCCTTGTTGCCAATCAATGACACCACCCAAAAGCCACCAAGGGCAGCTTTGTCCCCGTCTCACCGTAGTGGTTGATGCTGTTGATCAAGCGAACCCCAACCTGGGCGTGGTTGTTGGTCATGAGGACGATGTCAAAGAGCTCCTCACTGTCGGGGTAGAGCTCACGGAGCTGAGCATTCACTGCCTCCAGAGCCTGCAGCACCCCGGGGAGAGAGGGTGGGTGTCAGCCAGGCCTGCCCAGGCATGGCCCTGAGCCCCCTCCCACCCAGCAAAACACTCCTGGTGACCAAATCCACAAATCTGGCCAGCCCCAGGTATGGTCTTCATCCCTTCCCATCAACAAAACCGTCCTGGTGACCAAATCCACAAATCTGGCCAGCCCCAGGTATGGTCCTCACCCCTTCTCATCAACAAAACCCTCCTGGTCACCAAAATCCCCAGCTCAACTACACCCCGAGCCAAGCTGACATCAGCTGGGAAAAAATAGATTCATTTTGGAGGGTGGAAAAGAACCCCCTTGTTGCCCTTGTGATTTCAAACACAAAGGGTTTGGAGTTATTAAATGAGGATAAATTAGCTTCAAGTTACAGATAAGTGTTTTTCAAGCAATCAGAATTAAGTCTCGCCCCACAGAGCTGATTAATTTATTCATTGGGAACAGGCTCCAGCACCCAAAACTGCACTAAGTGGTACAGGAGTTAGAAAATATTTTTCAAGTTCGAAATGCCTCATTTCAACATGTCAGGATTAGAAATTGGCCGACTCGAGAGCAGGCCTAAACTCAGCCAATTTACAAGAATAAATAAATTGTAATAATAATACTAATTAAAAAAAAAAAAAAAAAAGAAAAAAAAAGAGACAATTCCCTAAAGGGAAATTTTAAATGTGATCCAAGGAAATGATTTGTTCAATTCTTGGGCTCAAGATGGAAAATCCAGCCCTGGAAGCAGCACATCACTTGCTGGGAGGTTCATCTGCCCTCTGTTTGCTCCGTGGCTCCATCCCTCCTGCCCATCCTGGCCCCACATGATCTCTCTCTATTCCCCAAATTTTTTGGGTACCACGGCGCCGTGGCTGCTCACCTTGACGAAGGGGAAGGCGGCCCCGGGGAGGAAGGGCTCGTTCTCGTGGTCCAGCTGATATTTCACGTAGGCCTCCACGCCCTGCTCCGTGTAGATCTTCTGCTCCTCCTCCATGCGGAACAGCGCCCGCGAGGACACGGCGATGGTGATGGCGTTCTCGGGCTTGGGCTGGGGACAGGGGACAAATTAGGGAGGCAGCCCCTGTGGGGCTGATTGTCTGAGTCTGTGGAGTTTTCAGCCTCTAGAAGCTGATTTTCTTCTTCCCTTGAGAGAATTAATTCTTCTCAAGGACAGTGAATGTAAATAAGTTTTTTATCTCTTCATAACACATCCAGGTTCTCATACAACCCTCTCACAGGTGTTGTTTCTTTTATTTAACCAATGAAGAGAAGAGCTGTCTTTACTGATCAATTACACTGCTCCTCAATGCCGCATGTTATTAAAGGGCTGTGCAAAATTGTAAATAAACCTTTCTGATCTTTCTTCTACCTGGAGTCAAGCTCTTCATTTCGTGTCCAACAGCAACAGGCCCCTGCTCCCAGCCTGGGCTGGCAGCTGTTCACCCCCAGCAGGAAAGGCCACCTTTGGGTGACACATCTGAAATGATCTGGAGAACAACAGAGCAGCTGCATCCCAGCTCTTCAACAGATGAAGCCCTGAGGCTCCATCCCCACCCATTTGGGACTACTCAGATCCCACTGCCAAGCCCCTCCGCTGCAAACAGGCTCCCAGAACCCGTGCAGACCCCAGGAGGAAGCACTGAAACCCATGCAGAAGGAATTTGTGTGGCTTTTCCCACCCCCCCAGCCAGGAGAGAGCCGCGCTCTGCGGCTGAGCCAGATCCGCATCCCGTGATGCCGTCCAGATGTGACAAACAGCCCGTGCCAGCTCAGCTCCTCCAAACACTTGATACAGTTATTGTGGGTGGAAACATGACAAACAGGTGGTGCAAGCAATGATTTATGAGTCATTATAATTAATGTTCGAGGGCTCGATCCAAAACCCAAATCCAAACCTCCTCCAGCTGAAGCCAATGAGGCGCCTCCAGAGGGACTTGGCAGGGACAGAGGGGACAGCGGGAGAGTCAAGCTCATCTTGACCTCCACCCGTCCTCCCTCTCTCCCCTTGCAGGGCAGGGAGGGTGCTAATCCCCATCACTCACTCTCAAGCACAAAAATAAGTTAATTATCGATGGTCAATGCTGCCAGGACAGCAAATCCTGCAGAGTGGCACAGGGAGTGCTGTCCCCTACTGAGGAGTCCAGCGAGCAGGACAGGGCCTGGGGGCTCTCTGAGAAATCCTGGCTGTCAGCACTGCAGGAACACCTCACCCCTGCTCCTCTGTGACTTCCAGGATCCTCTGTGCCATGTTATCCATGAGCAATACTCTGGCAATGCCATTTGCCTGGGGCGGAGGCTGTCTCCTCCAGCTGCTCCACACACCCGGGTGCTCCAAAGTTCAAGCTCCCACCCTGCCCAGGGCTGAACTTTCCAGGAGCAGCAGCCTGGCAAGGCGAGGTGCCCCATCCACACTGGGATTTGCTCCTGCAGGGCTGGGCTCGCTCTGCTCCCAGCCCCACCCAGGAATGAGTCAGTGGGAGCCTCCACACCATTCCCAGCACCAGCCCCACAGCAGGTCTCTCCCAGGCACCTCTCCAAAGGCTGCATCCGTCCCCAAAATCCCCCAAATCCCCAGCAAAGAGATTAAACAGCGGGCGATTAGGACGAGACCCAGATTAGCTCGGGCTGAGGAGATCACTGCAGCCACAGGGATCCCTTTCCCACAGCATTTTCAGGGGAATCAGGTCCCTTTTGGAAGGGCCTCTTTCAGGAAAGCAAAGGAACAACCCCCAGGACAGGCAGGACCTGATCCACGACACCAGCACCGCTCCAAGTGAACCACAGCCAGGACCCCGAGGAGTGTCAGCTATTAACTGGTCACGGGCCAAGCCTTGGCACTTCAGCTCATTAATTAATAACTCTGGTGTCATGGGCCATTTATTAGCTGAAAATATTAATAACTCTGAAAGGTCTTGGGACATCCGGCCATTAGCTGGAGTCCTGCTGCTCCATCCTGCTCCCAAGTCCCTGCAGTGCTGGGCACAAGGAAATCTTCCAGGTGGGTCAGCCCTGGAGGGAGATTCCCAGGAGAAAAAACAGGTCAGCAGCCCGGCTGTAACAGCACGGAGGCGTGTTCAAGGAGGTGAGAAGGATGTTTGGGGCCACAAGCCAAGCCAGGTGCCCAGAGGGAATTTCCATCTCCCTCTCCCCCTGGCACACACCTTCGGCACCTTGCGCAACAGCCCCGGCTGCTCAAGGTCCCTTCCCCGCCCCTGAAAGGCACCAGCCCTCGGGGAGGTTCATTTTAGAGGCAATAAACACAGCAATAAAAATAACCCTCAGCTCCAGGCCTGACTCTGCCCCAGCGTGGGCTGCTGGAGCCCCAGGTGCCTGCGGGCAGGGAGCCTCTGGGAATGGGACCTGCCGGATCCTGCCAAGGAAGATTTGCACCTTTTGGAGCACTCGGGGGCAGGAAAGTCTCACCCGGGTGCTAAGGCAGCTCCCAGCTCCGGCTGGGCTGGAAGGGCCCTGCTGTTCCCTGGGAAATGCTGACATTTGGAAAATGAGGCGATTCTGCACTGCAAGGAGGGATCTGCATTTTGACATTTCTTTCAAGTGGAGGTTTCATTTGGAAGCGTTCCCTCCTCAAGGTTGTTTGGATGCCTCTCTGTCCCCATTAGTGCTGCAGATGGTCATTACAGCGTTCAAAAATGAGCTTTAAAAAGCCTCAGGAACTACAGCACCTCAAATCCTCCACGTGAGTGCTGCAAACTACCCACCCAACCCCATTTTTCCCCAGAAATTGTCATGTTTAAGGCAAACACTCTTCTTTTGTAACAGGGAATGTGTGCATGGGAGGGGTCCCACTCCCAGTCCTGGCTGGGGTGGGTTTGGTCCCACAGCCCCCATCCCACCACAGCCTCTGGCTGCCCCAGCCCTGGAGGGTTTGGGCTGAATCACAAACTCCGTTTTGCCCTCAGAGCAGCATCCAAGGTCAGCCAAGGTCAGTGAAAGCTCATCCAGCACAAGTCCAGGCTCCGCTCAGCTGAATCCAACTGAATTTTCTGCCTGGGGATTCATGGTGAGCTCCTCTCCCTTCCCATGGGAGGGTCAGATCCAGCCCCCTCCTGAACCTCGAGCAAGAGATTAATGATGGGTTTAAGAGGAGTATGAACAGGGTGAGGGAAGGTCCCATCCCAATCCTGGGTCCATCCCTAGGGTAAGCCAAACAGAAGGGACAACCAGGGACATGTCCCAACAGTCCAGCCCTATGAAGAGGAACATCAGCCATTGACACAGCTCCAGGAGGTCCACAAAGTCCAAACCCCACCACAGAACTGTAAAAAAGACCTTTCCAGCAGGTTCCAGCTCCACTGAGGGCAAACTCCTTCCCAGTTTTGGGGTAAAGGTGTATTTCAGGAGTGAATGGAAACAGCCCAATTTTCTCCCTGCGGATCCAACAGCTGGCAGCCTTTAAATCGCTGCTCTAATCAGATGTAAATCCTCAGCAGCCCCCCAAGGATTAGAGGCAGACCTTTGGAAATCCCACGGGCTCCCAGGATGTGCGCTGGGACCGTGTCCTCCCAGCCACGAGAGCCACAGGTGCCCACAGTGCCACCCAACCCCAGCAGCTTCACTGCCACCCCTGGAGGTGGCACAGCCACAGTGGGGACCCCATTCTGCACCCCTTGATCCTTTTGAGCTGCCTGGGGCCGGACCCAACTCCATCCTAAAATCCTGCAGGAATTCTGGCAGCCCCAGGCACTTCCCTGGATGCTGCAGAAGACCAAATTCTTGTGATTAATTCAATGTTCAGAGGTGGATTTTGGTCATGGAAAGGGAAGAGGAAAGGTTTGCTTCAGGGCCAAGCATTATTCCAGCTACAGCATCCCAAAAATCAGGCACACGGGTCCCAAAGAAGATGAGCAGGGTGCCCAGAGGAAGGAGGCAGCAGAAACCAGCTCCCACTGACCCCACCCAGCGTCACCAGAGAGGCTGGGGGACATTTCCAGCATTGCTGAAGGGTGACAGGTCTCATCGCTGACCTCCCTGGCAGGAGCTGGAGCAGCCCTGGGAAGAACTCTGCTGCAAAGAACAAATGCCCCATTAACCCATTCCCAGCCAGGAATGGTTTCCCAAAATCCCCTTTTCTCCTGTCACCTGGCAGCACCCACAGTTCTCTCCTGCTCCTACTTGGCCAGGACAGACAGACAGACCCAGCACCCCAAAGGGCACAGACGGATGACACCAAACCCCATTTCCTGAGGGAGCACCACGAGCCCTTTGCTCGGGATCAGATTAAAGTTCAGGGTGGTTTGGAGATTTCCAGGAACATTATTTATACTGCGGAAAAGCGCCCTGCAGCCATCCATCATGGGCTGGCAGCTGCCTGGCTGTGTGAGGGCAGCCGAGCTGCCTGCCCGCAGGCACGGGGCCCCCAGCCTGCCCCAGAGGAGGGGACAGCACCTGGCATCATCCCCAGCCCCACAGAGGGTGGTGGCATCCCCAGCTCCGGGATGCGAGCGCCTGGATCTCGGTTTGCAAAGCACGTGGCTGCCCCCGTGCCTCAGTTTCCCCGGTTGTACAGCAGGGATGGGTGGATGGCCGGCGAGCTGGCTGCAAGGAGAGGAAGAGGAGGAGCCCGGGCTGACATCCATGAGCAAAGCATGGCATGAAAGACAAGTAGCTGCATCCTGCCACCAAGCCAGGCTGTCCCTCTCCTCTGGGAAGGGCACAGGCAGCAGCAACGTGAGCTGGCAGCGGGTCCAGGCCCGGGGGTGGCAGCAGGGGAAGCACAAGGGCTGCCCCAAGTGAGGGGTGACACACAGAGCTTTGCCACGCAAGGTGCCAGCTGTCACGGTGGGCAGCGCCTCTGCCAGACCCCAGGTTTTGGGGGTCCCACAGCCCCAGGGTGGCTTGGCTGTGTCCGGTGGGGCTCAGAGTCTGCAGGGGCAGGGCCAGCCCGGCCCGGGCACAGCCCCCAGCCCTGCCAGCGCCACTCTCCCGCTGCTATTCCGGGATACTTCCAGGCGCTCCCGTGTTTAAACCCAGCAGGATCAGCCCTCGTTAGATAACACAGGCTTTCCCTGTAATCTCCCGGAGCAGGAAAGCCTGGCAGGGGCAGCGACACCCCTGTGACACCCCGCGGCCCCTGGGCTGTCCCCCGGCTCTGTCAATGCCACCCCTCCTGTCCCTGGCAGGGCCTCGCGCCCTGGCACAGGGGACAGGCGGCTCATGGGGCACCGGGCCGGTCTGCAAGGACACCTCAGCCCAGGAGGGAGCCGGGAGCACCACAGGGACCTGCAGGAACCTAGAGAGACCCCAGGCGTAACCCAGGGATGCCATGAAGGAGTGGGAGCACCTGCAGAGAGCCAGGGCATCCCAAAGGACCTGGATGGAAGCAAGGGGTCGAAGAAACACCAGAGACACCGTGGGGGACCCCACAGAGCCTGGAAGAGATGGGGGACATGGACAGACTCAGGGGGACCCCAAAACACGTGGAGGAAATGGGGCACCAGGAGAGCCTGGAGGAGATGGGGCGCCCACAGACACCCGGGGGGGTTCCATGGGGGAATCCACAGAAGATGAGACACCCAGGAGGATCCGGGAGATCCTGCAGGAGATGGGACACCTGGAGAGCCCCGGGACACCCGCAGGAGATGGGGCAGGCGGGGCGGGGGTCGCGCCCGGAGGGGCTGCGGCAGGGAGCGCTGCGCGGCACCGCGGGGGCTCTCACCGATTTGGGC
>WEIU01012364.1:65831-90740 GCA_013389925.1 Aegithalos caudatus | reverse complement strand
GCTGCACCAGGCTGCGGTGCCCAGGGCGATGCTGCGCCGGCAGCAAAGGGGCACAGCCCCAGAACGGTGACACGGGGTGGCCTGAGCCGGGGGCATCGCTGCCCCTCCACCGTGGCCAGCCCGGGCACTGCCGGCTCGGAGGAGGGATGCTCCTGGATGCAGGATTTGGTCCTGCCTGGAGCAGGAGTGGGGGTTCACCCCATCGGCTGGGTTGTCCCCAAGGGAGGTGACACCCGCCGTGGGTCCCCGTGGGGCAGGATGCTGGCGGGGAGCAGGGAGAGGCGGCGGTGCGGGAAGAGGGGCAGGTTCTGGGGCAGGGCGGGGGTGCAACGAGGCCACCGCAGGGAGGGACAGAACCCAGGGCCACCTCGGGTGTGGCTGGGGACAGGGAGCCGGCTGTTCCCAGCCCTCCTGTGGCAGCACGTTCCTCTGGGTGTCTCTCCCGGTGGATTTGGGGCACGCTATTCCCCCAGTTCAGCTGTGGGCAGCCTGCACTGGGGGGAGTCCCTCGCCCTCCCCCAAAGCCCCCCCGGGAGCGATGTGCCGTGGCCCCCCCAAGTGCCACGGGGGCTTTTAAGCATCTGGGAGCAAGGAAATGGCACAAAACAGGGGCTGAACCCCAGGCAGAGCCACCCCCCAGCCCAGGGGTCTGCAGCAATTCCCAAACCTGGCACCAAACCCCCGTGGCACGGCTCTGGAGTCACCCCAGGCTGTCCTCACACTGGGGACCCACCCGTGCCCCTCCCTGGGCACAGGCAGAGTTCAGCAGTGACAGATCCCAGCCCCAAGCTGCCCGTCAAGGACAACGGTGGCACGGGCACGAGGATGCCCGCATGCCGGGCACAGCCTGTGTGCCAGTACCAGAGCAGAGCAGGTGCCAATCTGCCACCCCAGGGACCCCCTGGCACCCCAGGGACCCCCCAGCACCCAGTGCTCAGCAGGATGAACCTCGGGGTCACTGCACCAGAGCAGCTCTGGGTGCATTTGGTGTACCCCAGTTACCCCAAAACCCAGCTGCATTTCAGGCTTGTGCAGCCCCAGTGTAAAGCCACAACTTACTGGGCCTGGGAGGAGGAAGAGGAGGAAGAGGAGGAAGGCAGAGCCATCACTGTTGATGACAAAGGTCTGTGCTGGTGCTGAGGGGGGCACAGCCCCATTCCAGGCACGAGGCCACCCCATCCCTCCCCCTTCTTCTCCAGCTCTCCCTCTCCCCTTCCCCAGCCTCATTAATTAAACCCAAGCGCTTAATTACAACCTGCTGAGTCCCGCGGCTGCTTCCCGGCGCCTGCTGACACCACGGAGCCGATCCCGACCCCCCCACATGCCTGTCGGAAAGGTGGGATGCAGGGAACTGGGGGAGCATCCCTTTGCCTGCAGGATTTGGGTTGTGGCTCATCGGCGGCGTTAAGGGATCTTCACGCAGGGCTCAGGAAAGAGCAAACCCAACCACTGGAGTGGCAAAGTCATCCCTGGGGATCCTGGCCTCTCCAAGGAGAGATGGGGACAGATGGCTCCACTCTGGGGCTGTCCCCGAGCTGCTGGCAGGTCCCACAAGGGGTGAGGAGGGACGGGGATGCTCAGCCCGGTGAGCTCCCGGTGGCAATAAAAAATAATCAAGTAAAACAAGGTGAAGGCTGGTGGCAGCATTAGATAGATCCAGTGCTTCCCACCCGTGGGTCCCCAGGGCAGGGAGGTGCCCAGGGGGATGCCCTGACCCTCCTGCCCTCCTGCCCACAGCTCCCTGCCAGCCCATGAAGTGACCCGGGCGGGTGGCACAGCCCCTGCTCCTGCCGTAGCCACCACTGCCACACCAGGCACTGAGGTAAGGACCCGAGGGCACAGCTGTGGGGTGGGTGGGATGCTCTGGCACGGGCACCAGACCCCCAACTCGGGTTTGTGGGGCACAGTTCCCACTTGGGGTCTTCCCCTGTCCATGGGGGATCCCCAGCCCCATAACCCAGGGGGATGGCATGGCACCGTGGGGGTCACCTGGGGCAGCCCTCATCCTTTGGGGATGCCAGAGTTGGGGAGCTGGGGTGGCAGCTTGGCCAGAGGTGCCCCAGGAGCACAAGGCTACCAGACCCTCACCCCTCTTCCCTTCCCACCTCTGGAATTGGCAGTGCTGGGAGAGCTGTCACATTCCAGGGGGTGCTCTCAGCTTCGTGCCCAGCCAGGAGGGATCGGGGTGGGCACAGGGAGGTGCCATGGTGGTGGCATTTGGGGCCCGGGGGTGGCACCTGAGGGGTCTGGCTGGTGGCACCGGTGCTGTTCCACTCTGTTCTGTTTCTCTCGCTCAGGTCTGCTGGCCATGGGCAACCTGATAAAGGTATTGGGCAAAGATTTAGAAAACTGTCCTCATTTTTTCCTGGATTTTGAAAGTAAGTCCCATGAGCAGGGTGGGTATGGGGAGGGTGCCAGGGCTGCCACCGCAGCTGCTGTCCAGAGGATGGGGACAAGCCCAGTGTCCCTGAGCAGCCCTGTGTCCCCAGGTGCCTTGGGGCCCTGAAAAAGTCTCCAAAATGGGGCAGGGGACCGGGACCCCAGGAGATACCCCATCCTTCAGAGAGTGGGGCAGACGTCCTGGCTGAGTGGTGGGATGCAGGATGCAGCAGGACCTGGCCCGGGAGCACCTCAGGCACACACCCACTGCTGTTAGCTGATGGCACTGGTGGCCGTGTGGCATGTCCCGTGACACCGCCAGGACAGGGACAGCCCGGAGGCTGGGAAAGGAGGAGGGAACGATCCGTGCCACCTGCACTGCTGGGAAGGTCAGTGCGGTGGCTGCAGCCGGCACCGAGTGATGGGGAGCAGGGGCGTGCCTCAGCTTCCCATGGATCCAAGGGAAAGAAAAGGACAGCTCTCGGCCCCCCACGGGACACGGGGGTGTACAGGACACGGTGGCCACTGTGGCAGGATGCCAGGCCGGGCACAGCCCCGGGGCTCCCCTGGCTCCCCATCCCGCGATTCCTCCCTGGGCACAGCTCAGAGCAAGAGTGAGGAGGGTGAAAATGCAGCGACATCTGCTCGCTCCAGCCTTGGCCCCAGTGCCATCCCCAGCGGGGACAGCCCGTGCACAGCTCCCCACATCCCCTCTGACTCCAGTACCCCCCAAAATACCCAGGGCTGGGGTCACATAGCCCCCCACTCCCACGGCGAGGGACCTTCCTGCTCCTCCTGGCTCCTTTGAGGCAGCACAAACTTTTCCTGCCTCCAATCCCCTCCACAGCGCCCTGGCACAGGTTCTGCAGGCTCCCCAGGACCCCTCATTTCGGGGCTGACTCCGCACTAGAGCAGGGGTTTGGCTGTAGCCAAGACTCCAGGGACTTCCCGGCGGCTTCTCCTCCCTTCGCTCCTCCCTGTCCATCACCGCATCCGCCAGCGCTCATCACCATCGGGGGGGAAGAGGCTGCACCCGGGGCCGGGAGCAGCCGCGGGGTCACCCCCGGAGTCCCCCGAGCCCCCGGGGAGCAGCGGGGGGAGGACGGGGCTCCGGCCACCGCCGCTGCCCACAGCCCAGCACCTCTTCCCCGGGCTCCACCTCACCATCATGCTTTTTTCCTCTTGTTTCTTCTCTTGCAGGTTTCACATGGGGAACCTTCTAAAAGTGTTGACTTATAACGAACTTGACCAAGGCCCTAATTTTTTCCTTGACTTTGAAAGTGAGATGGGATTTTTATTTTCCGTTTTTGTTTCGTACTTATCCTGAGTTCCACATCCACACCATTTTGAGTTCTTTGTCCCCGTCGCCCATCGCATTGCGCCCATCCCAGACGTCCTCCTCCCAACCTTTGCCATCCGGGGGTGTCCCCGGGGAGGGGGGCCAGACCCGTGGCCGGGGGCTGTCGCTCCGCACCTCTCCCCCGGGGCACTTTGCAGCCTCTTGGGGCCGAGGGCTGCTCGGGGACCCCTCGTGGTGAGCAGGACCGCGGTCACAGGGCAGCCAGGACTCACCCCCACCTGCCCCCCACTCCACGGCTTGACTTGAGCTCGGGCAAGGAGAACGGATCAGGGGGAGAATCCCGCCAGGAAGGGCTGCGGGCCGGCGGGGGAGCCGTGCCATGGGGTGCTGGCACCCCGCTCTGGCTCTCGCCGCCCCGGGCCCCGCTCAGAGCCCTCCGGGTTTCTCTCCCCGGGGCGCTGCCCTGCAGATGCGCAGCCGACGGAGGCAGAGACGGCGGTGTGGAACCAGGTGAACGCCGTGCTGGAGGAGGCACAGACCATCCTGGCCGAGCTGCAGTCCTACACGGGCGCCGGGCAGGAGATCCGAGAGGTGGGTGCAGCCCCGGCGCCCGCTGCCCGCCCACCCACCGCGGCTTGGGGCAACCGCTGGCGCTCTCCCCTCCCAGGCCATCCAAAACCCCGGGGACCTACGGCTGCAGGAGCGTGCCTGGAGCGCCGTGTGCCCCCTGGTCGCCAAGCTGAAACGCTTCTACGAGTTCTCCCTGCGGCTGGGTGAGTGCCTGAGCTCGCCTGCTTCCCCGCCGCGCATCCCGCATCCCTCCCAGAGCCCCGGCCGTGGAGTGTGTGCTCAATTCGGGATGCTGAGCTGTGCCTCAGTCTCCCCTCGCGGGGTGTGGAGGTGCAGAGGAGGATCGGGAGTGCTCTGTTCCCAGAGAACGCCCTGCGGAGCCTGCTGGAGGCGCTCACCAGCCCTCCCTACGCCCCGACCCAGCACCTGGAGCGGGAGCAAGCCCTGGCCAAGCAGTTCGCGGAGATCCTGCACTTCACCCTCAGCTTCGATGAGCTCAAGGTGCCTCCCTGTGCGGGGGGGACAACGAGGGGGGTGCCCACACCGGGCCCCTGCCAAAGCTGTGAGCCGGCAGAGTCCCTTGGGACCCCTAACCCTGGTGTCCCCCCCTCAGATGACCAACCCCGCCATCCAGAACGACTTCAGCTACTACAGACGGACCATCAGCAGGAACCGCATCAACAACCTGCAGGTGAGAGGGCTCTGTTGTTCCCCCCTGGCCTCCCCCAGGGGTTCACAGGCCTGGGAACAGCCTGGGGGGGCTCAGCCACCCGGGTGACCCCCATCACACCCCCCAGCTGGATGCAGAGAGCGAGGTGAACAACGAGATGGCCAACAGGATGTCCCTCTTCTACGCCGAGGCCACACCCATGCTGAAAACGCTCAGCAACGCCACCACCAAGTTCGTCTCAGAGGTGAGGGAGGCTGGAGGGACCCTCAGGGTGGGCAGGAGCCTCCTCCAGCCACCACACATGGGGCTGGAAACAGCAGCTGGGACCTGCTGGGTTTCAGAACAAGACCCTCCCAATCGAGGACACGACCGACTGCCTGAGCACCATGGCCTGCGTGTGCAGGGTGATGCTGGAGACCCCGTGAGTAGCCCACTTTGGGGTTTGGGGGGACATCTCCATCCTGGGGTCCCTCTGCCACCCTGGCCAGGCTCAGGCAGCCTCTCTGCTGGCACAGGGAGTACCGGAGCCGCTTCACCAACACCGAGACCCTGCTCTTCTGCATGAGGGTGATGGTTGGAGTCATCATCCTCTACGACCACGTCCACCCCGTGGGGGCCTTCGCCAAGACCTCCAAGATCGATGTGAGTGGTCTTGGGGTCACAGATGGGGGGTCACAGGCCATGCCACTCATCCCAGCAGCTGTGATCCCCAAGATCCCTCTCCCTGGGCTGAGCAGTGAGGATGAGGATGAGGAGGAAGGGGGACAGCCCCCTGTGGTCCCCCGGGGATCTCACAGCCCCTCTCTCTGCCCCCATCAGATGAAAGGCTGCATCAAAGTCTTGAAAGACCAACCCTCAACCAGCACCGAGGGACTCCTGAACGCTCTGAGGTGAGACGGGGGTTTGGGGACACAGCGGGGATGTGGTACCCCCCCTGCTGGGGTGACAGAAGCTGTGACCCGTGTCCCCTCCCCGTCCAGGTACACCACTCGGCACCTCAACGATGACACCACGTCCAAACAGATCCGGGCCCTGCTGCAGTGAGAGCGGGGCGGCCGCCGGAGCCGCACTCACCGTGTCACCGACGCCCATGACCATACAGCTCATTTTGTACAGAGGGAAAAGGGACAACGAGGAATACACAGAAATACTAAAAGCGAATCAAAACGGCCCCGGGCCGACCTCCCCCGCCACGCGCTCCTGCCCCCCCTTCCCACCCCCAAATTCAGCACCCGGGTGGCACCGTGGGGACCCTGCTCCGGGGGGGCCGGGGCCGGGCAGGAGAGACCCGGGCAAGGGAAGCGCTGGTGGGGCTGGCATCGGGGTGCCCATGGCACAGGGGCACCTTGGGGAGGGGGCAGGCGGTGCCCCTGTCCCCATCCTGGTCCCCAAGCAGAGGAGGAGGGAGAGGATGAGGAGGAGAAGGAGAAGGAAGAAGTATCCCTGTGGATCTGCACTGACTCTGGAGGAAACGGCTCAGTCTCACCTGGTAGATTTTTAATATGAGCAATTAAATCCACACTCACCTCTTCTTTTCTACATTTTTTTGGGGGGGTGTGAAATAAAATGACATTTAATCTGTTTGTGGCCGGAGCGGGGCTGTCTCTACCGTGTCCCATCCCAGGGACGGTGACACCCTGTGGGACAAATCCCACCTCCCACAGGGACCAGGAGGGACAACAGCCCAGGGCCGGAGCCCACCCAGGGCCCCTTTCTTCCCCAGTGCGGCTGCGGGCTGGGAGGACTGGGCTGGCTGCCACGGGCCGGTGCCTTTGCCGGCAGATGGCCCTGTGACACCGTGACAACGCAGCCACGCTGGCCCCACCCGTGCCAAGCCAACCCTGGGGGCACCCACTCCGCCTCGCACCCCCACCCGCAGCCCCCCGAGCTGGGGGAGAGCCCCGCAGGGCAGGACCCCGTGTCAGCCCTTGGCTGGGGCTGTGTCACCCCCAAGGGGACCCCCGGGTCTGTCCTCAGCCCTGCTGTGGCACAGGGCCAAGTCCCCTGGGGTTTGGTGTCCTGCCAGCCCTCTCCTTCCCGCCACCTTTCCCGCCTGGCACACGGCAGCTACCGCCTCCCTGACCCCTCCTCTGCCCTGCATGTCCGGGGGGGGACAATGCACACCTCACGGGTGACACCACAGACCCAGAGCCTCGTGCAAGGCAACTCTGGCAGGCTCTGCCTCAGTTTCCCCACTTCCCCGTGTGTGCTGGGGGGAACACAGGCAGTGTCCCCACAGCTCCCCAAGCTGTGCACCCTCTGGAATTCCTCAGGATGCCACCATGGGGACACCCATCCCTCCCACCTGCAGCCCACTTCGGCTCCCATGTCCCCAAACCATGGACCCCGTCCCCACCCACAGGGCGGCACAGAGGGGACAGAGAGGGGGGACAGCCCCCAGCCCTTTGGATCCCGGCATTTCCTGGGCCCGGTGCCAGGATCCTGCCGTGCTCGGCCGGGTTTCCCGCCAAATCCGCCGAACTCCCGCGCGGGGCGGGACGGGGACACGCTCTTGCACAACCCCGGCCAACAGCTCCTTTTATTTTTAGGCTCTTGCAACATTTGGCTTTGCCACAGCCACCTGAAATGCTGCCAAGGCATCGGATGGGCCGCGGGCTCCCCAGCGTCCTGAGCTGCTCCCGAGCCGCTCCACGCCCCGGCTGTGCCTCAGTTTCCCCATTAGTTCCTCTGACCCGCTGGCCCTGGGATGGTGCCACCCATCCCTGCTGAGCCCACACAGATCCCAAGGGCCCCGTTAAATCCCCCCGGTGCTCCCAGCACGAGGATCCCACCTGGGAGCTGAGGATGAGACCAGGACACGGCTCAGGGCGGTGGCTGCAGCTGCCGCGTGTCTGCAGGAGCTGATGTCCCCAGGTGACACTGTCCCCCAGATGGTCCCTGGCCCGTCCCAGGAGCGTCCCTGCAGTGTGGGAACTGGGCTGGGAAGAGCCAGGACAGCGTCACCACCCAGGACCCTCCAACAGGAGTCAAGGGACAGCCGGATCCTTCAAAGCCACCACTGAGCACGGGCACAGACACCAGCTGGTCACCGGTGCTGGGAGAGGTGGCAGCTGTGTCCCGGTGTCCCAGCACCAGTCAGGTCCTGGCACAGAGCCCATAACATCCCCCCTGTGATCCCCTTGCTTGTGAGGGGAGGGATGAGACAAAATTAGTGCTACATCCCAGCCCTGAGTGTCCCCAACATGGCACTTTTCAGGGCAAAGCAGGTGGCACATGCCACCCTGGCAAAGGGCAGCACTGTGTGGATGAGACATTTCCTGTCGGAGCATTTTAGAGCCAAAACCGGGTGAGAAAAGGGAACCAAGAGGGATGTACAACTCTTTGATCATCACAGACATCTGAGCTCAGAGCTCTGGGGACAGTGGCCACCCTTGTGGGCAGCAGGTCAGGGGCAGCTGGGTGTGGAGCCCTGGCAGGGGCTGCCGGAGGCAGCACACAACGGGATGCAGATGAGGAGGTGCTGCCCGTGCACCTCTCACTGCTGGGCACCAGGATTTGGGCTGCCACGGTGCCAGGGAACCCCTGGATCTGCCTCTGCTCCACCTGGCAGCCAGCCCTGCTGGTGGCCTGGGACAGGAGCACAGCAGCACCGTGCCAAAATGCCAGTGTCCAAGGAGGTGACTGCACCGGGGACAGGCAGTGCCACCGGGATGGTGCCCAGGCAGTGAGGACACGGAGCTCCTCCAGCTCAGGCTCTGGGCTCGATGCTCAGCCAGACCAGGGTGCGAGGGCTTTAATTGATGATGAGCCAAGCCACACCGGGCCTGGACTGTTTTCTAATCCCAGTGTAATTAATGACCTTATCTTTGGCCAAAGCCATTTAGATTAAGTGGCTGGTGTGATGGGCTCGGCGGCTCTGGCTGCACAGATGGAAGAGCCGCGTTTGTCTGGGGATTAGCGGAGGGCAGATGGAGTGAAGTGCCATTCCCCATTCCCAAACCTCCCGGCACTGACAGCAGCCTGAAACATGAGACCACAACAACTTTCTCAGCGAGCCCTGCCTGGGACTGGCGAGTGATTCCTGCATTGTTTGTCCCTTCTACAGGGCCCAGAGCAGCAGGAGGAGCAGGAGGAGCAGCAGGAGCTGGTGCCAGCAGCAGGAACTGGCGTGACCCTGCCAGGAGCTCGATCCCAGTCCCTGCCTGGAGACCTTCAAACAGCAGAGGTACAACACACCGAGGAGAGCGACCTCCCTTGGAGAGCAACCCACGGCAGGGATGCTGCCCTGGCTCTGCTTAAATAAACTGCTCTCAGTGGCAGCCCCCACCTCCCAAAGGAAGAAAACCCACCTGTATCGTGGTGCTGGCAGGATCAGAGTGCCTGTCCTCCCTCCACTTCCCACTCCACTGCATGGACAAGGAAGTGTGGCACACCCTGTTCACCTGGAACACCTGGGAAGCAAGGGGGAAAAGGCCTGGGAGCCCCTGCCCCCCTTGCTCAGCACAGCCCATCCCCAGCAGGCTCCCAAAGAGAACAGGCTACCGTGAAAGAGGAATAACATGTATCCATGGGGATAACAAAGTTCATATTAAACCGATTAGGGATATTTAATCCACCTCTAACAGTGTGGACATCTGACTGCACTCAGGAGCCGGAGCAGATAATCCCAGCCCTCCTTCCCAGCGCTGCCCCAGTGATCCCGGCCTGGCCTGGGGAGATGACTCAACATCTCGGAGCTGTCTGTCACAAACCAGCTCAGCACATGGGGCTTCGTGCCCAGCTCACACTTTGTCCACCCAGGCTGGGAGAACACAATTCCACACCGTGACCTCGTGGCCGTGTGCTCCAGCGCTGGGCTGAGCCCACATCCATGGGTTGAGTCAGCGTGGATGGCAAACAAGTCTGAGCTGGAGAGGAGACCCAGCAACACCACAGTGCCCAGCATTCCAAAGCTCTGCCCAGCTCTGCCCAGTGCCAAATTCCCAGCTCTTCCTTGCATATTCCCTGCAGCCCGAGCTCCCACACCCCATTGCATGGCCCGAGGCAGCCGCCCCACGGGGAGCTACAGGAATAATTCCACGCTGAGGAACACAAACCGGAGGTTTAATCTAATCCCCACCAAAGCAGGAATCTCCAGAGCCCGCGCCGGCAAATCCACCCACGCAGCCCTTCCCTGGCAGGATGAGCCCTGGCTCTTGCCACATGGCACAGCACAAGGAAAAACTTGTGCTCTACCAACCCTCAAACCCTCCCAGGTTTAGGTTTGCCAGGTGAATCCCAAAGGCTGGAAAGGCTGTCCTGGTTTCACCAGAGCGGCATTCCAGGCACAAATGGCACTCACATCCTCCAGGAACAACACTGGGACAGCTCTGCCTGGCGGACATAGCACCAGGAATTTGCTGCTCAGTAGCTTGGATTCAAATTCGGGGCCGGTTCCCAGTGCCAAACCACAGTGTAACCCCCCGGGAATTCTGCCTTAACTAGGACAGGCTCATCTGTTGCAAACTCGATGAGATCATTTCCAAGTTCCTGTTTAACAGGTGCCAGCTCCTCCTGCACCTGCTGTGTGCACAGGGCTCCCTGCCCCCACCAGGCTGGGAACATCTGCTCAGCTCCCTCAGGAGCTGTGGAAAAGGTGACTGGGAGAAGGAACCAGACCTGGATCTCCTGCCCTGTGCCCAGAGCAGGGAACTGGGGCCAGGTAGAATCAGAGAGCAAGGAAACCGCGCTTGTTAACAGGGAGGGGAACCCACAATAAACCTGCAACTTTATTTGCATATAAAAGAACAAAAAAAAAAAAATCCTTTCCACAATAAAGGCAGCCAGAGCTCGCTCGGCTCCAGAGCTGCGCTCCCGGCCAAGCTGGAGGAGTCAGGGTATTTCTGTCTCTGAGATCCACACAACCACATACCAGCAGCTCAGCCATTCCAAGGATGCAGCTCTGGCAGGAATTCACACTTTGCATGGGAGCAGCCTTGCCCCGGGGCCCAGCCCGTTCCAGGCAGGGCTGGGGGAGCATGGGAACACAGCGGGATGAGGCCACATGAGGAGTATCCGATGCAGCCTTTGCCGTCACACACCTGCCTCATCCCACCAAAAAATGACACAGCTTCTCAGTTCAAGGCTGCCCAGGACTAAGGAGCTTCCTCTCCACGCAGGTGGATGCACAGCTGCTCCCTTTTCCAGGCTAAGGCAAAGGCAGGCTGCCATCCTCCTCTGAGGTCTCTGTGTCCCCACTGTCCCCCACGGTCCCTCCGGCATGGCCGGATGCCTCCAGCTTCCTCCTCTTCTTCAGGTGGTGCAGGTGGGATTTGGAGCGTGTGTGAGCTGGAGGAAGAGGCAAACAGAGGGTTTGATCTGTGGAATTTGGAGGAGGAAAGAGCTGAACCCCCCACGCAAGGCAGAGCACCCTCCCTTCCCAGCCTCCTGCACAATTCACTCCCGAAGAAAAGTGAACTTCCAAATCCTGCTCTGGCTGTTCCTCTGGACACTTCCAGGCCAAACTATCAGGGCTCAGAAGATGACAAAGCTCTCAAACCTCCTCAGGAAGAACTGAGAGAGGGAAAAATCCTGGTTCTGTGTAAGCAGAAGATTCCAGGTTGTCACTCCCAACAAGTCTGCTCCCAACCTCTCCAGGGAAGAGGGAATGTGTTTCCCAAGAGGTGGCATTTGCAGGCTGCAGGTGAGGTTGTGCAACTCCCTGCTCCCAAGGAGAACTGCCAGGATCATTTGTAGGACCACAGCACTGGGAATATCCTGTGTGTCCTACAGGGCAGCCACAGGGAAAAGCCTGGAGCAGAAGTAAACTTCTGATTAACTCCAGGGCAGTGCTCCAGCCACAAAAGCACAGCAGCAGGAGTCAGATGGGAACAGAGGGGTAATCCCAGGGATTGGGCTTGGAGCAGCAGGAGCTGCATTTCTCGGTGAAATCACATCCTTAAGGACAGCCAAACCTCCTTATCAGCGGTTTTATCTCAGGGGAGGCTTTGTCTGACCATCCTGGCGGGGTGGTTTTGCCATTTCCAAGAGATCAGAGCAGCAATTAAAGCAGAAACTTTTCCAGCGGGGGCCTTAATTAAACGAGTGTATGTGCTTGCTGAATCAAGGCCCTCAGGTGTTTTCCAGCCATCCTTTTTCTGCCAAAGGATGAAATCACATGCAAAGCTGCTGCTTTATCACAATGCTGGAGGGTCACCCTCAGCCTGAGATAAAGTCTCACCTCCTGCAATTTGTCACAAGCAACACCAAAGCTACAGTGGCTGAGGAAGCACCAACTGCTGCTGCTGTCTGGGAAGTTGTGCTCTTGAAGTCCATATAAATTGTAAAATCAGATAATTTTAAAATCCCTCAGAGCCAGCAGGGCATTGGGAAACAGTTCCCAAAACTCTCTGTCACCTGACCCAGGAAAATAGACCAGAGTGCAGATCCACCCAGGTCCCATCACTGTTTTCACCTTCCTTTTCCATTTTGCAGGCATAAGTAACACCCAGGATTTGGAGCATTTTTCTCCCACCATCTGGGGATCTGAGCCCATTTCAGCTGGATACAGAGCATAACAGCTGCTCTTGGCTGAGGGAGGCATTGTCACCATCCATTGCTGTCTGGGGGGACATCCCTAAGGACATGGAGCTGCAGCTGTGGGATTTGGGGGACCTCAAGGAGCTCCCACTCAGTCACAAACCTTGCTGGACCTCAAGGATGACAGGGACCCTGAGAGCTTTCACTTCTGGACAAGCAGAGCTCCTTCAAAACACCTCCTGAGACAGCTGAGACTGGCTAAATAACAACTGCACTGAACTGATCTCATTGCAAGGAGCCTCCTACTCAGAGCCAGCTCCTGTCTTTGCTTTCAGCACTTCCCTGCCTCAGTCAGGAATAAGCAACTCCTTCAAACCCAACAACATGGGAAATTTATCTTTGGTTGTGTCTGCATCTGCTGGTTTTGGCTGGGGCAGAGTTGATTTCCCTCACAGTAGCTGGTCTGGGGCTGTGTTTGGATTTGTGCTGAACACAGGGTTGATAACTCAGGGGTGTTTTGTTATTGCTGAGAGTTCTGGAAGTGCCTCAAGGCCTTTTCTGCTCCTCACAGCAGAATGGAGGGGGCTGGGGGTGCACAGGGAGTTGGAGGGGACACAGCTGGGAGAGCTGACCCCAGCTTACCCCAGGGATATCCCAGACCATACGGCTCACGCTTCCAGGGGGAAGGAGGAGGAAAGGGGGGGGACATGGGGATGATGGAGTCTGTCTTCCCAAAAATCACCTTGTGCGATGGAGCCCAGTTTTCCTGGGGATGGCTGAGCATCTGCCCAACCATAGCAAGCAGTGAATTAATTCCTTGTTTTGCTTTGCTTTCTCTATTAAACTTTAACCCAGCCCACAAATTTTCTTACTTTTACCCTTGCAATTCTCTCTCCCAGAGAGAGGGAGTGGGTGAGTGGCTGTGGGGGGGCTCAGATGCTGGGGTTAAACCATGACCCTGCACATCCTGTATTTGGGGAACACAGGGAGATTTACCAGTTTCATTTCTGCAGCCAGTTTCTCCATGACTTTTTGTTTCTGGTGCTCAGCATGAGCCTCCCAGCACAGATAAATTCACTGGCTTAATCTGATTCCAGCTGAGCTCTTTTAAAGTAAGTCTGTTGAAAATAGAAAATCCCTTTCTATTACTATTACAGCTAGGAATAGTTTAAAAAGAAAAAAGAACCACACACAAAAAGGAAATATTGCAGCAAAACTGAACTATTAAAAACATTAAGAACTTCCATTTACACAACAGAATTTTACAGTAGAGAGTTTTGCTCTGTGCTTTTTGAGAAAGCATCCACAGTGTTGTGAAGGACCAGGAGCCCTGACTAAACACAGCTTGATGCCACACACAGATCCCTGGTGTGATGCTCTGTGTGTTTACTGAGTGCTGGGGAAGGGAGGGAAGCCCAGGGAAGGGGGGATTCCTGGCAGATGGTTCCTGTGGCACGGCTCCTGCAAATGGCTGCAAACAATCCTTGAAAGGCCAGGATCACGAGCTGGGGGTCATCCTGCCACAGGGGAGCTGCTCCATCATCCCACAGACCCAGAGGCCTCCCAGGTTCCCTCCTGTGCCCTCCTGGGCCCTACCTGCCCACTCCCTGTCCCCGATGATGAGTCTGTCACAGAGCTCGCACACGCGCTGCCTGCGCTTGTTCTCCTTCTCGTCGTGCTCCATCCTCAGGGGCTCTGCCGGGGGATCACGGCCCTGGAGATCAAATAATGCCTCAAATTGGTCTCTGCCACGAAAATTTGTTCACTTTCAGTTCACTTAGACTTGTCAGTGTCAGACACTGAGGTTGGCAAGGCAGACACCAGGGTTTTACCAAGTGCAGTGCTGGGCATTGGGGAAATGTTCACCTGAGACAACAAACTCCTACTGCTGCAAGGAAATGCCAAGGCTGGGGACGTGAACAGCCAGCCCTGCTCCAGGGAGGGGCTGTGTGCCAAGTGAGGGGGCCTGGAGACCACAGAGAAGTCAGTCAGTGTCAGCCCAGCTCCCCAGTACCTGGATGAAGCTCTCCACGATCTCCAGGGCAGGTTTCAGCACATCCTCCTCCCACCGCTGGAGATCAGACACCTCCAAGCCATAAACTGGGGGAACGTTGGGCCCAGGACCTACAGAAACATGAGGCAGGTCAGCACCAGAAACCCCAGCACCCCCTCCCAGAACCCATGGGGAGCAGGGGGATCTGATTTTTCCTCTCAGCATTCAGAAGCCGACAGCACCAGGCTCTCCAGAGCCAAAATTCTCTGCTGCAAGCAGCAGGAACACCTCAGGACTCAGGGAAGCATCTTCACAGCTGGCTGCCCTTGGGAGTATTCTGGAATCTGAGCATGCCAACAACACATCACAAGCACCATCTCAGCCCAGCCCTGGTCCACAGGAGGCTGGGAGGATGAAAGAGCTGGATCCAGGCACAAAGCCACCACACCACGCTTACAAGGAGATGCAGGCATGGAGCCTGGATGAGGGATCTGAGCATGCAAATTCCCTCTCAGAGCTGGAACTGATTGTGCAGGAGCTGATGCTCCTGGTTCCTGGCAGCAGGACATGGCAGGAGATGCTTTACTAATGACAAGGGACAGGTTCACAGCCACCCCTTTGGTCTTCCCTGGCCCAATGCCAGGGCACAGGGCACTTGCTGAAGCCTGGACAGGGTGAAACAGCTGCCATCAGAGAGCACCTGCTCCCTGGGTGACCTGGCTGCTCTCCATGGCTCACCTGCCCTCCATGGGCACCTGGCTGTCCCTCCCTGGACAAAGCCATCAAAGGCTCCACGTGCCAGTCCCCAGCAGGTGCTGGTTTTATTGCTGTGCCCACAAACAAGCCCTTGACTGGCCCATCTGAAGCACACCTGCCACCAGAAAGGTGAGCCGAGCCACCCAGCACATGGCTCTGGCAAAGCTCCTGCGCCTCCTTCAAAGTCCATCTTTTTGTGACTCGAGTTTCTCCCTGCCTTCTCTTTCTTTTCTTTTTTTGGTTGTTTTTATTATTTATTTTATTGTTGTTTTGCCCCTACTGAGCACCTTTCAACAAGTGCCCGGCTCCCAGCTGCTGCTACTGGCCCTGTTCCAAGGCTGGGGCTGGGATGGGGAAGTCCTGCTGGCTCCCTGCCACTGCAGAGAGCACGGCCTGGGCTCAGAGCAGCCACAGGGCTCCTGCTCCTAATCTGGAGGGCAGCTGTCAAATGGGCTTTTCTCCCTGCCAGGAGCATGTGTGGGTGCGTGGGGACCCCCTCCCTGAGCCCCTCAGGAGCATTTGGCAGGATAAGCTGCAGAGATGTTGTGACCATCATCATCTAGCGGTGCCTGACACAGGGCTGAGCCTCTGCCTGGGATTTTATCCCTCCTGCTGCCACTGCTGCTGGGAAGGAATGGGGTACAGGGGTACAGGAGGAGGAGCTGGCTCTTGAGTGTCTGGGATGAGGGGCTGTGGGCAGGACACATCTCAGGAGGGGCAGGAGATCCGCTCTGCAACCCAAACCAGTGTGAAGGAGCTGGGGGAGGCAGAGCCTTTGGGGGTGGATGGGGACACTGGGTGGCTCCTGGAGGGTCTGGTTGGGAACAGACTCCCAAACACAGGCTGCCCCAAAGCACCAGTGTCCCCTCTGGAGCTGGAGTGAGGCATAAGGAGAGGTGGGAACAGAGGACTCACGTTTCAGGAAGCGGTTCCGGACCCATTTGTTCTGCCTCCGGGCGTATCTCTTGGTCACCTGCTTGAGGGCCTGGATCCCTTTGGAACAGAGGGATTAAAAGAAGAAAAAAACCCCCAAAGGTCAGTGAGAAGAGGCTGTCAACTCCAGGGGAGGGGAAATTACACAAGAAAGAAGTTTGTGATGGGTGGCACCATGAGAATTATTTTCACTGTCAGCCTGGGGGTCTGTGCCTGCCCTGGGGAGAGGCTGAGCCCTGACACGGTGGAGGGGCAGTGGCAGCATGGAAAGGCTGGACAAGGTACCCCAAATATCCCTGAATAAACAGAGCCTGCAAAAAGCCCAAACCCTCCACCCTGACGCTTTTAGCAGGTAGGACAACCTGTTCAGGTGCTGCACTGGTCTTGAAATGCCCAATCCTCTGCACAAATGGAGCCCAGGACTGCTCATCCCACCCAGCAGAGGATGATTTACCACTCTACAACTGTTCAATATTTAGTACCAGGCTTATCAAATCCCTCCTAATCATCTCCTGAGCAGACACAACAAGCTCCTTCTGCATCAGACTTGTTTTCAAGCCTTTTATCATTTCTGTGGTTTCTTCAGTCTCCACCTCCACTTCACATTGAACCCTTCTTGGCACATGGACTTTGCCTGGGCCCTCCCTGTGAGGAGAGCAGCTCCCCTCCAACATCAGTCCAGACATTCCAAAATAACACACCACCAAAGGGTGCATCCCTGCTGACTGATGCCCACATTCCTTGTCACCACAGTGCTGCTGACATCCCGAGTTCTGCTTCATTCTTCTCTTCCAGCCCTGCTCTCCACAGCATTCACAGCCCAGCTGGGATCCCATCACCCAAGTGGACCTGCTCCAGATCCCAAGTCACCCTTGTAGATCTTGTAAGGAGACCTGAGGTGATGGAGGGGTTGCTCTGGGAATGCTGAGAGATGCTCTCCAAGCACTGCAGAATTAATCCCTGCCCCTCTGGGCTGGCAGAAGTGGGAAGTGCAGAGAGAAAGGTGCAGCTGGGGCTGTGACCTTGGTTTAGACCATCTTGTGGTGTAACCAGGAGCTTTGTGGGGGCACACAGAGTGCTCCTCACACCTTTTTCCAGCAGCAGGGCACTGGTCTCGGGTGAGCAATTCCCTTCACTGACGAGGTACTCGTGGAATTCCTTGAAGCCAATGGACTGGAAGATGCCATGCTGGTAATCCTGCCTGGAGAACCAAAGGCAGGGGTCACAGCCACCTCCTGTGGAACAGTGGGAAACCTCCAGAGGGAGGAGCAGAGAGGATCTGGCTGCTCACCCACCGGTTCTCTGCCACCTTCTCCCGGTTGTAGCGGCGGTGGAAGTCGCGCAGCTCCTCCAGCAGCCCCGCAGCCACCATGTCATCCACCCGCTTCTCCAGCCGTGCATCCAGAGCTGCAGGAGCAGAGCAAGACACGCTGAGCCCTGTCCTGGGGGGCTGCACAGCCTGCCAGCACATGAGTCAGCACTGCCAGGCTGCTGCTCCACCTGAGGAAGGCAGAGCCCGGCAGGTCAGGGAGTTCTCTGTCACACCCACTGATGGCAGAGGAATTGCTGCCTTCTCCAGGGAGGAGGCCGGGGCAGGAGCAGGGAGTCAGCCCTTCCTCAGCCAGGTGCCCGCTCTCACCTGCCTGGTCTGCATGGAGCCACAAGATGCAGGAATGTGGGTACTTCAGGGGTCCACCTAAGGGCCCCCCACCTTCCTCCTCCTGCTGCTGGTGCAAGATTTCACTGTGGGGGATCCCTGTCTCTTCAAACACTTGGAGGCTCCTGGAAGCAGAGACACACAGCACTCAGAGGCTGGGTGAGAACGAGCGTTCCCATTTCCCCAGCATCCCCGGGGGCTCCAGCAGAGGGAACCGCAGACACTTGCCGAGATCCAACCCTCTCATGTGGGGGGAGGGCAGGCTCCAGCCCCGTCCCGTGCCCGGCATCCGAGCACACCCAGCTCCTGGGGGAGCAGTGCTGGCACCCGAGGAGCCCAGAGCACAGCCACCCACTCCTGCCTGGCACTGCGACAAACCCTGCAGGGGACAGGGATCTGGCTCCAGCCCTGCCCTTTCCAGCCAGGCAGGGCTGCAGGGAAGGGACCAGCGCTGAGATGCTGCTGTGGAGCTTTACCACCAGCCCAGCCCAGCCCAGGCAGGGCAGGAGGGAGGTGGAGGAGCTGTGCTGGTGCCCAACCCTCCATCCCCCTGCACCGTGCGAATGGGGTGGGCGGTGTTCTGCTCCCCGGGGCCAGGGCTCGGCTGGGACTGAGCAGCAAGCCTGGTCTTGCTGCCGTGCTGTTCCCACAGAGCTCAGCTATGTTACCCAGCCAGCAGGGCAGCTTGCTCTTTAAATAGCTCCAGACAAACCCTGCTGCTGCTGGGGCACGGAGCGGGAGCAGCCCTAGAGCACAGCCCAGCACCCCAAAGGCAGCTCAGGCTGGGGCTGTGTGGCCAAAGGGCTCAGATCCCAGAGAGTCCCCAGCACCAAGGTCCCCAGGCACCGGCTAGGAACCCAGGAGCATCCAGCTGGGGTGGGAATGCTCATCCTGCCGTGCTCCCAGGCACACAATTCCCTCAGGAAGGGGTGCTGAGCCCTGGCACCCCCTGCCCCTGGCACACCAAGCTCACCTGGCCACCTTGCGCTTGTCGTGGGGGTGCAGCTTGGCCGCCATCTCCGGGTCCACCTGGCTCAGGCGCCGATGGAGCTCAGCACTGTCCAGCTGTTCCAGCTCCACTTTCCTGTCACCATCCAGCCTGGGGGGACTGCTGGGCTTCTCCTGTGGGGCACAGCACAGCCCTGAACCGAACCCTGTGCACGGCCAGTGTGAGCAACAAAATCCCCCAGAGTCATGGGGTGGGTGAAGGAGGGGCTTTAGGTTCTCTTAGCCCCACCGTGCCAAATTGCAGGAAGTCTGCCCTAAACATGGGATTTATCCTTTCCCAAAGGGATCCACAGCTCCCCACAGTACCTTGGTGTTGATAAGGACCTTCCAGAGCAGGGACTCGATGTAGTAGTTGGTTCCTCCCACAACAATGGGGATCTTGTCCCGGGCAAAGATATCTTCAATATGCCAGAGTCAAGGAGTGCAAGCAGAGATGCAGAGCAGGGGGGCAGGGCTGTGGGAGCAGTAGCCTGGGGCTCAGATCCCACTCTCCCAGCCCCAAGGAACCAGTAAGGCTGCAGGACAGGGTTAGACGTGTCCTTCATCTCTCATTACTCTCTGTCACCTCTGCCAGCCAGCAGCAAAACTCAGGGACACTCCAGGACTTCCAGGAAGGACAACCCTCAGGATTGATCTTCCCTGGGCTGTCCTGAGGGTTAGCTGGGTAAAAGATAAAATTCTGCCTCTCACTGGCAGAATCCTCTGAAAAAATAGAGCCAGTTGGGATGTGGAGAGCCCAAACATTGATCCCCCTGGCCATGGAGCGGGGAAGGGAGCCCATTCCTGCTCAGCCAGGCAGGCTGCAGCATGACAGGATATCAGAGGCACGGCTTTGTCCCTGAAATCCACCACGGTGTAGTTGGAGACAAGGGGATCCACAAAGCTGATCATGTGGTGTCTGCAGAGACGCTGCTCCTGCGGGGAAACCTTGTTGGTGATGATGTCCAAGCCCTTGTACACCTGGGGAAGAGAAGAGCCTGTCCTTCACCTGTGTCCCGTGAGACCTGCACTGACCACTGCTGCTTCCCCCTGTCCCAGACACCCCTCCCTGCCCCTGTCCCAGGCAGGGGACAGGCAGAGGCACAGCAGGGGCACGTGCCACGCTCAAGCAGGGCTGCAGGAATGCTGCCAACACCTGCTCCTGCCAGGGCCGAGCTGCCTCTCTCTGGTGCTTGTTCCTGCCCACGGGACATGAACCGTTGAGTCCAACTGCTTGTGACTGCTTTCCTGGCTTGAAACAACCCTGATTGAGCTCTTGGACAGTGCAGTCAGAGCCTGGGCAGTGTCACCAGCCCAGCACAGAGCTCCAAAATGAGGGCTTCCAAGCTGCCACCTCCTCATCTGCTGCTGCAGCTAAAAGCTCAGGTGTGCTGTTCTCCAAATGTTTCCAGCACAGCACAGAGCCTCACGTGGGGACAAGGATCACTGACTGCTCCCTGCAACACAGATCTCTGGATGCAAGCCACAACTCCATGGAGCCTCCTAAACACACACACACAGCCTCAGCTCATGTACACCTTAAAAGCCTGTGACATGCTGCCTGCTCTCCCTGAGCCTCATGGATACAGAAGGCAGCAGGTCAGTGATCCAAGGGGAATGAGGCACTGTCCTGGCCAAGGTATCAGGAGACACTGGTGAGCACAACCAGCAGCATCCCACATGTCTTCATCCTCAAACTGGGGATACACAACCTGTGAGAGCACTGCTGAGAGATGCTGGCCCTCAGCTGAGAGCAGAGCAGGGAGAAAAGCCACCCAAACCAACTCCTCTGCAGCATTCCTGGTAAAGAGCCAAGGCAACCTGGATCCCAGCAGATGCACCAAATCCACCCTCCAGGCTGTGCAAAGCACCAGCCACAGCCCAGCCTGCAGATCCAGGGGCTGCAAGGGCTGGAGCTGCCTCAGCTTGGTGTTCCACCACCAGAGTCCTTCCCAGTGAGAGCATATTCCAGGCAGGAGAAGGGAGGACAGCTCCTTACCCTGCTTCCCAAGCAAACACAGCCCTCAGCATGGGGAGTTGGCAGCTCACAGTGGGGCACATGAAGCCTCTCTGTCCAGCCCAGCTCCGTGCTGTGCCCAGGATTGAGCAGGAGGTGGCAAAGGAGGTGCTTTGGGAGGATGTGTTTAGTTCTCAGAGCCTTCCTGCTTAAGAGAAGTCTCCCAGCATGGGATAAACCGGGATGATGGGGAAAAGGACTGGAAATGGCTGTACTCATTTCCTCCTCCATCCCCCCCAGAAACCACCCCAGCCAGACTTCAAGAAATAAATTTCCCCTTAATCCCCTCTGAGAAGCTGCCAAGCCCTGGCTGCAGCGTGGCCTCCACCCACTGCTCCCCTGGTCCCAGACAGGAGGACAAGGTGACACAGAGGTGACCCACGGGCACCAGGCACGGAGAGGCAGCCAGGGATGATGGAGGTTAGTGGAGCAGGGAAGCCCAAGCCCTGCCTGGAGCAGTCATGCCAGCTGCTGGAGCTGCCGGGGCGGCTGAACCAGCTCCACTCCCACCTTGCTTAACTCTGGCACTTGGAGATGGGAGAGCCAGGGCTGGCTCCTGCTCCCATCCCAAAAGGCTCGCCCGGGGGGCAGGAAGAGAGGGGGAGAGGGAGGGCAACCAAAGCCTGCAGAAAGGCAGCTGCCCCAGGGGACGGTGAGCAGGCAGGAGGGGCCCACAGGCAGCTCTGCCAACGTGCCCCGTGGCTGCGGGCAGCCTATTGATCCCCGGGCTCGGCAGCTCCATTCAACACGGGGCTCCAGCCGGCACAGAAAGCCTTTGAATTCAGCGAGCTTTGGCTCCGTGCCTGCTCTCCCCATTTCCAACCCTCCAGCTCTTCCAATTCCCACTGCCTGCCTGAAATCACAGCGAGCACCGAGGGCTGACGGGCGGCTCGGAGTCAGCCAGCAGCTCCCAGTGCCCTGCACGGGCACATCCAGGACACAGCTCAGGCTGCTACCCCCGGCTTCTCCTGGAGATTAAACACCCAGAGCCTCCCGGAATATCTGGCAACAAGGGGAGGAATGCGGTGTCAGTGTGTGGGCTGGGAGGAAACAAAGGCAGCCTTTTACACACAGGCAGTAAGCCCGGAGAAGGTTTCCACCAGCTGGCTGTCGGCAGGGCCTCGCACCGAGACGTCCTCCTGACACTCATTTCTATTTTCAGCCAGCGGCTCAGATAAGCCTTTGTTGCTTTCTAAGGCCCCAAAACAGATTAGTGGCAGCCTGGAGCAGCCGGGCTCCGAGACACGGAACACAAGCCAGCACTAAAGATGCTTAGCCTTGACGGCGTCCTCCCACCTCTGCGCTGAGCCCCCGTGCCGGGCTGCAAGGTCAGCGCTGCCCCTTTGGGAAAGGTTGGAAACTGAGGCAGGACACACAAACACCCAGAATTTCAGCCCAGGAAGGGCAGGGTCTCCCGAATCTTTGCTGTGACACCAGTTCTGTGCATCATCCCAAACTCTGTCACCGTTGGGGAAAGCACCATCCTCACCCTGAGTGCAAGGAGTGTAGAAGGTGACGTGACAGACCCTGAACACATCCAGGCCATCTACAGCCAGGAAAACACCAGGATTTCACAGGGGCCATGCTGAAGAGGGGCGTGGAGGACCCAAACCAAGCAAGGGTGCAAGGAGAGCACAACTGACTCCCTGCCCTGATCCCTGCCATGAAAACTTTGCCAGCAAAGGCTCTGGAGAAGTCCTGACTCCACACACTGACTGGCAAATGTGTGCTACTGCAACTGTATCACCACAACCAAGGGAGAAATCCAGAGGGCCAGTGGGATCCAGAAGGGACAGTGGGATCCTGAGTTGATGGGGCCCTCATCAAGCTGGCACAGGGATCCCTGCATATTCACTGCCAGGAATGAAGAAACAGGACTGGCTTCACCCTGCCTGTCTCTCCAAGGAATTACTGACTCCTCAACGAAACTCACTGGGATGACAAACAGCAACAGAAAGGACAAAAAGAAAGATTAAGAGGCCAGCAGATTAACCAGAGCTCCTGAGCTGCAAGCAGGCAGCAGTTAAGTCTGTAATTTGAGCACAGCGACTCAGAGCCATGACGAAAACACCCTGGAGATGGATAGAGGGGTGCCTGTGTGTGGGAACAGGTGGGCTCGGGGCTCCCCAGCCCCTTCCCGAGCCTGGCTCCCGCTCCAGCAGCTGCCCAAAACACTGCCAGCATTTGTCAGAGCTGCTCGGAGCCCAGCAATGAATGCACAGAGGGGGCCGAGGGCGACACGGTCGCTGGCAGCTGTCAGTCCCCAACCAGCAAAGGGATTTCCAAAGCCCGCGAGGACGGCAGAGCCAGCCCCGCGTGGCAGGGGGGACTCGCCACGGGGAGAACACGGCTTGCCACGGGAACAAAGCCAGCGAGAAAGCAGCCCCGGCTGGGGGGCACCGGGGGTCAGTGGAGCGCGGTGGGGGCCGTGCCGGGGGCTGCCCGGCTGCCCCGCCCCGCCAGCACGCTGCATTTACGGGATAAAGCCGCCGAGCTGCTCGGCCCTGGCTCCACAGTCACGCTAGAATGAGATTAAAAGGAAAGCAGGACAAGAGGCACCGCAGCCCGGATGCCGTCGGGCGCCTGAGGCAGGACCCTCCCCGCATTCCCATGGTGGGGCCCGAAAGCACAGGACGAACGCTCCCAATCCAGCAGCGGGGAGTCGCGGGGTGCCAGGAGGCTCCAAAGGGAGCCGGGAGCCAGGAGCTCCATCCCCAGAGCTCGGGATGCAGCAGCAGCCTCGTGGCTACAGCATGGTTCCACTCAGCAGCCGCTTCCCCAATATTTTGTTTCCCCAAAGCTCCTGCGCCTCACATTTTCCCCTCTCAGGATTTCAGTTCAGCTCAGACCTCACTCTTTCCCCAAGAGCTTAAGGGAAAAATTGCATAAAATTACTTTCTGATTGCCTGCCCCAAATTCAGGGGACTCAGATTTTCAATTTAGCTCACTGGGACACAAACAGCAACCAGGAAACAGGGAGGTGGGCACAGGACTGCAGGAGCTGATCTCTGAGCAGCACAAAGGGCGTTGCTGGCAAAAAACACCTTTTTACATGGAATAATAAATACATTTAACATTAAACTTGATGGAAAGTTCAGGCACTACAGGAAGTGAACAATAAAAGTGTGGATATTTTGCTAAACAACAACAAAATTGTTAACAAAACTGTTATTCTTGTGGTGGCTGAAATGTCCATCCTGTGACAAAGTTCTTGCAGCTGGACAAAATTAAGACCAAAAAAAAAAAAAAGTTTTGGCTCCTTGCTTGTTGACTTATCCCAACCACACAACTGATATATTGCACACTGCTGCTTGCAGTGAGAGATGAGATCACAGACACTGTCACTGGCAAGTAGAAAGTATAATTTTTAATAACTCTTCCCCAATTCTCTTGGTGTCCCTTTGCTGATGCCAGAGGATACCACCCTGGATGTCGCTCACTACCAGGTTACTCCACCTGCTGCCTCCCCTTACTCAACCCTTTATATCTCTCTGTAGCTTCTGGTGGGTTAAAATTAAAACACCTTCGCTCTGGTTTCATTCCAAAAGGTGAATTTATTGGGGATGGGGGTCTTAAACAAACACTGAGAACAAACTCCACAGTTTTAATAGTATTGCCCTGTTCAGAGCCCACAGGGCAGGGAGGGGACACAGAGGCACAGCTCACACAAACCCAACAACTGCCCACTGGGATAGACAGGCACTGGGACTGGGGAACTGGGGACAGGACTGGGACATTAGAGCTGGGACAGGGACAGCAGGATGGGTTCCAGGGCTGGGACAGGGGTGCCAGGGACAGGACAGGGACATGGTGACAGGAGCAGCACAATGGGTTCCAGGCTGAGACAGGGGCACTGGGAACAGGACAGGGACACCGGGATCACATTCAACGGGCAGGATCCATCCCGTGGGCTCTCCCTTACAGGCACCCGGACACAGGGCACGGGGGAACCGGCGGGAACCTTCCCGGAGCCTCCGGAGCTGAGCTTCTCCAGGCCCCTCCAGGCCCAGCTCAGCCTTCCCGCAGTGCGGCCCAGGAGGCCCCGGTACAGGCCGGGCCTCCCCCGGTACAGCTCGGAGCCCTCCCGGTGCAGCCCGGGACGCCCCCGGTAGAGACCGAGCCGCCTCCCAACACCCCGGCCCAGACCCTGGTCCCGCCGGGGCTCCGG
>WEIU01012364.1:53395-65646 GCA_013389925.1 Aegithalos caudatus | reverse complement strand
GCCCCCTGCGTTCCCCTGTGTCCCCCTCCGTGCCCCGGGTCACACCACACGCAGCCCGGTGCCCGCCCCGTGTCCTGGGTGCCCAAACCCATTCCCACTCCCCCGGCCCCTTTTCGGGTCTCCCGTTACCCCCAAGCCCCTCACACCCTTGTCCACTCGTGGGGCTCTGCCCCGTGGTCCCTTTCTCCCGACCGAGTGGGAAGGATGCTGTTGCCGTAGCAACGGGGCAAAGCCTTGAGGAGAGGGGCTGTTGCCATAGCAACGAGGCAGAATAGGATGATGCGAGGGGCCGCTGCCATAGCAACGGAGAGGAGCGTGTTGCCGGGGCNGCCACGGCAACACGAGGAGATGGGGAGCGGGCCGCTGTCTCCGTGGCAACAGAGGGGAGGGAGAAAAGGGGAGGCCGTTGCCATGGCTCCTCCGCGGTGCTGCTCTCCCTGGCAACACACATCCCTCGCCACGGCAACAGGGAGAGAGGGAGGCTGCGGGCCAGGGGGGTGTGGGCAGCCGGCCCCCCTCGGCAGGGAAGGGATTATCGCCGCCTCGGGAAACTGTCCTAAAAATTTGCCAGCCCAGGCGTGAAGGCGGCATCGCACCCACAACACCCCCGGGCCGGTGCGGGGATGGGAGGGAAGATGTGGTGGGTAAGCAGAAGTGGTTTGGGGGGGGGATACAGCAAAGAGCAGGTTTGTTACCAGGGCGGTGTGCATTAAAAAATAACTAATTCAGGCCCTGGCAATGCCGACTTGTGATGATTGCAGCTGACACTCACAAATTGCTGTGCTGAACAAGCAAGTAGGAAAGCTCATGTGCTTATTTTGTTCACTTTGTAGCATTGTCAGTCTCCTTCCCTCATCCTGACGGTGACAATATGAGAGGAGACACGTGCTCCAGTAACCAGGGAAGTTTCAGGTAGATAGATATGGATGTAGGCTTTAGGCAGGAGAACTCAAAGGTGTTTACAAACTGCAACTCAGTTCTTCACTTTGATTTGGGCTTTGGGGACATCTCCCACTGGTGACAGTCTCAGCTCAGTCCGTGAATCTGCTCATCATTTCTAAGAAAGATAATTAATGTTTTAAACTTCCTCTGTGCCTTTAGCATGAAAAGAAAAAGCCCAGCTTGCTAAAAACCATCTCTGGAGGGTCACCTTGAGCTGAGAAGAGACGACAGACTGCGAGTGTGAGTGTCACAAAAACACAACAAAAATAACCATTTGAGGGGCTGGGACATCTGGGCTTTGTTTCCTGCGCATGAGCGAGGTGTCAGATTTAGGTCACCCCGCTCCCTGGTTAAGCTGTGGGTCATGGGAGCACCTTTTAATGCAGCTCTGAAAGGCTGTGACACCATGTGATGCAACACAGAGTGTGAAACGCTGCTGGAACCCAAGGGGATGGGTGTTTAAGGGCTTCTGTGTGGCATCCTTGCTATTTAAGGCTGGTTTTCCCCGGGTGATCGAGGCTCCAGCAGCAGCTCCTCGCTCCTGACTCCTCAGCAGTAACATAATCCCACATCCATCCTGCATTTAGAGTAAGACTTTTGCTGCCAGGACAAAAGAAACCCAAAGGCGTCAGGTTTGGGGGCAGCAGGGAGAACACACGTATATATAATTTCATCCTCTTGGCAGATCTGGGCTATGGAGCTCTCCGGTGCCCCTGGAAGCGAGTGGATTGCATTCCCCCTTCCCTATAGGGTTACTGCCAGACACAGCCCCGGTCCCTGACCTGTGGGGCAGCCCTCACCCCACACCCCCTGCCCCAAACCCCATTAGGGGGGTTTATAGTTACATCAAAGCCTGGGCTCTCTGCCCTTCCTTGCCAATAAAACCACTTAAAAGGAGGAAAAATAATCCAGGTGATTCCTTTCCCTGGCCCCACCACCACGACCACTTCTTCAAGTGCTGGGAGAAAACCAGGACAAAGAGCTCACTCTTGGTGCAGCTGAGCCCTGGTGCAAAATAGATTAATTTCCATTCATGCCCAGCATACCCTCAAACCCAGGGGCCAGAGCAGCCCCCCCAGGAGCACCGAGGTGATGCATGGAAACCCACAGCCGACTGCATGGAAAAAGCCAACCCAGGCTGTTGCAAACTTATTTATTTATGAAGTATGAGGTAATGAAGAAAGTGCTAAATCCAACCAGTGTTAACTCTAACCGTTCTCAGCAGGTCAGCAGGGATCCCAGGGTGCCATTCTGCAGAACCACCCCTGCCAGCACCCCTGGGAGAGGACAGGGGACTCTGCCACCCACACATCCCCCCATGGGCTGGGCAGCAGGAGGGCAAACAGGGAAGGCAGCACAGCCCAACCCGCCCCCTGCAAAGCCCAAAGCTTTGCTGGGGATTTTAAGTGGCTGCTGGTGAAGAAAAACTCACAAGGCTGGGAAAAGGGGTCATAAGGATGCTCACAAGGATGGGAGAGGGATAAAAACCCCGTTATTGCAAATGGGTGGTTTGGAGAGCTGCAAGGGGGTGAATGGCCTCTGCGAGGACTCAGCTCAAGGGTCCAGCAGGAACCAGCCCCTTCCTGATCTCCCTAAAGTGCAGCAGGACTGAGCCCTCCCCCACAGCAGGAAATCCCCCTTAAAAAAAAAAAAGTTTTTATATATTTATATATATATAAAAAAGCAAACTCTTTACCAATACTTCTCAAAAAGTGGTACAAAAATACAGTATAAAAACACAGCCTCCAGTATAAGACTCGCAGTTACAGCAGCAGTTTCTAGAACACAAAATCCAGGACCAGCTACTGCGTGAAGTGACAAGGGAGTGAGGTACGGTCCAGCCGAGCAAGGGGGTTGCCCACGGGGTGCTGTTCATCCTGGTGAGAGGCACGTCCTGCCATCACCATCTCCATGGGATCCATCCAGAGGCGAGCCCCGTGCTGGGCTCTGTGTCTGCCTGCTTCCAGGAGCCAAGGCAGATGTGTGGTTGCTTGGAATTCTTACAGCGAGGTGGATACCCTGGGTAGCTCCCAGTGATGCTGTCAGTGGCAAATGGCAGAAAGGGGATGCAGGGGCTGCTGAGGAGGGGGAATAAATTTGAGCTCTTGAACTGGAGCAGTCACTGAGGAAGCTTCACAGCAGGGACAAGGGAAATCTTGGAACACCCAGTGCCAGGAAGCCAACCCTACATGATGATGCTGTTGGGGGATCTCTGCTGTGAACCCATTCCCACAGCCACTGCCACGTGCTCCAGCCCCCGGGGCCAACAGTTCGACAAGCAACCAAAAAATAAAAAAATGTGCAAATTGAGAAGGAGCTGGGGGGGGTTGTGGGGCCCAGGGTGGGGGGCACACCGGTCGCTAGTGCCCCTTAAGGTGAGCAATCCTTTTGAGCAGCTGGGCCTGGCGCAGCTGCAGCTGCCGCTTCTCGGCCGCCATCCTCCTCTCAGCGCTGATGAGGGACTGCAGGTACTCCGAGGATTTGCTCAGGATCACCACTTTGGGGGTCTTGGGGCAGCTGGCAAGCCCGGGCACCTGGTCCCGCAGGGCCAGGAAGCGCGAGCGGAGGTCGTTGCGCCGCTTGCGCTCCAGGTAGTTGTGGTTTTTCCTCTTGGCCACGTCCTCGCTGTCCGAGCCGGGGCTGCTGCTGGGTTTTGGCAAGGCAGGTTCAGGCAGGGGGGCAGCAGGGGTTGGTTCCACAGCACTGGGGGGCTCATCCTGCTCCTGCTGGGGTGACTCGGGCGGGGGACAGGGGTCCGGCGGCGAGCGGGCGGCGTAGTTGTGCTGCTGCTGGTGGACGGAGATGTGGAAGCGTTTCATGCAGGGGTCCAGGGGGTCGGCACGGAGCGTGATGGTGACCGGCTTCCTCAGGCTCAGCGATTGTCTCTTGTCCACCGTCACCACGTCGATCTCTTCACCCTCTGTTCTCATGGCAAAGAAAGAAAAAATCCCCCGTCAGCTGGGAATGCCCAGTCACCTTTTGTCACATTTCTGGGGGGTCCCCACAGCTCCCTGGACAGCCTCCCCACTAAAGTTTGCTCATGCACTGCAACCTCTATGACCTCCAGAAGGGACTGAGTGATTTAAACGCCCTTCCAATACCGTCACGTGGGAAGGAATGGAATTCTCCCCCATTTCATGTGCCTGGTCCCCCAAAATTGGACTGCGAGGCTTTACTTCCGCCTCACTTCAGCACCGGGAGCAACATGTGTTCATCATAAAGGATCATCACCCGAGCCCTCCTGGGAGGTGGGGGGAACTGGAGGAGCAGGATGCTGGGACAGGCTAGTTCCAAAGTTCATCCCGGTCGGGTGCTTTCATGGCCCATTGGAATTGTAAATGAGGGATTTAAGGGCAGAACTACCCTTTGTTCGCCTTGGCTGCAGCTTCCCACCTCGGTGACTTGTTACTTTTCACAAGTGATAAAGCCCATTCAGCCCCGGCTTCCCGGGGACAGAGGGGACAATCCCCCACTGTGCAGGGAGGGAGGGAGAGGTGAAGAGGTCCCTCCAGCAGACTCTGAACCTCAAAGGCATCTCAAGCCCAGAAACAGAAAGACCTAAATAAAGCCTAATTGGCCCCAAAGAGCTCTGCTTGTTGCCACTGCAGTTGTCCCATCCCAGCAAAGCCCAGTGGCAGGGAGCTGGCTTTGGGGACAGCGAGGTGAGCAGGCTCCAGACACATCCACCACAAGTTTTTTCGCTTTAGGGGATGAAGGGGATGAGCCTCCAACTTTTTTCCTAGGGTTGAGGGGGGAAATACAGCCACTTGCTAAAGGTCCCCCAAGACGCTCAAACCCCCACCAGCATCGCGGGCAGAGGCCTGGCCCCCGCTCTCCAGTGAGCGGTGAGTTTCTGATGGTGGCCCCAGCCGATACCCCAAACTCTCCAGGCTTTGGGGTTCAGCCCAGGAAGCCCAAGCCCGCCTGATACTGGAGCTGCTGGGCTGGGGGACACTCATCAGTGTCACAACCCTCTCGGTCTCAGCCCCGTACACACACACACGCTCATTAATAAAAAAAACCCAGACCGCGTAGCCCCGCCCCCCACAGGCTCCCATTGGCTGTCTCACGGGGACGGCCGGCTGTTCTGACATCCTATTGGTCCGCGCTCCTGTCCATCAGTGCGGCCCCTCTCATTGTTTGCAATCTGTTGCTTTTTGTTCGGCGCCCACGTGGCGCGGCCGGACCCCTCCGGGACCCCCGCGGCACCGGGACCCCACCGGCATCCCCACGGCCCCCGCCAGGCCCCCGCATATTTGGGTTAAGCCTCTTAACGCCCGCGACCTGGCTTACAGTCCCCGGGCTACTAATGGCATTAAGCCCCGCGCCGTGACTCACCGGCGCAGGTGGCGGCCACCGGCAGATTTATTAACGGGGTCACGGCACCGCGTCAGCGCTCCCACGGCAGCCGAGTCAGCCCGGCCTCCCCGGGAGCGACGGAAACAACGCACGGGCCCCGACGGGGCTGCGGGGAGGGGGGGTTGTGGAGAGCCGGAGGGTGTTTGCAAATAAGCGCCGAAAATTGGCATGAGATCGGAGAGATGCGGGGCAGCTGCACCGCACTGCCCTTGGCGGGTGGGTTTCGGAGGTATCCGCGTCCCAGCCCGACCCTCCGAGTAAACACCCACACGCACCCCACGCGGGACGGGCAGACGTGCCCCGGGGCTGGGCTGGGACACGCCGCAGCCGGGGTGGCTGTTCCTGCCCGTCCTACCGAGCCACCGCCTCGGGGAACACGCCGCTGCTCCCAAACCTGCTGCCCCCAAGGCGTATTTTGCCTTTTGTCCCGAGGGAAGCCCGTCCCGGGTGGGCCGTGGGAGGAAGAAGGGGGAGCAGCCGAATTTCGAGCCGGCGGCAGAGCGCGGTGCTACGCTCAAACCCTCAAACTTCGCACGGCCAGCTGCAAAGTTGCCCTTCAACCTTCCCACGAGGTTTCCGTGGGGCCGGAACGAGAGAAAGAGGCCACCAGAGTCCCACGCAGCAGCCGGAGGGAGCCCCACGCACCCTCCCGAGAGGGACGGGGGCTTCCTGAACAGAAACCCAGAGAGAAAGGGGAACAGCCGAGCCCGCTTTGTTCGTGGGGCCGGGACCGGGGCTCGCTTGGAGTCTCAACAAAGGCGCAGCCTGGCTGGGAGGCTCCCTGCACACACATGTGCGGACACGCGTGTTGCCCACGCCGGGCTCCAGCAAGGCTGGGGGCACCTGGCAGCTCGGCGGCGGAGCGGCTCCATCCCTTACCGGAATCGCTCTGGCCCTCGGATCCCGAGGATGCGGGGATCTTGCTCTCGGCCAGCGGGCAAAGGAAGACGGCAGCGGGATCCACGCACTCGCTGACGGAGCTGCTGAACCCAAAATCCTGCGCGAAGGACGGCTTGTGCGGGGTGGCTCTCTGCGTGCCCGTGGAAAGTTTCTCTGTCATCGCCTTCTCCAGTCTCTCCCGCGCTGAAAAACCGCTCCACATGCAATCCTTGAGGATGAAAGCGCTCAGGTTCCCGAAGATCTGCCCCGTCCCTATGAGATACTCCGGCTCTTCCCCGGCGAGGCAGTACCGGGAGAGCCATCCCGGGCGCTCCTCTGCCCCCGAACAGCACCCCTTCTCCCCGGGGGTGCCCAGCGGGGACAGCGGGGGCGTGGGGACCAGCTCGAACTTCTTCCAGATGTCCTCGCTGGGCGCTGTGGAGCGGTGGAAATCCTCCTGGGCGTCGTGATCGTAGAAGTAGTGCTGGTACGAGTCAAACTCCATTTCTGCACGGAGAAGGGGGCGGTCGAGAGGAGAAGGGGCGCTCACGAGAGGGGCAGCCCCAGGGATGAGGGGGGACCCCCACCCCGGCGCCAGCCCCCGAGCCGGGACCGCGGGCGCATTGTTCCCCCGCTCTTATAGCCCGGCTGCGGAGCCCGGCCCCGCCCCTGCCAATCACCGGTCGAATATTTGCATAAAGGGCGTGGTCATGCATAATGCCCCGCCCCTCGTTGGGACATGATGAGGAAGGGGGCGCCCCCCCCACCCCTCCCCGGGGGTCCCCGGTGTCGCTACCGGGGATGCTCACGGGGCTTTGGAGCCGCAGCCACCCCGTGCGTTGGGCTGGGGGCTCCTCGCTGCCCCCAGGAGCAGTCCCGAGCGCTCCCAGCGCCGTCCTTGACCCGCCGGGAGGGGCAGGGTTTGGGGGATCCCCCTCTGCAAGCGCTAAGGAGGGACACGCAGCTGCTGCCACCAGCCTGGGGACGAGGGCAAAGCTAACTGGAGAGGAGGGGACAAGTCACAAGAAGGCATCAGCTGCTGCCGGGGATGATTTTTGCGCGCCCTTTCTCACCTGTCCCCGCTGCTGGGCTGCCACCCCAGCTCCTGTTGGGCTGCCCAGCCCACACTGGATGACAGGGGAGTGGCTCCGGCACTGGGCAGAAGAAGTGGGGTCACTCGGTGTGTGTCCAGTTCAGGGTGCAGCCCTGGATGACACCCGGAGGCACCCCCAATGCTCCCCAAAGCCCTCACAGACCCAGCTGGGAACATTTCCCCCCTGGAAGACACCAACTCCAGCAGAAAGCTGGCTGAAACAGGGAGAGGCTGTGGAGACACCAGAAAAAAATCTGGGGACACAGTGCCCATGAGGAATGAGGTCTGCACATGGAGAAGGGACTGTGGAGGGGTTGAGAGCCCCTGGGGATGTCTGGAGCCAGAAGCTGAGGTGTCCTGGGACAAACACTCTGCTCCCACCAGCAGCATTTTGCCCATGCAGCACCTGGCACATCCAGCCTTGGGGTCCAGAGGGACACGCTGTGTCCATGCGGATACAGGTGAGCTCAGCAGGATGCTGCATCTCTCCAACGCCAAGTTCCTTCTAGAAAGGGCAATAAATGTTGTGAAAACACAGCGGGGCTTTCACCGCCTGCACTTAAATGTTACACACACGCACAGAGAGGTACAAAGTCCACCCGGAACCAACAGATTTCCCCCTGCAGTGTGTGTGAACCCACTCCAGCCCCAGCACCCTCCTTTTGCCACCCGCTGTGGATGAGGCCACGGGATCTGCCCCGGCAGCACTGGGAGCTGGGGGGACTGAGATGCAGCACCGGCCCTAGAGGGAGGAAACCGTCCCGGTTCAGCGACCAGTCCAGCCCCGTCCAGCCCAATCCTGCGGTGCACTTCATGGACCAGCACAGCTCAGTAAAGTCCAGTGCAGTCAGCCCAGTGTAGCCCAGTCCAGCCCAGCCCGGTCCATCACAGCTCCCCCCGGTCCCCTCCGGTCCCTGTCCNGACGGGGACGCGCGGGTGACACCGCACCGGGCACCCCTGCCCGGGAGACAGCGCTGCCCATCGCTCCGTGCCTCAGTTTCCCCATTGCCAGCGGGCACTGGGCAGGCAGAGGAGCAGGGCTGGGAACGGGCGCTGCGCTGGTGGCTGTTCCGGGGTCTACAAGCAGGTGATGTGCCCTGGATGACCCCGGTGTGTCCCGGTGTGTCCCGGTGTGCCCCGGTGTGCCCAGGTGTGTCCAGGTGTGCCCGGGTGTGCCCCCATGTGTCTCGGTGTGCCCAGGTGTGCCCAGGTGAGTCCCGGTGTGCCCCCGTGTGCCCCGGTGTGCCTAGGAGTGCCCCGGTGTGCACAGGAGTACCCCAGTGTGTCCCGGTGTGCCCCGGTGTGTCCCGGTGTTCCCCGGTGTGTCCCGGTGTGTCCCGGTGTGCCCCGGTGTGTCCCGGTGTGTCCCGGTGTTCCCCGGTGTGTCCCGGGGCAGCTCCCGGCCCCTCCCTTGCTGGCTCGGGGCTCGGCGGACCTTGCAAAGCTTTACCAGCTCCAGCACCTGGGAGACTGCTGGCCCGGGGCTGTGGTTTCCCAGCCCTGAGGTCCCCGCGATGGCCACAGAGTCCTAAATGCTCTCCTGGCTCTTCCGGAGCAGCCCTGAGCATCCCAATCCTGCCCGAGGGGCTGGGGCAGGAGCTGCGGGACCCGGGAATCCCGGTGGAGTCCGAGCTGATGTTCCCTTTGTATTCCGATCTCAGCTTTGGGCCCAGTCCCCAGCCACATCCCCGGGCTGTCACCAGCCGGAGTCCTTCCACCTCAGGGCTGCTCCTGCCCTTTTCCCTCTCTGGGAAGCATGGATGAAGCCCTCTCTTCCTGCTTAGGAAACAAATCGCCCTGCACTGGGGGCAGAGACTGAGCTGCCACAGAGGTTTGTGCTGTCCCAGCACCTGCAGTGACAAGCGGTCACGCTTGGGGACACGGCTGGCACTGTCCCCAGCCGCCTGTTCCAACGCCACCACACCGGCAGGCGCAGCAGCGCTCCCTCCTGCAGCCTACAGCGCCCGGCCACGTCTCCTTCCTCCCTTCTTTCCTTCCTCCTCGCTGGCCTCTGGGACGCCCCCAGCTTTTCCCAGGGCGAGGCAGGAGCTCGTCCCGGCTTCGAGAGGCTCCGGACGCTTTGAGGGTGCAGGAGCAGCGCTGGGAAGGGCTGGAGGGGCCTCAGCGCTTTCATGCCGGCCTCTCCAGGCGCTGGGCAAACAGAGCCGAGAGCTCTCGCTGCGGCGCTGCGCAAGCAGGGTGGGCGGGGGACAGCCCCGGGGCCGCGGTGACAGCGACACAGGGGCCACCCAGGGGACAGGATAACCCTCACCGTGCCCCACAGCTGCAGGCTGCTGGCACAGCCCCACGGGAGCTGCTGTGGCCCTGCTGGAGGCTGGCAGGGTTCCACAAATGATGCAAGGCCATCTCCCCGGGGCCTTTGCTCTTTGGATCCCCACTTCCAACAGGGCTGAGCTTTGAAGCTCCAGACCCCAGAGTGCTTCCCCGCAGTGGGCAGCCACCCCCAGAGCCTCACAGGTGTCTCAGGGGTGTCCTGGGCTTGGGCTCTGCCTCTGGCTGTCCCCATGCCACTGCAGCAGCAGCTTTCAAGCCACTCTGCCATTCCCACAGGAGTCTTGGATGGCTCAGGGAGGGAGGAGAGGCTGTGCCAACACAGCCTGGCCCCATCTCATCCCCCTCTGCCTTGTGACACGGTCCCCAGGGTCCCACACACGAGAGGGGTGGGCAGCACAGGACAGCTGCCACGTGCAGCCATGCAATGAGTCCCCTTTGTCCCCAAGAAGCTGTTGGATAGCAGGCACTGAGCCTGGCTGGAGATCTGCAAAACACCCTCCCAAGCCCTTTTGGGCTGCAGGAACACCACTAAACACTGCCCAGCCAAACAGGGAGGGGGACAGCACCCACAGCCCCGGGGTCACACCAGTCCCAGCTCCCTGGGCGTGCAGCCACCCACCCTGAGAGTGCAGAGAAAAAGAGAGGAAAATGCAGCATTGCTTCCATGCCTGCTGCCTCCTCACTCCCTCCACTCATCTTGTCGCTGTCACTCCCTGCCCGACAGCAGGAGGTGCCCTGAGCCCTGGAGAAGCTCTGCGGTGTCAGGCAGTGCTCTCCCCACGCTCAGGCAGCGCTGTGGCTCCCCAAAAGCTCTGGCATCACCTCCCTGCTGTTTGCCCCGAGCCCACCCTCCCTGTCGCGGCTGGCCCAGCCCGGCAGGGCTGTCTGGTTTCGGGTGCTCTCACACTTGCTCAGATCCTGCTCCAGGCTGTGCCGGATGTGTGACAGAGGGAGGTGTAGGTGGCAGCAGGGATGGCACCGTGCACTGCAGCCTCCACCCTCCCATGTCCCCAGGGCCAGCATTTGGGTCCCATCCCCAAAGAGGCCCCCGTGTGTCCCCAGCTGAGGCAAGTGGAGGCCAGGCTGCTGTAGTGTCGCTGTCAGAGGGTCCTGGTGACAAGGGTGACACTGACTGGTCCAGCCCCAACCACGTGTGAGTCCCTGGAGTCTCCAGGCTTGGCAGGAGCTGCTGCAAGGACATCCCCGCTGGGATCAGCCCTTGGCGGCTCATTTATCACCATGAGGATCCCCCAGAGCATCTGCTGGGGTGGAAGGGCTCAAATCCCCCACCGGAAATTGTGCAATACCAGATCTGGGGGAGAAAATCCTCCTAATCCAGGGAAATCCTGGTCTGTCTACTTCTCCTCTTCATATGCCAGGCTGGGTTCACCTATCTGTGGTCTTTCTGCACAATCTCTGTCTCAAAGGCCGTCCTTTTGTTCCCCTAAAGCCGTGTTTGCCCAGGAGGCAGCTCCTGAGTGATTTGCTCAAGGACAGGAATGCCAAAAGCATTCCCAGGAGCTAAGGAGCCCCCGGGACAGAGGGAGGAAAGTAATGGTGTTAAGGTCACACACACAGTAGAGAGTCTGGTCCCTAGGGCATGGTCAAGTGCCACCACAGGAGTCCCCTCTGCTCTTGGGCAAGAGGTTTTCCCTGTGAAAAGGGAAACTGAGGCAGGTCTTTATCCACAGCTCAGTGCCCTCTTGTTTTGAGGTATTTTGTGTCACTGATTTGGGCACCGGGCCCCATCCCCAGGGTGTGGCATCCCTGTGACACGAGGCAGTCCCAGGGGGACCCACTGCAGGTGCATGAGGGTCCAGAAACTGTGAGTCAACGGTGACACCAGCTCAGTGCTCCCGAAAGCTGGGAGTGCCTGGAGCTGCTGGGCCACCCACCCTGCTCATCTCTCAGCTTCTGCTGCATCCCAGGTCCTGTCCTCCCTGCCTGCTCCCATCCCCGTGCCCAGCTGCAAGTGGCACCCAGGGGATGGCACTGGTGGGTGCCACGATGGCCCCCTTGGCTCAGCCCTGCTCTGCAGCCTCACCTCAAGGTGATCATTGATCCCTGGTGGCCTGAGCCAAGGGCAGCTGGTGGCTGTCACTGCGGCGACACTGACACAGGTCAGTGTGGCCTCACAGCAGCTGGCACAGCTGAGGGGATCTGGGATGGATGTCCCTGTGGCCATCCAGTGAGGGGGACAATGTGAGTGTCCCCTGCATCCTTTTGAGCAGGGCCTGTTGTGATCACAGGGGAGATGGTTTAAAGTGAAAGAGGGGAGATTTAGGTGAAATATAAAGAAAGTTTTTAACGATGATGGCGGTGGGGCACTGGCACAGGTTGCCCGGAGAGGTGGTGGATGCTCCATTCCTGGAAGTGCTCGGGGCCAGGGAGGATGGGGCTCGGAGCAACCTGGCTGGGAGCTGGCAGGGAGGTGGGATGGGCTGAAAGGAGCCTTACAGCTCCTTCTGCGATCCATTCTGCGATCCTAAGGAATGAAGGTCTGGGATGAAGGGAAGGGACGGAGTTAGCGGCTGAGGGATGAAGAACGGGGGAATGGAGGGATGAGGGGGATGCGGGACAGAGGAGAGGTGATGAAAACACCGAGCGCTGGGGGGCAGGGCCGGGACAAGAGGATAAGGAGGAGGAGGAGGAGGAGGAGAAGGAGAAGGAGGCGGGTGTGGGC
>WEIU01012364.1:40847-53358 GCA_013389925.1 Aegithalos caudatus | reverse complement strand
GGGGGCTCCTGCCGCCCGCGCTCCGCCAGCACCGCCGCAGGGTGAGCACCGGGGACACACGGAGGGGGGGTCCGGGCTGCCTCGGGGCGGGGGGCGCTCCCCGGTGTCGCTAACGCCGATCCCGGTTGCAGGAGAGCCGCGAGCGGCTGTCGGTGTGCAGCAAGTTGTGCTACGCCGTCGGGGGAGCTCCGTACCAGATCACGGGCTGCGCCCTCGGCTTCTTCCTCCAGATCTACCTCCTGGACGTGGCGCAGGTACGGCCGCGTTGGGGCTGGGCTGGGGGGCGGGATTGGCACTGGGGCTGGGGGTCCCGCGGCTCCCGGTGCTGCTTTGCCCGGGGGATGGAGCTCCGTGGGGCTGGGACCCCCGCCAGACCCCCGGGGGATACGGGTTTCCCCCGGGCCGGTGCCACGCGTGTTGTTGCCGTGCGGCCGCTCCGTGCTTGGGCTCCCCGCGGGACAAAGCCGGGAGGTGGTGGCTGCTTTGGGGGGTACAGGACCCGTCCTAGAGACCCGCAGCGTGCAGGGTCGGTGTGAAACGAGGAAGGAAGGAAAACGTGGGAGGAGAGGCTGTAGGTTCCCTTGTGCTGAGTTTGGGGAGCTCTGCTCTGAGATGTGGGAATTCCGTGTGGAAAGAACGTGGTGGGACTGCGCTCCGAGGTACTGGGAGCCTCAAACCCCTCTGAACGAGGGGGAGAGACCGAGGGACTGCTCCCAAATGGTTGTGGGGTCACAGTAGGTAGTTGGGATGGTCCTGAGGGGCTCGGGAAGGGCAGCTGGGATCTCCGGAAGTTTGCATATCCTGACACAAATTCCTCCTCCTACAGGTGGACGCTTTCTATGCCTCCATCATCCTATTTGCTGGACGAGTGTGGGATGCCATCACGGACCCCATGGTGGGGTTCTTCATCAGCAAAACCTCCTGGACTCGTTTCGGCCGCCTGATGCCCTGGTAAGAGCTGCTGGTAGCGCCCTGCATTCCCTGCCTGATGTGTCACAGCTCTTCCCATCAGCTTTGGGTATCCCCTGGCATGAGGCGTGCAGGGTGGGACGTGCTGACACCCTGGCTCACCCAGGTGAGCTGCCAAGCGCTCCAAAAAGCCCCAGGTGCCACCAACAGCTGGGTGGGCTCAGGTTTGTGCCTATTGCTCTGGGCCTGGCTGACCTTAATGTCACTGCACCTGCATGCTCCAATGTCCTTGGCACCGTGCTGGACTTTGTTCCTGTGGTGGCTGCAGAGCCCTGGCTGGTGGCAGCCAGAGCAGGTGGCATCACAGCCCCAGGGAGGAGGGCTGGGGGTGTGTGTGTCCGATCCGTGGTGATGGAAGTGCCGGCTGACAGTCACGAGGGTGCATGGAAACAGCTGGGTTGGATCTGGGTGTCTGCATGTGGGTGCTGCGGTGAGCTGGGTGAAGGAGCAGATGGGACGGGCTTTGTGAACCCCCAAATGGCTCATGCCTGCACCCAGGGCAGGCTTAGGACACCCTGAACACCTGTTCCTGCACGGGATGTGGAGCATTAGTGCCTAAGTGGGGACAGGGTGGTTAAAATAACCCCGTGCGCCTTTGGGATGGCTGAAATACAGCGAGGGTGGGCACGGGGGGGCAGTGGAGCTGGAGGGACGCAGTGCTTTCCCCCACAGATTATACCCTCTGCTTCCTGCCTTTTCCTGGAATAGCTCTGGGCAGCAGCAGGCAGTTGCTACACACACGTGGCCTGAAATAGCTTCTCCCTGCCTGCAGCAGGGTCTGGGGTCCGGAGATTAGCGCGGGGCTGGCTGGGCGTGCGGCGGGGCTGCCTGGGAGAGCCACGGATGGCTCCGCTCGCCCTAATCTCGAGCAGGGGGTGGGACTGAAGTGGCCGCATTCCTCCGAGCAGCTCCTGCTTCGTTAAAATTAGCCGGAGTTTTCGGCTCTGCGCTGGGCCCCTCAGCAGCGCTGGAGCTCGCTGCTATTGTGCATGGCTCAAGGGCTGCCCGCTGAGTCCAATTTGGTTGGAGTCGAGCTGATTTTAAAACCTCTTAAACGCGGGTTTTTCTGGCTCTGCGGGGCTGCGCAGCCCCAGGCTGGTGTTGCTGCTGTGGCTGTAGAGCTGCTGGCGCTGCCTCAGTTTCCCTGCGTGCCAAGCCAGGAGGTGCAGGCACCGGGGTGGTCTCAAGGCTGCTGCCTGACCCCAACCCTCAACACCTGCGAGGTGACCCCGCCGTGTGTGAGCGTTCCTTGCCGGGCTCTGAAGGGGCCGATCTGTGGGACCAAGCCCAGCTGGCTCCAGCACAAATCTTGTGGCTGTTCAAGTTCCTTGGAAGGGAGAGGACACCTTCCCTGAGGGCCACCAACTTTCTGCCTTTCAGTTCTCTCTCTTTCAAACACTTTTTCGGCACATTTCCTTCCACCAGCTCATCCACGGGCTGCTTCCTCTTCTCCCCCCAGCCTCGTGGACGTCACTCTGTCCCTAACTCTGAGCTGGGATCCCCATTCCCTTGACCACCGCGGACTTCCCGCTGACGAAACTTTTCCCCGAGGTGTCGGTGTGTGAGAAACCCGTGGCTTTGACCTCCTCCGGGGGCAGCAGCCGTTTGCAGACAGTTAAAGGCGGCCGGGGAGGGCTGTGAGAGCGGCACAAAGGAACACACCATCCAGCAGGGCCAATGAGCGCTGGGGCACGTCACGGCAGCTGCCTCCGGGAGCTTTAATCACCTCACCCGGGTCAGGGGTTACTCTCAGTCACTGCTTCGCCTGCCAGGAGCTGTGGTCAGCCCTGGCCGGGGCTCAGCTGCCCCGGTGCTGGGGGAAATTGGCACATCTGATGCTCATGCGATGGCGAGCGTGACGCTCTGGTGATTTCATTCAACATTTGGCTCCGCGTTTCCCTTGGCTCCACGTATGTGAGCGCAGATAAGCGGCAGCGAGGAGGGGCTGGAGCTGCTCGGCGCTTTCCTCCCCCCTCCTTTCCCGACGGGGGTGACGTGGGCGCGGAAAAATGTGCATGTGTTGGGTCCTGTCGCTGCTCTCCATCCATGGAGTTTCTGTTTCTCGCTCTCCCCGCTCCCTCCCCGACTTTAAATTTAAGCTGTGTGTCCTGTACGTCAGCCCGGACGGAAAGATCTCGCTGTTCCCTGGCCGTGAGAGGCTCTGTCCTGTGTCCAGTCCTGCTGGACTCCCTCCAGGACCTCTGTCCTGGGCTTTGTGGAGTGCAGGGTGCTCGCAAATCCCCCAGCAAAATCCATCTCCTAAAGAGATATGGGTTTAACCTCAACACCTGGCTCGCTCCACTCCTTCCTGCTCCCCTGAGTGATGGGGGGGCCCTGGGTGCCCGTGGTGTCCCTGGGGTGCTGGAGCAAGGCAGAGCTGTGCCCTGGCTGTCCTGCAGCAGGACAGGGGTTATGAGATCTGCTGGATGAAGAGGGCAGATGCCCTTGCTGGCAGATCCTGCAGGAATTGCTGCCAAAGCCCAGCACTTGAGCAGCCCCCTCAGATCCTCTGTTGCATTTTGCATCCCATGTCCATGCTCCTGCAGCTCTGGAAGGCTGGGCAGAGCTGGAGGAAGGAGCCAGCTTGCTGCTGGTTTGCTCAACTGCTGCCAGAAGAGCAGGGCTGACCCCAGGACCAGGGCTTGGAGGGCCTTGGCAGCAAAGCCAAGCTGGTGAGAGGTTTTTGGCTGCTGGGGAGTAGGGCTGAGCTGCCTGGCTGTTCCCCAGCCCTTGCCAGGATGAAGGAGGTGATTACATCCTGCTGAACACAGCAGTGCTGCCTGGGGGAGAGGTCGGGGCTGGGGGTGGGAGCCAAAGGCAGGAGCAGATCAATCGCTTCTGTGGAAAGAGACATCCCTGTTAATGCAAGGAAAGCTCTTCTCTGGAACTCTGAGTCAGCTCTTCAGACCCTGTGAGACCTGAGCTGCTGCCTCCAGCCTGGTTTGGATCACCCCTGGGGCAGCTCAGATCAGGTGCCTGAAACCCACGGGATGTGTGGAAGCAGGGAGAGCTGGGCTGATCAGGCTGTGCCCACAAGGCTGACACTTTGTTCTCTCAAAGGATCATGTTCTCCACCCCTTTCGCCATCATCTCCTACTTCCTCATCTGGTTTGTGCCAGACATCTCCACAGGACAAGTGATGTGGTATCTTGTCTTCTACTGTGCCTTCCAGACCCTCGTGACGGTGAGTCAGGCTCCGCTCACACCTGGGATGGAGGCTGCCAATCCCTGCCTGCCCCTTGCTCAGCTGCACAGAGGGGCAGAAACCCCCCTGCCCCAGGTCCCCAGGGCTGTTACATCCTCCCTGAGCCAACTCTCCTTGTGCCATTGCAGTGCTTCCACGTGCCTTACTCAGCACTGACCATGTTCATCAGCAGGGAGCAGAGCGAGCGGGACTCAGCCACTGCCTACCGTAAGAGCTCCCCTCTTCCTTCCCTTTTCCCCCATTCCCTCTTCCTTCCCTTTTCCCCCTTTCCCCTTTATCCCTTGTGGATTTGGAGGGAGCTGTAGCACGGCTGGCCTGGCTCATTTCTCCCTGGGAAGAATCCCAGCTGGGAATGCTCTGCTGTGGACGAGGGCTGTGCTCACTCCTGCTGGCCTCTCCCTCCAGGTATGACCGTGGAGGTGCTGGGCACCGTGCTGGGCACTGCCATCCAGGGCCAGATCGTTGGCAAAGTGGACACTCCCTGCATTGGGAGCCCCTTCTTTTTTGGCTTGCCCAACTCCTCGGTGGCCATGGAGGAGCTGAACATGACCCACGACACCGAGTCGCTCACAGACACTGTAAGCTGGGGCTCCCCTGCCGTGGGCTCCCCTCAGGGCAGGCTCATTCCCGGGGTGAGCCCCTTCCCTGACTGCTGCTCCCTCTCTTGCACAGAGAAACGCCTACATGATTGCTGCGGGGGTCATCGGGGGGCTCTACATCCTCTGTGCCCTCATCCTGCTGCTGGGAGTGAGGGAGAGGAGAGGTGAGGCTGGGGAGGGGCTGGAGTGCTCAGGGTTTGTGGAAATGTTGCCGTTCCTTCCTCTCCAGGAGCTTTTGGCCCCTCATTTGTGGGTCTCCCTGAGGAGAGGGGCAGGTGGGGCTGAGCTCTGGGTCTGGGGAGGTGCTGCAGAAGGGCAGGAGGCCAGAGCACCTCTGGGGTCTGTTAGATAACCTTTATCTCACCCATTTTTGGCTGGCCAAGGTTGCCAGTGCCAGCCAGGTCATCCCGGGGGGATGTGATATCCAAACTTGTGTCCTTTCCTCTCCCTGCTTATCCCAGGAAATCATCCAGGCCACTCCATGGGGCTGAGGGACCTCTGGGTGAGGGCAGGGTTGGGTTGCCCTGACTCCATTGGGTTGGGATGCTGCGGGTGGCTTGTGGAGGGTGCAGAGCAGTGAGATGGGGCACCCATGGGTGCTGTTTGGGGTGAGGTCTAACGCTGATCTCTGCTCCCCAGAGTCCTCTGAGCTCCAGTCGGACGAGCCTGTCTCCTTCTTCCAGGGCCTGAAGCTGGTGATGAACCACGGGCCCTACATCAAGCTCATCGCCGGCTTCCTCTTCACCTCTCTGGCCTTCATGGTGAGCTGGAAGGGCTGGGGACAAGGGACAGCAGCGTGGGGGTGGCTCTGGGGACAATCCCAGGGGCTGGGAGTGATGGATGAGCCGGAGCTGCCCCGGGCAGAGGGAGGAGGATGGGGTCGGTGAATGGCCGCTTTCTTCCTCTGCCTGCGCTGGGGGTGCAGCTGTGTGAGGACAGACGTGTCCCCCCCGGGGTGGCCTGGTGTCCTCCTGACCCCTGTCTGCCTTTGCCACAGCTGCTGGAGGGAAACTTTGCCCTCTTCTGCACCTACACCCTGGGCTTCCGCAACGAGTTCCAGAACATCCTCCTGGCCATCATGGTGAGTACGGCCCTGTCCTGGGGAGAGTGGGTGCTCCCTGGGAGCTGGCATGGGATAGGGGCTCCACGGGCTGAGGGGAGAGACAGGGACACAGATCAGAGGTCCCCTGGGACAAGGAGAGGGAGAAGAAGCTGCCAAATGTCCTGCAAAGGCTGGGTGGGTTGGCAGGAACAGCGGGGCCTTTGTTCCTGTGTGAACCAGGCCACAGACAGGGAGACCAGGAGCCATGGGGGCCTTTTGTCCAAATCCTGCCACTTGTCTCCCTCCCCGCTTTGAGAAAAGGATCTCAGTGTTTACTGCCAGGAACATGGAGCAAAACATCTCCTTAAGAGCTCTTTCCAGCTTGCCTCATTCCTGGAAGCACTTCCTGCCCTCTCCTCAATGGGTTGGAGAGGTCCAAGGTGTCCTGGTGCCTGCAGAGCCTGGCTCCTGGCCACGGCTGCAGGTGACAAGATCAGGTCCCTTGCCAGCACTGAGGATTAAGTCAGATCCTGCCTCTGTCGGGACAGGTGTGGTGCCAGGGCTCTGCACTGGGGGAGGAGGTGGCCCCACACACCACGTGTGGCTCTGTGCCAGCCACAGGAGCGTGTGGAAATCACAGGTGCTGGAATTGGGATGGGAGGAGGCCGAGCCAGGAGCTGCTCCTTGCTGGGAAGGGCCTTTTCTGCAGGGCAGAGCCAACACCATGACCCTGCTCTTCCCACAGCTCTCGGCCACCTTGACCATTCCCTTCTGGCAGTGGTTCCTGACCCGTTTTGGGAAGAAGACAGCTGTCTACGTGGGCATCTCAGTGAGTGTCCCCTCAGGTGTGGGGTGCACATGGGGACGGTCTTTACCACATGGGAGCAGCAGAGTTCCCCCTGGAGCAGGGGCTGCTGCTGATGACAATTTGGTGCCTGTCCCTCCTCCTGCTGTTTGTGCTGTCCTGGCTGTGCAGTGCACACTGCACCTCTGGTTCCCTGCTATCGCTGCAGTTGGAGGGCTGGGATATGTGGGAGAGAGAAAAGCCAGGGCATCTGGGCCAGCCCCTGCTGATGCCAGCCTGGTCTCTGTCCCCTCTGCAGTCTGCCATCCCCTTCCTCATCGCCGTGGTTGTCCTGGACAGTAACCTCTTTGTCACCTACGTCGTGGCCGTTGCTGCTGGGATCAGCGTGGCAGCCGCCTTCCTCCTGCCCTGGTGAGTGTGAGGGGCTGGGCAAGGGGCTCCCAGAGCCTGCCAGAGGGGTTGAAAACCCTCAGAAGGCTTTTCTTGCAGTGTCTGCAGCCCCAGGTGGGGCTCCTGAGGGACATGCTCTCAGCAGAGAGGAGGTGCTTTGCTGTCCCAGGCCTGGTGTCACCATCCCTCTCCCTGCACAGGTCCATGCTGCCAGATGTCGTCGATGACTTCAAGCTGCAGCACCCCAGCTCCCGTGGCCATGAGGCCATCTTCTTCTCCTTCTATGTCTTCTTCACCAAGTTCACTGCTGGGGTCTCCCTGGGCATCTCCACACTCAGCCTGGAGTGAGTTCCTGCGTGGGGACTGAGGGGAGGGAGGCTGAGCTCTGGGAGGGAGCTGATGGGCTCAAAATCCAATTGTTGCTCCAAAGCTCTCCCCACAGGGAGCAGTTCAGCTCCTGCAAACGCTGCTTCCTTTGCCTGAAGGTGCCTTTCTGCCCACAGCTTCGCAGGGTACCAGACCCGGGGCTGCTCCCAGCCTGGCCAGGTGAACTTCACCCTGAAGATGTTGGTGTCTGCTGTGCCTGTGGGGCTGATCCTGCTGAGCCTGCTGCTGTTCAAACTGTATCCCATTGACGAGGAGAAGAGGAGGAAAAACAAGAAAGCCTTGCAGGATTTAAGGTGAGTGTCAGGCAGCAAACAAGGCGTGTGGGGGTGTGTGTGGGGGCAGGATCAGACGGGTTGGGACACAGTGTGACTTGTCCAGGAATCCTCCAGGACCCGTGGGTGGTGGCATGAGGGAAGGGCTGACTTTGTTTTCCCAATCCCAGCTTCCAAAGGGATGGTGTGAAGTGCTGGGAGATGGGCAGGAACCCGCCCCAGATACCACCCAGAACTCGTGTGGAGGCTGCACGGGGTGCTGCCATCCCTCTGGAGTCTCTTTGGAAGCTCCTGTGCCCCAAGGCAGATATTACTGGGATGCAGATATTACTGGGATGCAGACCTTGCTCCTATGGCTTAATCCATGCCTCATTCCCAACTCTTTCCCCCAGGGAGGAGAGCAACAGCAGCTCAGAGTCGGACAACACAGAACTGGCCAGCATCGTGTGACCTGGGTCTGCCTGCTCACCCTGGGGCTCCCCAAGGACGTGTCCCCTCAGGGCTGGCCCTGCCTGGTGCCTCTGGAGGTGCTGGAGGAGCCCTGTGGAGCATCCACTGCCTCGAACTCGGGATCTGTGCCCGTCCCGTGCCTTGCACGGGGCCCACAGAGCACTGGTAGTGTACATTACACACATCATGGTGCTCAGCAGAGACATCCACTCTCCCTGCCGGGCTCTGGAGGGCAGGGAAGCCTGGATTTGGGATGGTTTTGCCTGGAACAGCCGTGCCCAGTGCCCTGCCTGGGGGTGATTGTTAGTGTACATTACACTGTCAGTGTGCCCGCGCCCAGGACGTGAGCTCACCTCTCCTGTCTCTACAGAGGGCACTAATGTGGGACCTGTTCTTTTTTTTTACAGAGCCTAATTAACTTAATGATGTAAATACAGAGCTGTTTCCTGTTTGTATATATCTGTACAGAACCCAAACCTGAGGACCTGTTAATATTAATTTACATAAAAGTGGGGGAAGTCGGCAGCGGTTGTGAAGGATTTGTTTTTTCACTGGGCTGGGATTTTTCACGGCTGTCAGCAAGGCCAGGGTCCCTTTACACACCACAGGGTGCAGGATTGACTTCTCCTGAGCTGTGGAGCAGGAATGCCATAATCCAGGCAGGAGGCTGTGCTCAGCCCTTGCCCCCGTGCAGCTCCTTGCTCGGTGCCTGTGTCGCAGCCACCCAACAAAGGCTCCATTATTTCCTCCTTTTCAAGAGGGGAACGGGGGTGGAGGGAGGAATGAAATCAAAGTGCTGCCAGCAGAGATGGTGAACTCGAGGCTGGAAACAGGAGAGGCAGCTGGGGAGCGGAGAGAAAGGGAATGCAGGCTGTGGGTGACACTCAAGGCAGGGTGCTGGGGAGCACTAATCTCCTGGATATTTATACCCTCCTCTCACATTCCCTGCTCCCACTGCAGAAAGGGGGAGAGCCCTGCTCCCAACGCCTCCAGCAGCAAGTGGAACTCGAGAAAAGGGGGCTGGAATCAGTGCAGGATGAAGCAGCCACCCCCGTGGATGGGGTGAATTCCCAGCTTGTGCTGGCTCTGTCCCCAAGGCCACTGCAGCAGGGGACAGGGCTGCTGCCTTTTGCTGAGCACACAAGAAGTTGGTGGGGCCAGGGCTGAGCTGAGAGTGGGGGGCCTGGGGGGGAAGGGTGGCTCATCCTTTGTTCTACATTTGGGTACAAAGGACAGGAATGAGGATGGGGTTTAAAAATAACCAGAGGGATCAGCTGGGAATGCTCCACCATCCCCACTCTGCCCCTATGGTTGGGAAAAGGAGGCAGAGGGATGGTGTGGGGAGGCTGGGAGCTGGTTCTGTGCTCAATAGGGCCACAAGGCAGTGCTGGCCAGGGCTGGGGAGTTCCCTGCAGTGAAGGAACCAGGGCAGGACAACGGGGGACAAAGCCAGCACTCCCTGCAGCCCCTGTGCTGGGGCAGGTGGGTGTCAGGAGCACCCTCTGCAAGAGGAGGAGGAGGAGAAGGAGGAAGGCTTCAGTCAGCACAGAGCTCAGAACTGTTGGGAATGTTCTGACCCCTGCACTGCTCCTTGCTGGGATTGCCAGGAGTTCTCCTGGCCACTGCCATGACCTGGCTGCCTCTGAGGGGTGTGGGCAGTGCTGCCTCCAAGGAGTTGAAAGATTGCAGAGAGCCTTTGTTTTTTTTCTCAAAGACTTTCAACAGAAATCAGGGACATTTTATTCTTTGCCTCCTTGTTTTTTTGGCTCTGTGGAGTTCATGAGGAGGAGTTTCTGTTCAGGTTTTTTGCAGCCAGCCCAAGAGACTAAAACCAAACAGAGGAGCTTGAACTGGGGCCTGGATATTCCTCGCTGAGCACACACCTCTTCTGTTTGAGACTTGAGAAAATGAGATGTGTGGGGGAAAGTGACCATGAGAGCTGATAACACTGGGCAGAGCTCCAGCCTGGGAGCAGGGACCTTGCTCCAGTTGTGGTTACAGAGGGTTTCACTCCAAGCGTGGAGAAGAAATGGGTGGCAAAAAACACAAAGGGAGGTGTTGTCTGTACCTACAGCTGTGCTCTGGCTTAATCCACACACACCTTGGGTGTGGAGCAAATGCATCCAAGTGCTGGGAAGCACCTCCCTGCAGGGCTGGGGTGCCCCTGCTGTGGCAGGAAATCAGACCCAGGAGGTGGGAAATTCAGGGTGCATTTTCAGCTGTGTGCTCACACCTGCTAGGCTGCTGCCTCTCAGGACATTTGGGATGGGTTGTGCTTCCCAGGACCAAGCTGCCAGGGCTGGGAATCAGCCCTGAATCCCAGTTGAGGGCTCCAACAGGCTCCTGGGCCAGCCCTGAACTTGGGAGGCCTGTGCAGGAGGGGAGCAGAGGGTTTCTGGTCTGCTCTGGGGACCGGATGACTGCAAAGGGGCCAAAATCAAACAAACATCAGTTGTAGCTCCAAAAGGCAGCACAGGAACCTGCAGAACTCCATCCTCTGGCAGCAAGGGGCAGGACCTCACTGGCTCAGGCAGATGGAGGCAGGAGTTACTGCAGGGACAGCTCCAGAGGTGACAGCAGCCACGCTGAGTCTGTTTATCCTGCAGGAGAAAAGTGGAAGTGTGAAGAGTCTCTCCTTGCAGATGGTGAGGAATAACCCCCTCTCCTTATCTGTAGGGAAAGGGCAAAAAACCTCAGGTTTATCTGGCAGCAGGATTTGTGAAATATTCCAGTGGCTGCTGGTGAGGATGGATTTCCCTGGGCTGGAAGGAGCCAGGAGCAGCAGAAATCACCCAGGACTGCTCTCAAACACTTCAAGCTGAGCCCAGCACAGGCTCTGGTGTCACCTCAGAGTCCCCAGGGAGGTTGGAGCAGGGGACAGATCCAGCTGGAAATTAGCTCAGCCTGGAAGTTCTGGGAAGCAGCAGCAGGAATGCTGGAGCAGCCTGTGCTCAGGACATGTGCTGGGCTCTGTCACCCCCTGGGTGAACCCAGGCCAGCTGTGCAGGATGGGTGTCACAGCTGTCTCCAGGGGTCACTCTGTCTCTGCCAGCAGGCTCAGGGCACTGGCGTCATCTGCAAACACAGGCTGACGTGTTTTGGTGGGCTTTGGTTAATGTTTTGCAAAAGCCACCGTTCCCAAGGTTGTTAGCAGCCCCAGGACTGCTGCAGAGGGGGCAGTGAGGTGGCTTCCTGCTGAAAAACACCCCCATAAATCCATTTTCCCAGGAATGAAGCTGGGCTGCAGTTCGGACAAGTGCCCTCCTCACCCCACAAGGGACAAGTGCTCTCCTGTGGCTGCAGAAAGCCAAAGGCTGCTGGCCAAGGGACACAGAGACATTCTAGACAAAACACTGCAGAAAAACGAAGCAAATATTCCCACGGTGCTTGGAGAAAAGGGGGATGTGGCAGCAAACACGTGGCAGGGATGGAGCAGGTTGCCACATTTTATGGGTACCAGGAAGCCCCGCTGACCTTCCAGGCTGTAAACACGCAGCTCCCCGCCTTACCAGGAATTCGGGCTTTGTTCCTCCAGGAACCGCGTTCAGACCCAGCCCAGGAGCAAACACCGCGGCTGGGGCTGGGCTGGGACTCTCCTCTCCCCCATTCTCAGGTTATTTTTTTGTTCCTCTCCCCATGGATCCAGAGCTGGAGGACAGCTCCTGCCTGTGCTGCCCACCTGGACTCCCCCTGCCCTGCTCTGGCAGGTTCTTCACTACAAGTCACTTCACTAAAAGTGACTTTTAGGATGCTGTAAAGCTCAAGTCAGTGGCTGCGTGCAAAAGAGGCGGCGGTGCTGTCTTAATTACTATTTTGCATCACGTCTCGTGTCTGATGGTGATGGAGACAGGGCAAGGGGCACAGCGGGTGTGGGCAAGGTGGAAAACGGGGCGAGAAAACCACAAAAGAGCCTGGGTGAGCGCGGGAGCTCCGGGGAGGATGCGGTGAGGGCATTGCGGGTCCTGCGGAGCTCCGCCAGAGCAGTGCGGGGACCCGGGGGATGCTCGGAGGGGAGGGGGATCCCAAGGGAAGGGGGATCCCAAGGAAAGGGGGATCACCGTGAGCTGGGTATTCCCGCAGCCCACACACTCAGCTCGCACCCGCCGGCAGCGCAGGGAAATCAAACCCTCGGAGGTTTTGGATGTCCCGCAGCGGGAGCCGGGACCTGCAGAGCCTCACTAGGTGTCAGCAGAGCCCCGCCGCCGGCTCGGAGCGAGCCGTGACCATCTTTGGTAGCGCAGCCGGGCAGGAAGAGGCGGCGGAGGCTTCTCCTCCTCCTTCCCAGCCTGACAACGTGTCCCAGCCCTCCCGGGAACAGTGTCCCAGCCCTCCCCGGGACAGTGTCCGAGCCCATCCCGGGACAGTGCCCGAGCCCACACCGGGACCGTCTCC
>WEIU01012364.1:20512-39335 GCA_013389925.1 Aegithalos caudatus | reverse complement strand
GGAGTGAGCGGGCACCGGCACCGGGCACGGCCGGGGCGGAGAATCCGAGGGTGGGGAGTGAGCGGGCACCGGCACCGGGCACAGCCGGGGCGGAGGATCAGAGGGTGGGAGTGAGCGAGCATCGGCACCGGGCACGGCCGGGTCGCAGGACGGGAGTGAGCGCGAATCGGCACCGGGACACGTCCAGTTCTGGGGGCGGTACTGGCAGGAGTGAGCGGGGACCGGGATCAGGACCGGGCACCGGGCGGGGGACACGGCCCAGCCCCGGGGGCAGTACCGGCGAGACGTGAGCGAGGACCGGGGACCGAAGGAGCACGGCCGCTCCCCCGCGGGCGGGGAACCCAGGCCGGGATGCGGGAGAAGGTTTGGGGTTAATCTGGGGCACAGAGCGGTGCAAACACCCCCGCGCGGCTGTTACCGGGGGCCCTGCAGGAGCCGCGGGCTCGGTTACCGGGGCTGCACCGGCTCACTGGGACAGGCGCGGGGGTGCCAGCTGGCTGATCCGGCTTTTCCCCGGTTTGCCGCAGCCTGGAGCGAGGATTTTTGTGCTCCACGCCCCGGGTACCGTCTCCATCGTCCCCCGGTGGTTCCCGTCCTCAGCCTGTTGCTGGTTCCTCCTCTTTGCGTTTTGCGGGTGGTTAGGATGAGATAAATGTGTGATTCCGTTGGATTTCGTGATAGTCAAGTGGAAAAATAATAATTACGGGGTTGTTTTGCACATCGGGTTTTGGAATTCCCCCAGACCTGTGCTGTAGATGCCCTGAACAAAAACGGGAATCCGTGGCATCAAGACCCTGCTGTGTGTGCCCGTTCCCTTCCAGAGGCTATCCTTGTGTCCCTGGAACATTGCTGAGCTTTCTGAAAGCCAGAAATGCCCCCTATTATTCATGCAGAAAGTTCAGCCAAGCGGCCCGTGCTGGAGCAGGCACAGGAGGGATGCTGAGCAGCTTCCATGCTCGGAATTCCTGATAGGGAGCTTGGTGCTGCAGCCAGTTTAGCTCAGATCCCAGATCCTTGGTTACCTCCCTGGTGGATTCATCACCCTGACAGGGAAAGGAAGTGAGAGGAGTGTGGCAACTGAGGCTGGCAAGCACAAACCTCCTAATTCAGATAATTGTGTTGAAAAAAGGAGCCTTTGCTCCAGTGCCGAGCTTTAACCCCCTCTCAACGTACACCAAATAACATTTTTAATGGCTTCAAGAGGATTTGTTGTATAGGAAAGCTGGAATAAGGGCCAGATGGATTTTTTTTTTTTTTTAAAGCACTCTTGGTTTTCTAAATGAAGTGGATCTGAAATAGCAGGAGCAGCCAGCACGGGTTCTGGCGCAATGTCAGCAAGTATTGTTGGACTATAAACAGCTGAGATCTCTGTCCTGGCAGCTGCTGGGACCAGCAATAGCTGTCTTGTGTTCATGGCTGCTCCTGACCACTGGCTAAATTCAGGCATTTGACTCCTGCCTTGCTTCAAATAATTCCTGCCTTGATGAGCTGAACTGTTTAAAAAAGAAAAAAAAAATCTTCGGGCTTTTGGCAGATATAAATGTTGGAAATCATCTGGTAGCTGATCCCCTGAGATATTCCAGTGTCAGCTCAGAAATAAACTGTGGTATGTTCCTAATTTAGTTGTCCCATCTTTATTTCTTTTGCCTGTAGAAACAGGAAGTAGCTGATGCAAATTCCGTGGTGCTGACAGCAGTTTGTCGGGCTCGGTGTGAGCAGAAGCGTAGGTTTGGCTTGGCTTTGCCTATAAAACCAGCATTTGTGTCTTCCAGAATGTCTAAGAAAGGACTCAGGTTTATGTGCTGTCTCAGGCAAGCAAATAATTTCATTTTTGGTAGTTTTCTGAGAATTTGCTCACTCTGAGGCTGGGAGAGGCCGGCTCCTTTATGTTCCCCAAACAGGAAGCTCCTCTTGCTGTGATGTGCAGCATTTGGGGTAACTGATGTTTTTACCAATAAAATCCCTTCCTTTTATTGCTCTGCTCAGCCTGTTTGTGGCACAGCGTGTCCAGAGCTGTTTTCCCAGGCTGTGATGGGAATAAAAGGGCAGTTGATAGATGAACAAATGTGCTGTGAAAAGGAATGGCCCCACTGGCCGTGGGTGAAATGCCTGTTTGCTGCTTCCGCTCCAGTGGTAATCAAAGTTCAATTGAATTTGAACAAGACCTGGATTTAAATCCTGTGTTGTGGTCTCAGAAGGGAGAGCTGCATCTCCACCCTGTCAGAGAACTCCAACCCTGCACAGGGAGCTGGGAAAGTCTCCCTCATCCCTCTGGAGCACAGGGTGATGCCTCCTGGATGGTCTGTAGAACAAAAATGCCTCCTGGATGGTCTGTGTGTCTCATCTTCCTCTTCAGAGAAGGGAAAGGAGATCTGATTGTTTGCACTGAGCCCTTTGAAGTCAATTTGTCACTTTGTATCGAATTATTTCCCATTCCAACAGGCCAGTAGACAAAACACTGTCTAGATGCAGTCCGCTGTGTGGTTGTTTTTATTTTCCTTGCTGAATGTTAATCCCTGTGTTGCAAACTGTGATTTAGTTACGGCTCAATCTTTTTTTTTTTCATTCCCTATGAATATCCAGACAGCAGAAATAGCTGCATCCACAGGGCAAAGAGCACAGGGAGGGTGAGTCAAGAGGAGGGACTGAGATCCAGGACTTCGGGTTGCCTGCACTTAGCTCTCATTTTGCTGCCAATTTACCAACTGACTTATCTTTTAAGTTGCCCTAATGCCACCCATTAAAAGGAAATTAAAATGAGTTCACCATCTGCCTGGCAGCACCAGGTTTGCAGAGCTGGTATGGAGCACTCGTGGCTCAGGAAAAACAAGGAAGGAATTGTCAAATAGCAGGGAGAGTGGAAGGAATGCGAGTCCCAAGGAACACTGTGATTTTAGGGCATTAATCCCACCCAGGGCTGAGGAGATTGCTCCCCACAGCAGCGTGCTTTGCTGCTGGGGATAGGAAGCAGCTTTCCAGCTGGACTTTCTGGTTGGTAATCCTGATCCGAGCTGCAGTTTGCCACTGGGTAATGGGGCTGATCAGATTAGAGCCTCGCCTGGAATGTGGTGGGGATCAGCGGTGCAGAACAGCGGCTTTGTGTGCCCGCTGTCCTTCCCTGTGCCACATCCCTCTCGGAGCATGGCACAGCTCCCCTGCCAGGTGGTTCTTTGAGGGAGAAACCCACACTTGGTGAGCGTGCTGGCAGCGGGGGAGGCAGAGCCCGGCTCTTTCTTGGCTGTGCTCCCACGGGAAGCCGCGGGTGCAGCAGGAGCGGAGGATCCTGCGGTCGGGGTTTCTGCATCGCTCGCAATTAAAGAAGCAGAGTTTTCATTACTCTGATGGCAGGGGTGGCTCTGCCGTGGAGTTTCAGCCTCTCTGGACTTTTCTTTTTTTTATCTGGAAGCCATCCAGTCGCTGCTGTCCAGTTTTATGCACTGTCTGTCCTCTGGCTCAGTCGTGGACAGAGGAGGAAACTGCTTCTCTTCCTCTTGCGAGGGGGGTGGCCTCTCCCCTGCCCCCCTCAGCAGAGCTGCCTCTCCTGATGCAGGCAGGCAAAAGAGGGGTGGAAAACGGCCTTGTTTGTCTTGTGACATCATTGCTGGGCTCATGACTAACCCTGGATCTGCCCCACATCCTCTGGAAATTAGGTGAAAACGTGCACTTTGAAGCAGGGCTGAGAGGGCTTGTGAACAAAAGCAAAACTCGAGTGAGAACTTGAGGTTTCCTCTCAGAGGGGATCCAGTGTCAGCTCAGCTGAGTAAACCCTGCCTTCCTCCTTGAGGATTCTAAGGAATGTTTTAGGAAGGACCCCCTCCTCCAGGCAAGGGTTTGAGCTTCTGCAGGCTGCAGCAACTGCTTCAGAAGGAAGCTGTGTCCAGGCCACCATCGTGATTCATGCTGTAAAATCTTTTGATGAGTGGTGATAAGATAAAAATGCCATTGGTGACTTTGTTGCTCCCTCCCTGCATTCCCTGGGCATTACTCTGCTGGGAGCGTGACCCGTCTTGTTGCTTGGTGCAAAGCAGTAATTAATGGAAAGTTTATGTGACTTTTAAGACTTTTTCCAGATGAGATGCAGCAAATGGCTTGCCTGCCTGAGTCTCTTTCCTGTGCAGTGGCTGCAGAGGAGGTTCTGCAGAGCTGCAGAGGAAGAACAGGGGCGCGTTGTTGCAGAAGCAGCTCTGCCGCCTCAGCTCGTGCAGCTGCTCCCCTTGGCATGTGCCAGGGCGGCTCAGGCTCTGTGCTGGAGTGATGTTGGGCTTACAGATGCTCCTGGGAGCAATTCAGGACTCCAGGAGGTCCTTCCAGATGCATCTGGAGATTTGAACCCAGTAGTTTTCACCTGGAGCATGCGAGCTCCCAGCAAAGCAGTTGAGCTGGGACTTTGGCCAGGAGCTGATTGCAGTGAGAACCTGGGCAGACCTTTGTGTCACTGAGTGGTGTCACTGCGAGGTTAGAAGGTGGAAGTTTTATGTCCTTACACATGTAAGGAGTCCTTAAAATGGAATAGAAACTATTAAGCGGCGAGTGTGGCAACAGCAAGAGGCTGTTGTGTAACCCAGCTGTCTTTGCTAATGTGAGGTTTCATTGCTGGCCATCCTCAGGGTGCAGAGCTGGGCAGGAATGATTCTCCTGGAACTGGTAGAGCTTGTACCAGACAGCCATAAACCCTCAGTGGCATCTGAGGATGGAGGTAATTGTCTCCTGTCTCTGCAGGTTGTGGCCAGCAGCAGACATGGAGAGGCTGGTGGAGAGGTTGGAGAAGGCTGTGGAGCGCCTGGAGACCGTGTGCCAAGGCTCTGGCATGTGTGGAGATGGCTCTGCCAAAGGTGAGGCCCAAAGCAGCTCCCAGGGCAGTGCCAGGAGCCGTGCAGAGCTGGCACAGGGCACACTCTGGGAGAGCTGGGCAGGGCAGGGAGCGAGGCTGGCAGCGGGGGCTGCTCCTGCTGCCTGTGAAGATAAAAACTCTGTGGCTGCAGCACTTCCTCAGCTCCAGGCTGAGCTCCTGCAGGTGGGAGGTGCAGCCTGGGGCTGTGGCAGCCTGTGGGATGCTCCTGGTGATCCCTGTGTCTGTTTTTTGTCCACAGGAGTGGCTCAGTACGTGCAGGCTTTCGATGCCCTTCTGGCTGGGCCAGTGGCTGAGTACATCAAGATCAGTAAAGAAGTCGGCGGGGATGTTCAGAAGCACGTAAGGACTCCTCCTGTTCTCCCTCTGCTCCAGACGTGCTGCCTGTCCTTAGGGCTGGAAGGGCCAGGTCTGCTGTCAGAGTCTGCATTCCTCTAGCACTGTATCCCAGGATCTTTGTAGTCCCTGAGGATTCAAAGCAGGTGCCCACATAACCTCTGGGTTGCCACCTACACACACACAGGATGAACCAAACCTTCTCCTGGAGATCCTTAAGTGCCTGGCTGTGTACAGGCCTTGGTGCAGGCCTTTAGGAGGTCTGAAAACTCCCCAGCCCTGAGCTGTGACCCTCTGGTGAGGTCCCTCTGGGGGTGGGTTTCTCCAGGAATGTGCTTTGAGGTCAGTGTGGGATGATTTATTAATGTGGCACAAGGGAATCTCCCTCATGTTTGTGTCTATCCTTAGGCTGAGATGGTCCATGCAGGCTTGATGAGCGAGAGGGCTCTTCTGGTGGTGGCATCTCAGCATCAGCAGCCAGCAGAGGTGAGTGAGGGAAATCCCTGATCAGAAACCTCTGCCCTCGGGGTCAGGGGTGGCTGTGGGTGTTGGGGGAACCTGGGCTATCACAGCTGCACCAAAAGAGGAACTGGAGGAGGACTGGGGACGCTTGCTGAAGGCATGAACTGCTCTGGGTGCTCCCCAATACTGGGCAGAATCCTGGCTGTTGGTTCTGGGAGCAGCAGAACTGGCATTTCCCAGTCATTACAGCAGCAAGTGTTGTGGAGCTGTCAGAGCAGCCTGGGGGTGTCAGCTGGCAGCCTCTGTCTCGAGTTTCACCTGGCACCAGCTCTGCTCAATCAGTGTTCCCTGAGAACCTGCAGACAGGATCTTGTCTGGGCCAGGAGCCACCCTGGGATTTGTGTAGCTCCTGCTTTTCATTATGTGATGCTCAGAGACTTTCAGGCTTCAGACTCCTCCAGGAGCAGAGCAGACACTTGTCTCTACTGAATGGCCTCTGAATAATCGCTGGGCTTTTAGGATTGATTTGTCCTTAGCAGGTAATTTAACACTTTACCCTGGGCTGCTGCTTCTCAGCAGGATGTGTGGCTGAGAATCTGATCCTGAATGCATTGGCTTTTCCCTGCTGAGAACTGTTTTTCCCGAGCAACAGGATCCCACCTTGCTTTTCTTTCCAGTTATTATCTCACTCAGTTTTGGCTTCTACTGTTACATTGTGGGAGCTGGATTTCTGTGCTCCTTTCCTATTCACTGCAAAATAGATCTGCATCTTTTTTTTCCCAAAATCAGCGTTGGAGGGTTGTTACGTTTCATCAGGCTTGCTGGGATCCAGCTCTGTGCAGCCTCTAGCCTGAGAATCTGCTTATAAATCCCACGGACACGTTATTTAAATAAAGGATTATGAACAAAGAACAGCCTTAATCTAGGGTAGCTCTTTGTGCAGGTTGTCTGGTAGGAGTCTAATTCTGGAGCAGCCAGTTTAAAATGCAAAATGTGTGAACTCTCAGTGCTTGTGCTGAAGAATTTCCCCATCCTGTGACTGGAATGTGCTGCTGGGCTGGAGCTTCTGAGAGTGTGGCCTGGCCAGCGGTGCTTGGGACCTCTCAGTTTTCATCTAAACACAGGAAAGGGCAGCAAAAGCAGAAGCTGAGGCTTTGGAAAGCAAGTTTTGCCCAAATTTGTCCCTCTCTGCTGCCACCAGCAGGAGACTCTGATGCTAAGGGAAGGAAAAGTTGCCTCAGGCATCTCTGGAAACATGGAACGGGCTCTTTGCTGTGCTCTGACCCTGGAGCACTTCTGGCACTTCCAGTCAGCATTCCAAGGGAACAGCATGCAGGAACAAATTTTTACCATCCAAATACTAAAGGATTGACTTGAGAAATAACTGGAATCCTGAAGTCTGGCTTGCTGGGGGTGACCTCTGAACTTGCTGGGACTCTGGTTGTGGGGCAGGCTGTAGGTACCAAACCTGCCCAGCACCCCTTTCTCCGAGGGTTCATGGAGGAGTGGAAAAATGTACCAAACTGTGTTGGAACAAAAGAACCCAGGAAAGGCAAATGCTATTTCTGTCCTCGTTACTAACAAGCTTTGTCAGTGTCTCCTGGATTGAACATGAGTCACAGTTCTTGGCGTTCTCCCACAGCGCCGATCCGATGGGAGCAATGACTTCAGCCCTGGAGGAGTTGGGCTGTGGGACCAAGCCTGGCTTGGAGAGGGCCAGGCCTGGACAGGAGCTGTAGCAGTCACTGGTGCTAGGGAATCTTGTTCTGAGTCACCATCACCTCAGCTAATAAATCTCCTTGTTACTGTCCTTCTGTCATTGTGCAGAACGCGTTCTCAGATCTCCTCAAACCCATCTCGGAGCAGATCCAGGCTGTGCAGAATTTCAGGGAGAAGAACCGTGGTAGCAAACTGTTCAACCACTTATCAGCAGTCAGCGAGAGCATCCCAGCCCTGGGCTGGGTGGCCATGGTAAGGACTCCAATGGGAAGGGGTTTTCCTTGGGCTGCTGGAGACGGTCTGGGCTGCTCAGTGCCAACGTGTTCTTTCTGCTCTAGGCTCCAAAGCCCGGTCCTTACGTGAAGGAAATGACTGATGCTGCCATGTTCTACACCAACCGGATCCTCAAGGAGTACAAGGATGTGTAAGTTCACATCTTCTCTTAGGGATGGTGTTGAACTTACCCAGCTGGGGCTGCTCCAGCATCTGTCAACAGCCGCTTCCCTCAGCCTTTAATTCCTTCTTCTCTGATCTCCTTGTGTTCTCAGAGATAAAAAACAAGTGGACTGGGTGAAAGCTTATCTGAGCATCTGGACAGAGCTGCAGGCCTACATCAAAGAGTACCACACCACAGGGCTGACCTGGAGCAAAACGGTGAGTGCTGGCTGCAGCAGGGAGCTGCGGGCGAGCCCGGCGCGGTCACCGCGGCAGGAACGCAGCTGGTGCGAGTGCCTTTCCTCTTCCCTGCTCTTCCAGGGTCCTGTAGCCACAGCAGGGGCTAAAGCACCACCTCCCCCCCCGGCTGGGATTGCACCCCCACCTCCAGGGCCTCCCCCTCCTCCTGCCCCCATGAGCTCCAGCACAGACGACTCGGCCTCGCGCTCGGCGCTCTTCGCGCAGATCAACCGGGGAGAAGGGATCACCTCGGGTACGTCGGGGGCACGGGGAGGGAGGGAGGGAACTGCTCTGCTGCTGCTCCTTGTGCTGCTGCTCCTTGTTTTCCTGCTGTCCCTCAAAGAAACTGCTTAAAAAGTACATAAAAACTTGTCTGGTCTCAGTCTGGGGCTGGCAGCCAGGGGCAGCACTTTCCCAGGGACAAAGTGAATGCTCCAGGGGGAGAATTGTCACCCTCATCTGACAGGTGGGACAAGACATGAATCTCTAGCTGGAAATACCTGAGACTGAGCCCTTTGGTTGCCTGCATGTTTCTGGTACAAAAAGTGCAATTTCACAGCTGTTGTTTGCAGTTTCTTTTCCCTTTGCTGTGTTACCTGGTGAGCACATCAGCACATGAAGTGCTGGGCTCAGGGCTTTTTCCAGCTGCAGAATGGAAGAGCTGGTACAGTTGTGTGGTTCACGTTGTGTTCTTGTCAGTATTGCACCAGCATTTCCTGCTTCCTCCTTCCCTTCCCGTCACTCACACTTGGGCTCAACTTAGCCCCAGTCTCAGGAGTTTATTTGTGTTTTGACAAGTGTTATCTGTGTCAGTGTAACAACTGATGTCTGGTGTTTGTGGAGCTGCATTCCCGGAGGGCAGCTGGGTCTGAGGTTTGCCTTCTCTTGCAGGCTTAAGGCACGTCTCAGATGACATGAAAACCCACAAGAATCCAGCCCTGAAGAACCAAGGGGGCCCCGTGAGAAGTGGCCCCAAACCTTTCACTGCTCCCAAGCCAGCCTGTAATGCTAATCCCTCCCATGGCACCTCCCCGAAGGCACCTCCATTGCTAGAATTAGAAGGCAAAAAGTGGAGAGTGGTGAGTGCCTGGTGCTGGCAGGAGTGGGTTGGAGGGATGGGAGATTTGGAGAAGCAAAGGGGGCTCTTCTGGAGACATTTCTCCTAAGAGGCACCACCCCGAAGGCACATGTTTGGTTTTAAAGGGATGTTAATGGATTAATTGCTCTGCATTCAGAAAATGAAATGTGTTTCCCCTGCCTTTTCAGGAAAACCAGGAGAATGCCACTAACCTGGTCATCAGTGACACAGAGTTGAAGCAGGTAGCATATGTCTTCAAGTGCACAAACAGTACACTCCAAATCAAAGGCAAGATCAACTCCATCACCCTCGGTGAGTGGGGAGAGCCCTGCAAGCTGCCTCTTCCTGCTGGTGTGTGTGCAGGAGCTGAAGCCTCCAGAATCTTTGTGCCCTGATCTGCTTTTCTTTGCAGATAACTGCAAGAAGCTTGGTCTGGTGTTTGATGATGTGGTGGGCATTGTAGAGATCATCAACAGCAGGGATGTTAAAGTTCAGGTAAGTGACCTGTTCTCTCTCCTGGCTCTGGAGCAGTTGCATTTCCAGACCAGGAATGTACAGCTGTGGTTAATATCCATGAAACACCATCTGTCCCTTGGGAAAGGGCTGAAATTTGTGTCTTTGAGCTGTTTCAGGGCTTGGGGTAAGAGCTGAGGCTCTGTGAGATAGAAAACACATTTGGCTGCCAAAGGAGGAGGATTTGTTCCAGTTCAGTCTGGGCATCTAATTTGGGATGNGGGGTAAGAGCTGAGGCTCTGTGAAGTAGAAAGCACATTTGGCTGCCAAAGCAGGAGGCCAGCAGTAGGATTTATTCCAGTTCAGTCAGTTTGTCCAATGCTGGCTCAAGTTTTGTTCTAAAGAGACCAGAACAAGAAACTGGGGAAAATTGCAAATAAAAACTTGGGGATTTTTGCTAAAGCTGGGAACATTCGAATTCTGTGAGATTGTCACAGGGAGAGCTTGGAGTCAAACCTCTTTCCTTGAAAGAAAACACCCCCCAAAAACGCTGTGGTTGTCCAGCTGAAGCTAATTCTGCTCTGGCCCTGCCAGGTGATGGGTAAAGTGCCAACAATTTCCATCAACAAGACAGATGGGTGCCACGTGTACCTGAGCAAGAGCTCCCTCGACTGCGAGATCGTCAGTGCCAAGTCCTCGGAGATGAACGTGCTCATCCCCGCCGAGGGGGGGGATTTTGTAAGTGCAGCTTTGGAATCCTCCTGCAGCTCTGCCTGGGGCTGGGGCATGCAGGAGCTGTGTTCTGAGCCCTGCAGGGAGTGTTGCTGACAGTGGGGGGCAGTTTGGAGGTTGTGAATGATGATCTGATATAAAAAAACAGAAAAAAAAAAAAAAATCTGTAAATAAGGTTATTGCTGGTTTGTGAGAGCTGCTTCTTCCTCAGGATCTCTTGGGGGCAGAACAGGCACCAGTGGGGGTACAGGAGGTAGCAGCACAAAGCTGAGTAAAGAAATGCCTGAAGCAGTGGGAGTGGTTACTGATCTCAGTCATAAATGGATTTTTGACTCCAGATTTCTGTTTTTACCCTCCAGACTGAATTCCCTGTCCCAGAACAGTTCAAGACAGTGTGGAACGGTCAGAAGTTGGTTACCACTGTGACAGAAATCGCTGGCTAAGCCGAAAAGCTCCAAGGCTCACACCCTCCCCTGGCCCTGCTGTGGGACAAATCTGCTTTCAGATGATTCTCTTAGATTTCTTGTACCTTTCTGCTCTCAAACTGCTTCTCTTCTACCCGAGAGACACAGCTGCCTGCCATCACTGAGATTCCTCTGCCTGGGGCTTGGGGTAGGTGGCGGGTCAGTGATTGTCCACCTCTGTCAGCAGGAAGGTGTATTTTTCTCTCCCCTCGTCCCATCTAACTGCACCAATCGATCAGAGTCTCGGTGAACTTCACAGCCAGTCCTGGCAGTTGGCTTTCAGAGTGTTGTTTTTGTATTGCCTTTAAGCAAAACTGTTCATGTGAGAGGAATGTTGTCCCCTTTTTAACGAGTGACGGTGTCTGTCGGAGCCCACAGTACCCAGCTGCTAGGGCAGACGTCTTGGGAAGGTCCTGGAAGCTGCTCATTCCAGCTCTCTGGAGCAGTTGGTGGCATCACAGGACATGGGAACGGTTTTGTCGGACCAAAGGCTGAGGACCTGGGCCAATTCCACCCCGATTTCTCTTCCATCATTCCCACTAGCTCAGTGCATTCCTGATTGTGCCATGACAGGAGGTTTTCATTCCCCAGTGCCACAGGAAGGCTGCAGCGGTGTCACCACGGCCACCCAGCAGCCTGGCTGGTAGCTTGGAGCTGAGCACCTCTCATTCCATGAGCCCTCCACCTTCACAAGGGAACCTTTGCCCCAGGGCTTCCTTCTTGGAGCAGCTGAACTGAGGTTCAGTGTCCCAGGATGGTTCTTCTGAACCTGTCCCCTTCCCCAGAGGAAGGGCCTCCTCCATTCCAGGTCAGTAGTGCAGAGTTGTAAATACCCGAGTTGGATCAAGTCGGTTCATCACTCTCTTCCTCATCTGCAATCAGCCCCCACTGAATCCTCTCCCTTTTTCCCCCCCTGTTGCTTGGCTCTTTATTTTGGTGGAAGCTCGTAGCCTCTGTTCCAGGGCCCTGGAGCAGAGTGATGGATCACACAGTACTGTACTGACCCATAAAGGGAGCTGCACGTGCTTTGACCTTCATTTTTCCAACGCCTCGGGTGGCATAAGCATATCATAAATGCATCTCTTCTGTAAAGTGTCAATGTTCTTTTTCTCTAGTACAAAACTTACAAAACAAAACAAAAAAAAAAAAAGAAAAATTATGCAAATTTTTTTTTTTTTTTATTTTGAAACTGTCCTGTGACTTGTACTTGTCTTCTCCTGAGGCTTGTGAAAAAAACCTTTCTTATGTACTTAAGATTATACAGAAGATAGAATAAAGTTAATGCCAACTTGCTCATTTCTGTGGCTCTTGTCTCTTTTTGGGGGTACATGGGAGCTCAGGCAGGACAAGATGCCCCTCTTTGCCTGACCCTGCCTTAATTCCTTTGGATATTGTCACAGATTTTCCTCAGCTCCCCTCCAAACACAGTCAGTAGTTGTCCAAGCTTTTTTTTTTTAGTTGGTTAGATGGAAAGATCTTTATTAATTTCAGTTGTACAAAAGAACATAAACCAAGCCATTAGCTGAAAACTGTTCAAGCTGTTAATACTGCTGCATTCCAAACCCTCTTTTTTTTTCCCCAGAAGCCCCTAAATTTGGCCTTTCCCCCCATTTTGAAGGATGGGCTGTAACATGATTCCCCTGCATAGAGCCATGAGTCTTGCTGATCCCTGCACGTGTGAGTTGGGTTAATACTGCCAAGTGTGTCCTGCAGGAGCAGGGGATGGAGAACAAACCTCTGGCACAGCCTTGCCCTCACCCAGGGACCAGCTCAGCCACAGCTCTGAGAACTGAGCTGGATTCACCAGGCTGGAGTGAGTCACAGCAAGGCTCATCCCAGATGGGAGTGGAATTCCATCCTGGCAAACCCTGCTGAGCTAAACCCCCCTCTTGTCCCCCTTCCCCAAATCCCTGCTTGGCTGCACTGAGTGCTGCTGCACAGTGGCTGGTGTTAGTTCCAGTGAAAAGCCCTGCCCAGTGCTCCCAGAGGGGCTCACTGCAGGAAGGGCAGGATGGTGCTGTCAAACCACTCTTCTGAGAAGTGCAGGTGATCCCCCTTCACCCCCAGGAACACCAACTTCCCTGCTTTGTCCATCTCCTGCAGCCCCAGGCGATCCTGCCGAGAGAAGGGGGAGGTTCCACCTCTGTCCCTCTCCTCATGGAGGGGGAAAGGGATTTCAGGGGACTCTGGCAGCAAGGCTTTGAACAGGAGCAGAGCTGAGGGGGATCCTGAGCCATTCCCTGAGTTTCAGCAGTGCCAGGAATGGCTGGAGGGAAATGTCTCCCCAAACAAACAGCTCCTGGCAGGGGCAGGCAATGCCCCAGGAGTGACAAGAGCAGAGTTGTGGGGCCCCAGGGACAATAAAGAGGACACAGCAGAAGCCCCCAGCCCCCAGAACTCACCTCTTTGTACAGCGAGGTCTCCCGCAGAGGGATGGTCTCCTTGGCTTGGCCACTCTTGTAAAACCCAAACCACTGCACAAAAATGGATAAAAAATGAAGGAACAGCTGCTGAAAGGCTCCCAAGAGCCAAGCAGGCTTCCAGCAGCTCCTGCTGGAGGCAGGGCAGTGTCAGGCCTCTGTTTGTGCCCAGCCTGCCTCTCTGCAACCTCCAGTTGTGCCACCAAAGGACAAACCAGAGACAAGGAAGGCCCAAAACCTGCCCTGCCTTCCTCACCTCAGAGATGGGAGGGTCCACCATGGTATCATTGAGGAATTTCACCATCACAAACTTTTTCAGAGCCATCAAGTTTTTCTTGTAGGTCTCGTTGATGCCCTGGATGGAAGCAGGAGAGCACATCCAAGCCACTGGAGAGCCCAGAGACAGGGAAACTGCCTGCTCTTCAACTGGAACCCTCCCAGGCTCCTGCTCTCAGGTCATCACCGTCCTTACCCTCTCCTGATTGATGTCAGCCAAGAAGATGCTGTTTTTCCTGTAGTCCTCCTCCTTCAGCGGGTCGTGCCAATACTCAGCCTGCACCAAGCTGGAGAGGGGAGAAACCAAAGGCTCAGCCTGGAATGGCAGAGCTGCTCCCATGGCCCAGCCTGGGGGATGTACTCACTGCTCCTGCACAGCCTTTGTGTAGGCTCCCAGATCCAGGGTTTTTCGGATCCAGTCGCAGAGGTGGGAGCTCTCCCCGGGACAGCGTGGGAAGCCGTACACCCCTGGGGCAGGGACACAGCTCAGTCAGCCCAGCTGCCTCCTTCCCCCCTCCTGCTGCACAAGAACCACTTCTGGCACAGCAGGAGGAAGAGTTACCCAGGCAGTCAGGCAGCTTTTAGGTCTGCAAGCTCCCTGGACAGCCCTCCTGTCCCAGCAGCTGTAGCAGGGATGGGGAATGCTGGGTGCTCCCTACAAATCTTCCCTCTCCACTATATAGAAGCCACAGAATTCTCAGGGGAGTATCTGAAATTCATTGCCAGCCACTCTTAACTCCACACCTCCTTAATTCCATTCCATAGCTCCCTTTCCTTGAGGTTTTGACCTTCCAGATACTAATTGTAAAACACTCTGGTGACCCAGAAGGTTCAGTCTCACAAAGGCTTTGATCTGTAGGAATTTCTCCCAAAATAACTCATCCCAAGTGCTCCCAAGGTGTGTAAGAATCCTACCCAGGCAGTGAAGCCAGCTGCTGACAGAGGTCCCTTTCCACTGCCACTTAAGCAAGATCAAGATAATGAAATCAGCAAACCCTAATTGGGCCAAACAGATCACCAGATCCAGAGAAGAACAAAGGGAGAATTTAGTCCATGAGGAAGTGACCAGAGTTTAGGAAAGAGCCCCCAGAGGTGCCCAGGAGGGGTGACAGCTGCAGGGGACACTACCTTGGTGCTGTCCCCCGATGGAGATCAGGTTGAGCATGGGAGGAGCAGGGCACCTCTGGGCCACAGCCCTCCTGTGGGGGAAGAGGAAGGAGCTGAGCAAAGCATGCCCAGGCCACGGGCTGCAGGTTCTGCGTGGGCTTGGGCACCTGGGGAACGTTCCCCAAGGGATTTAACCCTGCCTGGAAGAGCAGGGCTGCAGGAAAACACAACCTGCCCCCTTTGGAGCACTCCTGCCTTTAGGAACTCAGCAGTTTGTGTGTGCTGAGCACTTCTGAAGGGTTTTCAACGAGGATGTGAACCCACAGAGTGCAGACTTACAGGAATTGGCCTCCCTGGGAGAAGCCCATGGCGTTGTAGCCTCCCTGGAGGTGGGGGTCCGTGGCCAGCTGGCTGCACACCTCCCTCACCTGATCGTTGACGTTCATGAAGAAGCTGTTCTCCATATCCTGAGGGACCAGATTAGCAGGGATCATTTGTACCTTTCCTCTGGCTGCTGGTGTTTTGAGCTCTGCAAACAGATCACTGAACATTTGTGGTTTTGAAAGAGGACCTGAGCTTTCACTGGGAGAGAAGTGAAATTCCAGTTCTGAGACTTCCCTTTACCAAAACTGCCTCATATGGGATGGTGACATCTCCCCAAACTTCTTCACAACTTCAATCTCTTCAGATTTTGTTCATATTTATAAAAATAAAAATCAAACTTCTCCAGAGCCTAGAAAACCACCTACACTGCACATTGTCCTGAGAAATTATTTAAAGAAATTCCACAGGACTACAAAAACCTTTTAAAACCCACGAAGGTGCAGAAGTGTGTAATTTATTATACTGAATAAATGTTTGTAACTCAAGAAGCATGGCCAGGGTTAAATCTCTGCCCCAGCACAGCATCCACCCCACGCATTACCTGCAGCGGTTAGAGTGTGCTAATCAGTGGATTTGCATATTAATCCAATTTAGGTCAGGGATTTGTTTTTCCCCAGTGCTTTTCTGCAGGCATTAGCTGGACTTTATCGGGTTCTACCTGTCAAAGCTGTTTACCTCGCTGAGAAGAGAAAATCAGCAAGGAAAGCACAGCAGGAATCCTTGTGGAATCCTGTTAAAACCACGGGCTGCAGGAACTTCAGCCCCACCCCTGCACGCAGACACCCGAGTGACACCCGATTTACCTGGATCATGTTGCTCCCAATCTTGAGCGACAGGACGTAAATCCCCGGGATTTTTTTCTCCACCAGTTTTTGGATGTAACCCATGCTCACCGGATTGCAGCAGCTGTCTCCTGCCAGAGGGAACACCGGGATGCACCACCACGCCACGGCCCCGGCCCTCCCCTCATCTCCACAAACACACAACGGGCCCTGCTGCTACGGGACCGAAAGGTTCAGCACCTCCCTGCCCCCGGAGCGAGCGCCCCTCGGTCCTGCTCGACCCCCAGCCAAGTCCCGCCACCCCCGCGGCCGTTGGCGGAGGGTCCCGGCTCACCCATGCCGTGCCAGATCACCAACGGCGTGGCGGCGGCCGCGGGGCCCGGGCCCAGGCACAGCCCCAGCAGCGCCAGCACCGGCACCGCCGCTCTGAGCGCCGCCATCTTGGCCCGTCACATGACCCGCAGACGGCAAGGGGAGGGAGGGGCGGAGCCAATCAGGGGCGCGGTTCGCATAAAGGGGCGTGGTTCAAACAAGGGGCGTGGTTTCGTGACGGGGGCGGGGCTCCGCGACTCCCCCTGGGTCACGGGTTCGAGCCCCGCCGTTCCCGATCCCACCCAGGAATCCCAAATCGCGTGGCCGCGTCCCGCTCTCCGCCCCGGGACACGCAGCCAGGAAATCCACGAGGTCCCTGCCTGAGTGTTAGCCACGTGGCACTGCATCCTCTCTGCCCTGCCGTGCCTTGGGAATGGGCTGGGGCACATCCTGGCGGGGCTGCTGGCTGGTTTCCTCCTGCAGAGGCGAGTGCTTGGCACAGCAGCCGTCAGGAAGCTCTTCTCAGCACCGAATAAGGACAAGCCTTCATCTGCCACCCAGCCTTTCCAACACACTTGCGTGGCCTGTTGTAGAACACTTCCATTTCCTCCCAAGGGAAGCTGCTCCCAGCCACTTTCCTGGTGGCTGTGCTGTACCTTGGCTGCAGTCCCACAGTCATTGTTGTCCTTCTCACGCTGGCCTTGACAATAATCAGCGTGCCAGGGACAGACATCAATATCAAACACGTGGATATTGCACATCTGTGCACTCCCTGGCTCTGCATCCTTCCCTTTCCTGCTCCCACAAGGCCTCTGCAATTCCTGCTCTCCCCTTTTCTACTGTAGCTGCTGGCATTGGAAGCTAAGGGGAGAAATAAAGGCTTAAAATCCCTCCCACTCTTGCAGGCATGATCCTAATGTTGCTCAGCACTCCAGGCAGCTTTCCTGCAGTGAGGGAAGGGACAGGAAGCACCCACTCCTCTTGCTCCTTGTGACAGTTTCCTTCCACCCTTGCTCAGGAAATCTTTGCTCTCTGTCTCCCCAGATACTCAGGGTTCCTGCTGGGAATCACAAATACCTTTGGCATAGTGGCAGGGATTATTGTTCCCACTGCAGCTGGACTTCTCATCAGCCAGGTAACATGGGGTCAGAAACCAACAGCACAGTTCTGGAAAAAAAACAAACCTGCTCTCAGCAATGGATTCCTTTCTTTGCACTGAATTAAAAATGACACCAAGCCCACCCCCTCTCCCAGAGAAAATGTGTTGTAGCACCTGGCAAAACAGAGCTCTGGACTATTTTGGGGACAGGGATGACTCAAAGCAGGAAGAGCTCCACATGGGACCCCATCTGGATGTGTTTGGAGACGGGGAGAGGGTCGAGGGAGTGGGTGAGTGGGAAGCTCTGTGCCAGGCAGAAAAAGCTTCCAGAATTCAGCAGAGAAATGCCAGGGTAGGAAATGTCTCTCCAACAAGACAAGGTCTGAAAATTCTTCCCTTTGAGGGTGGGGAAGCCCTGGCACAGGGTGCCCAGAGCAGCTGTGGCTGCCCCTGGATCCCTGGCAGTGCCCAAGGCCAGGCTGGACAGGGCTTGGAGAAGCCTGGGACAGTGGAAGGTGTCCCTGCCATGGCAGGGGTGGAACAGGATGAGCTTGAAGGTCTAACCCAAACCACTCCATGATTCTCTGATTCTTGGTGTCTGGAGCTGAGCAAAGCCCTTCTGCTGCTGGCAGGAGTCTGGAGCAGAGATTCCATCAATGGCAGCAGTGGGGTGGTCACTACATGGAGATAAAGGGAAGGGTGACAGCACTGAGCTCAGTTCTTGTCCCTCAGGATCCCCAGAGTGGCTGCAGCAATTCCTTCTCCCTCTCTGCTGCCCTCAGCCTCTTTGCCTGATCTTGGGCACAGCCTTTGGCAGTGGGACCATCCTAGACTGGGCAAAGGAGGGCCCTGCTGTGGAGAGAGAGCCACGGGTTTGGAAAGGGCACAGGGCAGCACCTTCACCCATCTCTGCCCAGCTCCTGGTCCCAACCTGCTCCCCTTGGCCCTGTGCAGTGCTCTGAGCCTCTGCCCACAGGAAGGAGCCCTGCAGCATGGACAGATCCCAAACAGGAGCCATGGATTGCTGGAAGCCAGCCCAGCATGCAGCTATTTCCAGCAAAGCTGTTCTTGGATGAGGTAAATCCATAATGAAGCAGCAGTGTTACTTTTTAACTAGAGGCTTTTCACACCCTCAGCACAGAGACTCCTGACACTTTTTTTTTTCTCTCCTTAATGAGACAAGCTGATTATTCATTTATCCTTCATCCCCGCTTAGAAGCAACTGGGGCAAAAAATAATTGATGGCATTACAGAGCTCATGCTGACAGCCCTGAGAATGGCTCTAGGAAGGCAGGGAAAGGGGATAAACAGGGAAAGCCTTGAGCTGGTGCCATCCTTACTGAGTGTGAGCCTCATTGAAGGCATTTTCTGCTCAGGATGTGGCCACTGAAGAGAAGTTTGGACTCCAAAGTGGTGTGAATTGGGACAGCCCCATTCCTAGAGTTCTGCTCCCCCCTTAGTGCATCACATGTTTGGGTTGCTTTTTCCTCCCTCAGTTAATTGTCATTACTATTACTATTTACCGTTATTACTGCATTTGACTTTGTTTTCAATTATGAGCATTAATTAACGTTGGGAGCCATGACAGACCCACGGTTGCCATGGCAACCCCGCCCTCCGCCCGCCAGGGGTCGCCGCCGCTCCGCGCCCTCCCATAACCCCCCGCGGCCGCGCC
>WEIU01012364.1:0-14258 GCA_013389925.1 Aegithalos caudatus | reverse complement strand
CTTTTGGGGTCCCCCTTGGCAGGGGTCCCTTTTGGGGTCCCCCTTGGCAGGGCTGGGCAGACGGGCAGCGGGGAACCCGCCGGAAGAGTCTTGCCCTGGTGACGTGTTCGGTGGCGGTGCCGTGTGAGCCCACGCAGGGAGGCACCGCCGCGGGGCTGGGGAGGACTCCCGGTCCGGAGCTGGCTCCTGTCGCCTCCGTTCCTTCTGGCCTTGGGGCATTTGCTGGGCTCTTCTTGCCCCTCTCCACGAGGGAATGTGCCCGCTGCTAACGTGTTCTGCCCGCGGCAGCCGAAGCGCACCGGCTGCTGTGCAGCCCCAATCTGCCTTGGGCTCGCTGTGCTCGGTGACATTCGGTGGGTGACAGTGACTGTCCTGCGGGGAGCCAGCGTTCAGAGCTGGTTTTTCTAGAGAAATTTGGCGTTATGGTTGAACTTGGGCATGCTGTTACTCCATTCTGTTTGAAAGGGGGAGCATCTGTTGAGAGTATTCACACGTGTTCAGTTCACATTTTGTGTAATTCAGGTGAAAGAGAAGGCAGGCAGGGCTGTGCAGCTGCTCCATGCTGGGCTGACTCAGTTTCACTGAGACAAACACGTGCAGAACTCGGTTCCCAAGATCTCCCACCACCCAGGAAGAGGAGAGGTTGGAGTGCTGACCCTTTGAAATGGGAGCCTGTGTAGGAGCTCCAGCCTGGCTGGAGGCGATGCAATGGGATCTGGTTACTCTTCTCAACCTCTCAGCCAGGACCAGAGCAGCATTTAACTGGTGGAGCCCCAAATGGAGCTGAGACACTGCCAAGGAATCAGTTCCAGGGGGTCTGAGCTTCGTGGTGCTGAGACCATGGGCAAGGCTTCAAATATTGTCTGAGTGCTCCGTGCACAGGGAATTAGTGCTGCTGTTCCCTGAGCCTTGTGAGAGCTTGGGGCAAGAACTGCTGGTGTGTTTCTGGAGCACTGCAAGTGTCGGGGCAGTGTTTGCACAGCCCGACTCTTTCTCCAGTGACCTCGTGGTGCAAAGTCGGTTCTTGCTCTGTTGTTCCTGGGCGGTTTTACAAGGGCAGGCAGAGGAGGTAAAGCAGGGTAATGACTTGAAAAGCTCTTTTCTTCCCCAGCAGAAAGGTCCTGTGACCTATATTCTTTATTTCTGATACTTTTCCAACCGTATCCTGGAAGCATTAGTGGTTTAAAGCCTGAGTTTAGTTGCCATTGCATTGTCTTGATAGGCCTTTTGAAGATCTTCGTGTTGAAGAAATTTTAGCCCATCAGCAGGACAAATCCACAGCATTCCTGGGTGCTGCCCATCCTTAACACCATTTCCAGACCTCACTTTTCTTGCCTGGTCCTTTGAAAATATTTTATCAGGAATGTGAAAGAATAATATTTGCCCAGTATTGTGTACAACTTGCTGGCTTGCTGAAAGGTGTAAAGTGTTGTTATTACTGGTTTCGGGTGAAATTTGGGCTGCTGGCATGGAACAGTGCAAGTGAAATCTTGGACAGTGCTGTCATGGTTTGGAAAAAGTCCCTTTTTTTCCAGCAGAGGAAGTACAAGCTCTGCTCCAGGGCTATGGGAAGAAAGAGGAGAAGGAAAACATGAGCATCTTCACGGAGGCGAAGCAGCTGGGCTGTGCAGCAGCAATTTGATATTAGTGTGTGTTTTTAGTGTCGTAACGGTCTGGCTGCCTTCTTTCAGAAAAAGAAAACAATCCACCCATGTTCAACAGAACTTGATTGGAGCTGGAACTCAGGGAAGGTTGTATGGGTTGTGTCTTGATTGACTGAAGCCCTGCCCTGTGCTGGGGTGTTGTAGAAGAGCTTTGTTGTGTGTGTGTCTCACAAGACATGAGCCTGGTGTTTTCTGTCTCCCACCTGGTCGCCCTTTCCTCGTGGGATTTGTATGATCTTGGTTATTTCCAAGATGAGCTGCCAGATTTAGAATCCCAGGATTGTTAGGGGTTGGAAAAGACCTCCAGGATTGAGTCCAACCTTTGATTGAACCCTTCCATATCAGCCGAGCTCCACATTGAATTCTTTCTTGAACACATCCAGGGATGGGGACTCCACCACCTCCTTCCACTGCCTGACCACCTTTCTGTGAAGAAATTCCTCCTGTTGCACAAATTCTTCCTGATGTCCCTTTAAGTCTCAGTGGGATGAACTCCATCAGCTAGTTTCCAAAGGAAATAAAGTTTAGTACGAGTTTTTAAGCCCCACTGCATCAAAGTTGTCTCACTTGGTGCATGTCATGCACAAGGACCCGTGTTCCATGGAGGAACCGACTGCAGTGGCTGTGGAATAACTCAGCTCCTCGTGGGACATGTTCTGGATCAAGTGTGTGGCTCCCCTGGTCTCCAACCACACTGAGAACAGCATTCCCATTGAGAACAGCACTTCCCTTCCTGGAATTCAGCCCTGAAGGCAACAAATAACTAAAGAGCAAACAGAACTGTGGGAGATGCTACAGTGGGTTGTAGCTAGAAAATATTTGGGAGGATTTAAGGATACCAGAATGAGTTCTCCTTTGGTTCTTGCTCTCACAGTGGGATTTTGTAAGATGAAAAAAAAAATCTTTCTAGGAATTTAGTTAGCTCACAGAGATGCTGTTGCTTTAATATTGTCCTGGTTTACTCTTCTTCTGTCTAGTACAAAAATCCATCCCCTTTGGCCTTCTCAGAGGGATGCTGACCCCTGAACTGTGGCAGGCAGTCCGAGGAGAGGCAGCAGAGTTGGGCTCTCTCTCTGCTGCCTTTGCTTTGATGGCTTCAGTCGTCCCTGCACTTGTTGAGCAGCTGTGCTGGCAACAGTAGCCACTCTTGGTATCAGTGTTTCACTCTTGTAAACCAAGAAAACTGAAACCTTCTGTCACAGTTATTAGGTCCTAAATATAAAGAGGTGGTTTCTAGTGAACAGAAGTTGTGGTTTTGCTTAAGTCAGAGGAACCTCTCTGGGTGTCGAGGAGGGCTTCCTCTCTGAAAGCAAGAGCACTCCTCAAATAGGTTAAAGGAGCTCATTTCCCTTCACAGGAAGGAAACCTGCAAACCTGTGTGATCCTTGCACGGTGGCCGTGGGGTGACGGGGTGTCAGCTTAGGCTGACAGTGCTGATTTGAGCACGAGCACAGTGCTTTAAAGAGAAGATCTTCTGGATCAGGGGCAGCCCTTTGTATGGCATATAGCATAGGAGTGCTGAGCACAGCCTGGGCTGTATAGGGGCTATAATAATGGGAATGCTGATGAGGCTGGACTCTGACTATAGCTGAGCTGTGGGAAATGATGTGAGGGGCAACAGTGCTGTCAGACGTGTTCTACCATGTACTGTAGCTACAGAGCCAACAAACATCGTGGTGAGGCCATGTCCCAAACCACCTGGGTGCCAGAGGTACAGGTACATCCCCTTCACTTAGAATCCCACAAACACTGGAGTTGGAAAAGACCTTCAGGATCATCGAGTCCAACCTGTGACCAACCCCGCCTTGTCAGCCAGCCCAGAGCCCTGTGTCTGGTCAATCCTTCAACACCTCCAGGGATGGTGACTCCACCACCTCCCTGGGCAGTCCATTCCCATGCCTGGCCACTCTTTCCTGAAGAAATTTCTCCTGGTGTCCAACCTGAACCTCCCCTGGTGCAACTTGAGGCTGCTTCTTCTTGCCAAACTCCTCCAGCTCCTCGTTGGAGAGAGTTCCTTGTCCCACCCTGTCCCACGGAGCAGCTGAAGGTGCTGGCAGAGCCTTGCTAGGGGTGTGTGGAGGAAAAACACTTCCCTGGTGTTTGGTAAAGGGAAAAGAGTGGAGAAAGAGGGAATTTGGAAGGGATCAGGTGCTGTTATAGCTCTCTGAAGAGAGCCTAGGCAGTGGAGACGCAGGTTTCCCTCTTAGGTCTTTAAGAGCATCTAGAACTCTTCCTTCCCCTTTTTATTTTGGTTTGTTCCCACTCCTCTTGCCAGGGGGTGTGATTCCACCACCACCTTCTGAGAGTCACAGGCTTCCAAATCCTTTCTTCCTCTGGCTGTGTGTTTCTGTTCCCAGTGCTTTAAGCCAGATTTAAGTTGCAGTCCCGTGTGAAGCAAACTTTAATATTTGAGCGTGTCACAAGACTTTCAGGTGGGCTTTTGTGGGCAGAAACAAGATTTTTTTTTGCATTTGGCCCTCGTGTTGAGCTTTTTTGGAACGAGGGAGCAGCTTGTCAGGCACTTGGATCTCCCTAACGAGCTCTCAGGCAGTGCAGCATTTTCTTCCTCCCTAATCCCCGTCTGTGGTTCCGTGTGACAACTCTGAACCCTTCTCCTCTTGTCTCCACAGCTGCTGAAGAGTCTGAAGAGGCTGTCAGAGTTGCCCATCACAGTTGACATTCTCGTGGTAAGAGCTGTGAAATCTCTGGGGCTTTTCATGGTGTCTGTCGAGTCCCAGGGAGAGCTGTTTTCCAAGGAAGTGCTGCTTTCTCTGGAGCAGGGTGTGTTGCCTCGGCCACCTGCTCCAGCCCAGTGACATGGGTGTGATTGTGATAAGGTTCTGGAAGTGCCAGGCACGGGGAAGGAGTCTGCCAAGGTAGGTGGGAAGCCATGGAGGACAGTTTGTCATGCTTGGTTCTCCCAAAAGCTTAACACCTGACTGGGATATGAGAGTTGGAGCAGATCCCAGCAATAACAAATCAGCAGGAAATGAGGAAGTGCTAATCCTTACAGTTTTTAATGGATTCCGTCTTCAAATTTGCCAGCTCTCATGGTAAATACTAACTTGGGTTATTAATACGAATAATTAGTGTTTGACTAAGGTAGAATTATCTCTTTGATTTACATGTAGTGAGTGATATAAAGCAGTTGAAAACAAAATAAAAAGATCAGGGAACTTTCTCCCTCGCAGCAGTAGGGAGTGTGTTGATTTCATTGACTCTCTAGGGAGTTCAGCAGGGGTGAGAATTTCTGTTTTGCTAAGATGGATTCGTGGCTCTCTCCTGAAGGAGACAGGAGTTGGGAAGACTGTGAACAGCCTGAGGAAACACGAGCTCGTGGGAGACTTTGCCAAGGACCTCGTGGCCAGGTGGAAGAAGCTGGTGCCGGTGGCCCAGGAGCCAGAGCGGTGAGTGAGCCCCATGGATGAGCTTTGGGAATGTTTTTTCAGTGGGTATTTCAAACCTCTCTGGCTAAGGCTCTGGAAAAACTTGTAAAACCAATATGTGAACTCTGCCTGGGGGTTTTGCCTTGTTTTGGCAGAAACTTCCTGCCTTTGCTGGCTCTGGAGTGTTGGGATGATGACAGCTGCAGTTTCATGTGGAAGTTGGGGCCAACTTTCAAGAATTTGCAATTTGATTAAGAGATTAACAGGAGGTGCCAACAAAAGTGCCCCTAATACAGCAAAAGATGAAATCTGCTTGCTTCCCATTTTATGATTCTGAAGACAGGAAGTTCTAGGCCCAAGTAATTTGAAAGAATGCTTTTATGAGCCAGGATCCTATGGAAACTGGAAGTTATTGCTAGCAGGCATGTGGCAGTAACAAAGCTGTGTTGAACCCAGCAGAGATCAAGTAGATTTGAGTGATAAAGGCCTAGTTATGAATGGAAATGTAAAGGAGTGGTATTCCCACGTGTTGAACTGGGGGACATTTCCCCCAGCATCACACAGCCAGGAGTGTGTAGGCACAGAGAAAGTTCTGTCTCTCATCCTAATAAAAGTGCTTCATCAATTCTTGCACTAGAACTGCAGTTTTAAAATCCCTGATTGTTGCTGTTCCTTAGAGATTTAGTAGGATTTTTGCCATGAAGCTACCAAATACAACCTAGGTTTTCTGTGAGAGGTGTTCCAGTCTAGGGAATGGCTTTTTTCATTCATGTTGGGCAATATTAATCTAACTGTTTTGAGTTTCTTCTCCCTTCAGAAATAACCTGGACTCTGAAGACCGTGACTACGAGAGGAGCAGCTCGAGCAAAAGGCATCAGGAATCCTCCCTCAGAGAGGATGAGGAGGCTGACCAGGATTACTCAGAACCCTTCCAGCCTTCTTGCAGCCAGTCCTATAGCCCAGATCATAGGGAAAAGAAGTCCAAAAGGTATCCTAGGCCTGAGAGAGCCCATGAGACTTGCGGCTATAGCAGCCACCAGGGGAAGGGTTGGGGCAGATCCTCCCCGGTGCTCTCTTCAGACCAGGAATACTCGGACTGTGGACAAGCTGTGTCACCTGAGCCCAGTGAGAGCCCTCAGGATGTGGACACAGACCCTTACGCCTCTGAGGAGCAGGAAGAACCAGCACTATTCCATCGGAAAGCCACGAAAGGCCACAGCTTCCAGGAGAAGCTGGGGGCAGGCCGGGAGCGCGGCTCCGGCGATTTCTGCGACAAAGGGAACGCGAGCCGGAGCAAAGAGCACAAGGGCTCGCACAAGAAGCAGCGACTCGATGGCAGAGGGGATGACAGGACCTCTGCCTTCAGCCCAGAGAGGTTGCACAAAACCTCTTTTAAAGAGCAGCTCCGAGAATCCCCCATGGCAGCCTCTGGCAAAGAGAAGCAGAGGACGTCAGAGGGCACCAAAAAGGAGAAGAATCGGGAGAGCGGCAGCTCCAGGAAGGAGAAGTCGCACTCGTCGCTGCACACGGAGGAATCTTTGGACAACCATGTCAAGAAGCAAAAGCATCGGGACTCTGAGAAGGGCAAATTGGAAAAGTCCAAGCAGAGCCTGGAGAGCTCTAACTCAGAGAAACGGAAAGCTGAGAGTGACTCAGGCAATAGAATCAAGGAAAAGGGGGGATCTGGGAGCGTAAAGGAGGGGAAGCGCAAAATCTCCAATGTGGATAAAAAATCAGTGGGTTTTTCCTCAAATTCTGGGGAGGGGGAAGCAGAGGATGAGTTTGAACAACCTACAATGTCATTTGAGTCATATCTCAGCTATGACCAGCCCCAGAAAAAGAAAAAGAAAGTGGTCAAGTCCTCGGCTGGGTCAGCTGGGGACAAAGACCGAGGGCACAGCAAACAGAATGGATCCAAAGCCAGCACCAACAGCTCGAGCTCCAGTCAGAAAAATCCAAGCCACAAGAGAACAAGTGAGAAAAAGGCAGAGAAGAAACCCCCAGAGCCTCCTAAACCAAAGAGGGTAAGGTTTGGTAAGAAAGCAGAGTATTTGTGGATGGGAGTTTAGAATCCAGCCCGGTTTGCAGTGCATCTCCTGCTAGCAAGATTCCTATGTCTCCCCTCTCAAGTATTTTTGCTTCTCTAAAATGCCTTTTTTAGTGTCCAGAAATGGGAGAACTGGTGGTACAAGGCAGCTCATTCTAGAAGACAAACCTTCTTTTGTGAAAGCCTGGAAAATGAGCAATATTTCTGTACAGATCCTTTGTCACATGGGTGCCAGGGTTTGGTGTATGAATAGGGACTGATATGTAAAATCCTTACTGTTTCACCTTTTTACTCAACTTTGAAACATTTGGCTTTTCACAAAGTGTTTTTTATAAGGTTTAACAGCATTTTAAATCCTGCTTTGCCATTCGTTCTAGTAAGTGCTTTATAAAACTCCATATCAAAGTTTTCAGTGTTTGAGATCAAGGAAATGCTTCTGCTTGTCCTGAATAGGTTAAAAACATGGACGGCTCTTTCTGGAAGGTGCTGAATGATTCAGATCCCCAATCTCAGCTTCTTCCTATTGGCAGCCACCCCCTGAGGTTGTTCCCTGGTGCAAACTGAGCAGCACTGAGTGGTTTATTCAAAATAAGCAAAAAACTCACAGTTCAGTGCTGACAGTGCTGGTGGAATGTCACATTCTGCTGTATTCCTGTCTTATTCCCTGTACATCCTCTCCTTCCAGATAATTTTAGATGTGGTACCGACGTTACCAGACATCCCCCTGCCCCCCATCCAGGCCAATTATCGTCCTCTTCCCTCGATTGAGTCCATCACCTGCTCCCAGACAAAAAGGAAAGGTATGTTGGGCAGGAAAATGGGCTTGGAATGAGCCAGATTGTGGGAGAGAGCAGGAGTGGATGCTGGCTGGGTTCAAGCCTTTCTGTTGGGGTCTGCCAAGGGCAGAGGTTTCAGACAAAAAATCAGCTGCTTCCCATGTGCTCCATCACAAATGAGAAGAATCCTTCACTGATGCTTCTTTGTGGCTCGGGCTTTGGTCTTGCCCTTCCTGAACTCGCTCTGCAGATCTCTTGGAGAAGACTTTGCCCTTTAGGTCACTTCTGGGTGACTCCAGTTTGTGCCTCCTGTGCCATTTATCAGGATAGGCTGTGTCTTTTCTCTGTCCCCTCCTCACTCGGAGCGTTTCCCTCCACAGCAGTGTCCTCGCCGGTGGAGGAGAGCGAAGCGGGGTTCACAGGCCGACGATTAAATTCCAAAATGCAGGTGTACTCTGGCTCCAAAACTGCCTACCTCCCAAAGATGATGTCCCTGTACCAGCAGTGTATCAGGGTCCTCAGTAACAACATCGACTGTAAGTACCTTTCCTTGTCCCAGACTCACTGTGCACATGCACTGAAATTTTGGAAATGTGTTGGTACAGACCCCAGCAGTTCCCCCTTGTTACAAATATGGGATAAATCCCACTGGAAGTCCAGGTGCTGCAGGGATCAGCACTCAGAATACTTTCAAGCAGTGCTAAAGCACTGGAAATTGTGGTAAAAGGAGCTTGCACAGATATTTCTTAACTTGGAAATATTGCTGTCTGAGGTTCCTTTCTGCCCCCTCATCCTGCATGGTGTTGTGCAACACTGCAGTTTTTTCACTGTGTTTCAAGGTGTCAAGCCCTTTCCTTGGCAAGGAAGGAGCAGGATAATGAATACCCTGTGCTTCTTGCTTCTCTCTAGCAATCTATGAAGTGGGTGGTGTCCCTTTCTCCGTGCTGGAGCCGGTACTGGAGAGATGCACCCCGGAGCAGCTGTATCGCATCGAGGAATGTAACCATGTGAGTGTCCTGGCCTGGGAGAAGGGATGTGATGTGCAGGGCTGTCCTCACCTGCAAGAGCAGAATAGCAAACAAAGCTTTTTCATTGCAAGAGGTGGCTTGTGCTAGTCCCGAGTCCCTGGCTTCGCTGCACATGGGGCAGCGCTGGAATTCCAGCAACACCGAGCTGGTGCCGAGGGAAAGGGGCCTGGGGGAGTCAGGTGGGATCCCAGCTCTTTGTGGGTTTGCTTCAGGTGCTGGTGGAGGACACGGATCAGCTGTGGCACAACCACTGCCTGCGAGACTTCAAGAACGAGAAGCCCGAGGAGTTCGAGTCGTGGCGGGAGATGTACCTGCGGCTGCACGACGCGCGCGAGCAGCGCCTGCTCATGCTGGCACGCAACATCGGCTCTGCCCACGCCAACAAACCCAAAGGTGGGCTGAGGGAGGGCATTTGGGGTTAAAAACAGGCCAGTTTAGGAGCTGCTTAGCTCTCTGTGCTTGCCTTTGCTTTGTGGTTTAGTGGTGTCTTGCTTTCATCCATGGTTGGTGGATGAAAGCCATCAACGCCATCCGTGGTGTTGATGCAGATCATTATTTTACAGCAATGATGAGTAGGCTCCTGTTCCATGTGGCTTTTCCATGCTGGCATGGAAGAGAACCAGGGTGGGGGGAAATATTCCTGGTTTTTGGTTGAACATAATGAGAACTGCTGAGCTTGTCAGTCTGATTTCTCACAGCGAGAGGTTCAGACCTTAGGAAGGAGACTGTCACTGTTTCTTTGGAATGGATGGATTGGGAAGAGGCGGATGAACTGTCAGTAGTAAGACAAGCAGTGAAGAACCTCCTTTATAGCCAGCTGGATGTAAGTGATGTTTCCCTCTGGCCTCTTGCAGGGAGAGTGGCCAAGATGGCATATGTGAACTCTGCAGCGAAGCCCCCTCGGGATGTACGGAGGAGACAGGAGAAGTTTGGAACTGGAGGCCCTCTTCTGCCAGAGAAGACCAAGTGAGTGTTTCTCTGTAGCATTTACTGCTCAGGGCCTCCTGCCAGCTGGCCCCTGCAGCTCAGGAAAGGATACTGTGTGTCTGGGAGCTCCTTTTGCAGGGAAACTTGTAACTGTAGTCGCCTGTTTCCTGCTGGGAAGGGGGAGATCCGGGTCACTGCTGGTTCCACGTTGTATCAGCCCTGCTGCTGTTACAAACGTGGCTTGTGTCTGTAGAATTGCCTCAAACCACGGTGAATCCTTTATGGAAATGCCTGTCCTGTGTCTGTTCCAGGATAAAACCAGTCCTGTACACCTCCAGCAAAAGCCACGCTCGGGCGAGTGACGAGCAGTCCTACGATGGGCCCAGCACCAGCAGTGCCCACTCGGTCCCATCTTCAGGTAGCACCTTCTCCCCCTTCGACCCCAGGAAACCCCCTGTGAAGAGTAAGTACAACCTGCAGGACATCCCTGTGGTCTCTTAGAGCTTCTCCTTCACAAACAGCTGCTTCTGCTGTGGGAGAATTCCAAGCTGTGCAGGAGGGTTGGTGCTGGTGTATCTCCTCTTCCTAAGAAATCTGTTCAAACTTGTTGCATGAGGGACAGAGAAGGGAAATATCTGATTCAGCTGCTCAGAGCTGACTGTATCAGCCTGCCCTAGTGGTACCAGTGAGGCAGAACTTGTGCCTTTGCCCTCCTGCTGCCCTGTGTCTATTCAGCTGTTTGGAATTGGAGTGCAGCTCTCTCGGGTAGGAAGCAGGGAGGGTTTAACCAGGATCTGTGCTGGTGCAGTGCAGAAAGCCGTGGCTTCTCCTCAGTCTGTGACCTGAAAACTCTGATGGGCCCTGCTCAAACACTCCTGTCTGCCAGGGCTGCAGCTTTCAATTGCTCTCAGCTCTGCCATCTATCACTTTTGCTTTCATGTGGGGGATTTTTTGTTTGATTCAGTGGTGGGTTTTTTTTTCTTTCTCTTGCAGAAATTGCACCAATGATGGCAAAGACTATCAAAGCTTTCAAAAACAGATTCTCTCGGAGATAAGTTTGCAGTACGGAGCTGGGCCTTTCTCTCTTGAGGAGGAGTGGCACTGAAGGGGGAGAAGGTACCCAAACAGCCCTTCCTTATCTTTGAACTCTTTGGAGGCTGCAGCTGCTGGGAGAAGCTTCAATCTGCACAAGATGACGGCACAGTATTTTATCTTTTATTCTGGTCCCTTTCTCAGTGTCAAGCCCCCTTCTTTTACCCCCTGCCCTCAACATTCTGTTTCTGGCTTTGTCATCCATCGAAAGAAGGGTGTACAGAATCTCCCTACACAGGAAAATGTGAAATCTTGGCACCTGCTGAGAGTGGAAGATCCAGAGACTTATTTACTATTTAACCTCTTAATAAATTATAAAATCATTTTAATTAATATTTTGCCCCTCTACCCTGCTGTATTATTTATGTTGCTCCCAGTAGTCTCTCCCCTCCCAAGCCAGTCCTGGGGTCAGCCTTGGTGACTTGAGCTGGAATCCATATGAGTGGACTCTGGGTGTCACAGGAGCATTTCCTGTGATCTGGTACCTGCTGGACCCAAAGTCCCACCTGGAGACTCTGGGACAGGCAGGACCAGTGGCCCAGCCACTTGTCAGTCCTTTGGCAAGTGCATCCAGCCCTGAGGCTTTGCTCCCTGCTCGTGTGTGTCAATAAAATCTGAGCTCTTGACCTTCTCTGTGCTGTTGCTGTAGATCCTGTACAGGTGCTTTTGTGGTCCTGCAGGGATGCCAAGAGCCTTTGGGGACGTTTCCTCTGCTGCTGTTGTTTTCTGCTAGCTACTGGGAATAAAACTGCCATGGATTTGGGAGAAGTTTTACTGTGCACCATGTCAGTTTTTAATCTTTTTATCTGGAGAGAGATAGGGAACTTTGCAATGAGAAACAGTTTTTAAATACCAGTGAAGGCATTGTTTGCCTCTTTTAGTGGGAAGAAGGAATACTTCTGTCTTGTTTTCTGTGTGGAATTGCAAAGGATTTATTTCCAGTTAGGAAGCTGGTGCCTAAATCCTGTCTTTTCCCTGTATGTTTTGCTCTGTCCCCTCTTTGGTCTCTGAACCTGAAACCACTTGAATGAGGTTGGAGGGAAGTGAGCAATGGAATGTGGCTGTTGTAACACACGTGTGTCCTTCAGAGCAGGAGTTCCAAAGGCTCCCTTGTACCTGCTGTGTGAGGAGCTGGAGCTCAGGAAGGAGAGAAGGTGCTGGATGGGGCTAGTAGGAGTGTCAGGGAGGGTCCTGGAGCTCCCAGAGAGGTTGGAGCCCTGCTGAGGATGTGAGGATGGCAGCTGGGCTCACCAGGGCTGGACACAGCCAGGAGCTGTGCTGTGCTGTTGGGAAGGTTTCTGCTTGTGGGATGTGTCTGGGGAAGGTCTCTGCTTGTGTTTTGTCTGCCCCAAAGAGAACCCCAGGGGTGGTGCAAGCAGAGGATGGGGCTGGGGAGACCCCAGGGCTCGTGGCCTCTGGGAGGGCTCTGGGGTCGGGCTGGGTCAGAGAGGGGAGGGATTCTCCTGTTCCAAGCCATATTTGCTGCCCTAGGACTTTGCTGTCTGGGTGGAAAAGATGCTAGTAGTGGATGCTGTTGTTGTTGGCAGCTCCTGAGAAGCTCTGCTGCTGGCTTTCCGTGGCTGCCAAATCCCAAACCGGTGGAGCTGTCTGTGTGCACTGACCGGGGGAAACCTTGCTGTGAAGGGTCCTCCCTGGAGGGCTCTAGAAAAATCCCTGTTTTGCTTCTGGCTTCTGTTTGGTTGTTTGTTTCTTTTCTTTTCCTCCTCCTTTAGAAGAAATGTCTTTCTTTAAAATCATTCTGAACACCTGTCTCCTGTTTATTTGGTCTGTTCTTTGTTTAGTTTGAAATTCTTGGAAAAATGTTCTCAGACTCTCATGTGCTGTAAGTTTGTTACAGTCCCAGATGCTTTAATGTTACCGTGCAGCATTTCAGTGTGTGTTGTGCTGTAAAATAATGGCTCCTTAACCCTCCTGCGTTTTTGCTGTATTTAATTTCGCTGTATTTTTAATTAGATAACAATATATTCTCTTCTGCTGACCGTTGTGCTACTGTTTATTTCTCCTCTGTACTTGGGGTAGGGGCAGAGGGGAGGGAAGCAGAGCCTGGCATCGTGTTCAGACACGATGCAGCTTTGAGCAAAGGATCTGGGCGATGCCCAAGAACGATTCTGGGCACTGCTGAACTGCCAATTAATTGATATCAAAGTTCCACACTCAGCTGTGGGTGTGGCCCAAGCGTTGCTGTTTTGGGGAGATGCTCTTTCCCTCTCAGAGCAGCTGCTTTGCTGCAGGCTTTGCCAGCTGTGTCCGTGTGCTGGGGAGGTGACACTGGCGTCACTCTGCTCTCCCAGGGGCGATGCCAACCCCTCGCCCTTCCCTTCCTTTTGCTCAGACACTAAATCCAGCCTGGGGAGAGGTGGGCACCGGCCCTCAGCTGGGAGCAGAGCAGGGATATTTCCCTGGGGGACACACTACGCAAAGTCTGGGGTCAAAGTGCTCCTTCCTGTGACACTTGTGCAGTTGTTCTGTGGTCCACTACGCACTGAAGGATGGAGTAGAGCTGCCTCTTCCCCCTTCCCACCCCATCCCTGTAGGATGAGTAATGGGAGGAGGAGGAGGAGGAGTGACTTGGACTCGTATTTGTATTTTGGTCCCAAACTGTGTATATATACAATTTTCTATGTTCCTTTTTTTTGTGGTAACTAAGATGAATATTTTAATTAGATAAGTTATATGAAAAAAGAGAAGAATCATGTCTCAATAAAAGCCAAACACTGGACCGTGGCTGCTCGTTCTTTCCTGACACTGACAACGAACGTTAAACACACCATTAGGAAACTCCGTGGGGTTCCTTGGAGGGTGATGCTCCGGTATCCCACTCCGCTATCCCCCCCGGTATCCCGGCGGGGGCGCTGCGCTGCTTGGAACAATCCCCACAGAGAATACACCCGGAGCGTTTGCGGGAAAGCAGCAGCACCTTGGCGATTCCCCGGGCGGGGTCAGGGCGGGGCTGGGGCCATCGGGACCCTCCCCGGGCCCACCGGGACCGCTCCGCGGTAGCACCGGGCGGTTCGCGCGTTCAGCACGTGCAGAGCCAGGACACGCCCATATGGGCGTGGCTACAAGACAACAGACCTATCACCGATTTGTGTGGGCGTGGCTATGAGCACATGGGCGGGTCCAGTTAATATACGGCGTGACGTCGAGTGGTGGGCGTATCCCCTGAGCATTATGGGCGTGGCTTAAGGTACAGAGGGGCGTGTACTGAGCCGCTGTGGGCGTGTCCTGGTTGCACCGTGGGCGTGGCCTCGAGGCTCTGTGGGCGTGTCTCACCGCTGCGCATGCGCGCTGGGCGGTACCGGCGCTGCCATGGCGCA
>WEIU01012363.1:0-20604 GCA_013389925.1 Aegithalos caudatus | reverse complement strand
TCTTTCCAAACTAAGACACACAGTTGTGCTTGATGTGTTGTCTAAAAGGGAAAAGGCATTTCCTTGGGAGACAGCAACACACTGCCACATGCTTCAAGCAGAAAACTTTGTCCTGCTGCAACATCATTTTGCTTTCGTAAATGGAGGGAAGATACTTTATTTGGATCATTTATGGCTTCATTCTTCCCAGAATTTTAAGATACTTTCTATGTTTACGTTGTGACAGCCTTTGAAAGGGAGTATGAGTTTCACAACTTAGCAAAGTACTGGAAACATGAATGGTGCTACAAACATAAGAGAGGTATATTGTCCCTGTAGCTTATTATAAAATCAAAGGTACTGTTACAGCAGCAGTGAACAGATGAGATTCCAAAGATTAGCAGTCCAGCTCTTTCTTCAGTGTTGTTATTTAGGGGCTAAACATATTTGATGAACAAATATTTTATCCAGCAATATTTCTTTAATCAGACTAAAATAATTGTCAGAATTCCAAAATGTTATTGACCAATACTGAACTTTTAAAAGAAGCTATGGGAGAAAGGAAAATGTATAAGAATTGCAGCAGCACTATGGCCAGATGCATGAGAATATTTATTACTTTGTAACTACTGAAAATAATAGTGACTATACAAGTTATGTATATGAATAATACTGTGTCTACTTAGTATAATAAAAACTACTTGGTAATAAAAACCAAAGAGCATTATAAATGACCTGATAGCCTCAGAGCATTTGTGTCATGCATGTGTGTCTGTGTGGAGAGATACAACATATGTTTCACACATATTTTATTTACATGAATGCTAAAATGTCTAGAGCTCCCCCAGAAGAGGAAAAGGACTTATGTGACCCCGAGAGTGCTTGGGCTTATCCCAGTGTAACACTGACCTCCAAACTTAGGTGTAGCTTTCCCTACATCAGTGCTACATGTGGTGCTGCTGGAACATTAGGGAGTCACCCCAGCAGCGTGAAAGCAGCTTACCAGTGCCTAGGGGAACTCGGTTTGCCTCCTGAATTATATTGCCACATTCAACAAAGAAAGTAGCTTCTGAAGGTGAAATTAGCCAAATTCCACTTTTGTGTACATAGGCTGTACTTCTTCGGCCAGGTAACTGTCCAGATAACTTGATGATTGGTGGAACTAGAGGAGCTAGAGGAGCTCCCTAGAGGAGCTGACCTGATGTGCCATCTCACATCAAATTACATGCCACACTTTCACATTGCTCAAGGCCAGGTTCAGCAGCACAGCTTCTGAGTAACAGGGACAAAGAGCAGTCCTGTAAGAAAGCAAACAAGGGATGCATCATGGAGTTGCCATTCCCAGAGAGAGGCAGGCAACCATGCCCACACCAGAAGGGAAGCATCTCAAATCCTTTAGGAGGCTGTAGTCTGCACTGCTTCCCTGGGGAGGTAATAAACATCCTACAACAGAAATTAAGATATCATGAGAAGATGGTTGATGAAGAAAAACGAGAAGGCCAAATGCATGTGCAGGAACAGCTTTAAGGGAGAAAATATCCATCTCCAGCATAGACATGGATGCATTAGCTGGATGTGCTACAGCATAAAATGAGGTGTGAAAATGCATTGAATAAAAAGTTGTCACTTTCTTGTTGCATTTGTGAGCATTCCCACCATATCAGACATATCCAACTGTGCTGGGTGGTGGCTCTTCATTTTTGGAAAAAGTGGAAAATTACTCCACATTTAAATGGGATTAAGAATATGCATGCTGCTGAAATTATATGGCCCCTGGGGAGCCAGAAGCTGTCCCTACAGAGTCATTAAGAAGTTAAGAAAATAGAACCTGTTGCTAACACTAGGCAGTGGTTTGCAAGTAGATCAGGGAATATATAAAAGTGTTATATCTAAAAATCAAAAGAAAATTTTTTTAAAAATTGGTTTTCGTTTTTACTGTGAAGCCTGTTAAATCACAAAATGTAAGGGGAAAAAAAAGAAAAAAAAAAAAAAGAAAAAAAAAAGAAAAAAAGAAAANAAAAAAAAAAAAAAAAAAAAAAAAGTTGAGATGGCTGGGAGTGTGTCCTCAAAATCTCCAAAAGCAACATCTGAAAACTTCAAATAAGAAACAAATATCTGTGACTGTTGCTCACAAGCATATGAATTTATTATACCAACAAATGTTGTGTTGATGTAGCTGTGACAAAAGGTACAAGGATAAAATTAGACAGTGTTTATCAGGAGAGGCAATATTTTTTATTACATTAGAACCTGAAGGAGAGCATATGTGTCTATAAGATTTCCTGTTTTATCCAAGTATGACATTCAATCTAAGGACTATCTTTCCTGACAAATCTTGATTTACTCTTATTAAAACATTAAGTTTATTTTCTTTTTGCCAAACTTGCTTATACTAAGAAAAAAAAATTAAAAAGGTTTTTTTTTGTGTGAAATATTAATACTCTCTTAACAGGCAGGGGGGAGGGAGGACACCAAATAGAGAGGATAGCCTTCTACTAAAACATCTTTTTCTCCTAACAAACCATCAAAAGTAATTTACTAGCAATGGATTTTTCTGGACTGAAACTGCTAGAAACGAACTAAAACAATAGGTTCAGAATACAGCATGTTGTTCATGTGCTTGCCATATGCCTATGTTGCAAGCACAGCCAGATACACACAGTTATTCAATATTGAAAGAATATTATTTAACCTTTACTGAAATTCTATGTGATTTCATCAGTAAAGTCAGTTTCTGTAATCCAGATGGGATCAGTGACACAGTTTAATAATAGAGGCAACTCTGAAAATTAAGGTAATTATCAGTGCATGGACCACCCACTGTGCCATTCATGGGAATCTGCCAAACAGAACAGGAAGAGAAACTGGCATCTACTGTGTATCAGCAGCAGAGATATTTTGTTACTTTATTTATTGATCTTTTTCTTGATTTATGATGTGGGTGGAGCTTTGGGAGAAGAAAACTGCCTTTTAAAGCCTTTATCTATAAAATCAGCATGTGAAGATAGTTAGACAATGTTCTGGAAACATCTGTCTCAGACACCAAGAGCTTCTGCTGGTTTGGGTTTTCTTCTGGTACAGAATCAATCCTTCAACATTCTTCCTTTCAAAACTATTCCCGTGCTAACCAAAAAGGCACAGTGTGCTTTGTTTATCCATTCTGAGCAACTCACATTGGGTGCAAGTGGTTAAGTGTGATATACATATAACATCTTCAGAAGTTTTAGTCATTTCAGTCTGGAGAACTTCCTTAAAAAAATTCTCAGGCTTTAATTAAAACTGTGGGCTGTGGGGCTGCATAATCTTGCAGGCAAACAGCCTCAGAAGACTGATTGGAAGAAATAAATTTAAAACTCAGGTGCAGGAGGGGCCACATGACCTCCAGCTCATTCCCATTATGTGACTGAAGTCATGTTTTGTTAAACAAAATTGTAGAGAAGGAGAAAAAAAAAAGTGGGATTGGTGTTGGTTTTGCCCTCTGATGGAGTCACATTTCAAACCATGTAGCAGTGAGGAGATTTAGGACTCTTAGGAATAAAAGTGAACTCCTAGAACAACTCCACAAGCCTGCAGACTTGTGGAGAAGCAATGGGACAGACAGAATCAGACATAATGGAAAGGTTTATAGATTTTCATTGTTTTTTAGTACAGGAGCCAAAACCAAATTAGTTGCCTGTTGCTGCTTTCTCAATTTCCCCTCTAGGGAACCTCCCTCCACTTGTCTTTGGGCATTAGGCATTTGCCACACAAGCTGATTTCCATCTTCATGCCTCCTAGGCATTTTTCACTCTCCTAAATCTTTGTTCTAATCCCTCAGCTGTGAACACATGCCTTTCAGTCTGCAGCTGTCATGCTTTGGTTGTGTCACTGGAGGTTATGTCCAGAACCTACACCTTGCAGACATTTTTCCAAGTTTCTTTTGCCAACAGGGCCACTTCTCCCGTAAATCTCTCATTCCTTTCCCTAGACATTTCATCTCTAGATTTCTTTCTTCTCCACTACATGCCTTCCTAACATGCATACCTTTATTCATCAAACGTCTTTCTTTTGATCACCCAGGTATTTTCCCTCTGTAAAATACAGTAGAGAAGAGAGAAGCTAGATAAAGGATAGCCCTTGAAGTTACAAAGTATTCAACTTTTGCTAGTAAAACTGGTTTCATTAATCTTCATCTTAAAGGGACTTAAGTTTTCCCAGATACTGTTCCCATCTAAGGATCAAAACAAATTAAATAAGTCAAGAAACAAATTCACTGCATGACTTATCTATGTACCAGAGATCAGTGAAAGAACCAGACAGAGATCAAGCTGCAGCAACCTCTGGAGGAGCCCACTGGGACAAGCTTCTTCAGTTGTTTAAGCTGAGTTGGGTTCTTCACTTTAAAATATTAGGGAATCAATACTTATATGTATAAAACAGATATGCGTTCAGATTAATTGAAATGGCTGAAGTTACAAGTTTTACTTGTCTCATAACTTTCACATAGGCTCAGAACCTCAATTACATTTTTAGAATGTCAGCCCTGGACTCTAAAATTCAAGGTGGTTTAGATTTAAGAATGCTTAAAAATGGTGCTGTGAAGTCTGTGTGTGACTGTCTGGCTGTGCTGTTGAGGGTGGCATGAAGCCTGGCTCCATGGCCTTTGTGGTTCCTGACCATGCCCAAAAAGCCTCCAGGCAACTTGCAGCTGCCAGACTGCCAGAGAACTCCACTGTCTGGCTGCCAATGCTTAAATTCAGTTCCTTTTACAGCCTTTCTTTTTTCCCTCACTCTCTCATGCACACTCAAGTCCCTCTGTCACTATGTGTGAGGGAGATTACCATTCCGATGATATCTGAAATATTTCCATCCTGTTTGAAGTGAAATGTTTACTATAATCTTATATCATCAGTGCTGCTCAGCACAGACTGGAGAGTAGGGGGTGGAGTGGATTAGAAAGAAGATGCAGGTGAAAAACTGAGCTGGAATAAAAAGGGGGCATAAATACCCATTTACACTTTCTCACTAAACCTTATTGTTCAAAGCTGAGATAAAACCTAAGGCAGACAAACTATGAAATCTGAGTGACAGATTATAGCAGCCTTACATGCTGTAAACATTAGACAAATACTATATGCATGTGAAACAAAAAGGGTAATACAGCTACCTTTGATCATCGAGAAGATACATAACATTCTTTTGTGTTCTTCAAAGGCAGAAAGATATGGTTTTTTTACCTAGTGTCACTTATATAATTGTTTGCTCTACCGGAGCAAGATCTAGAAGTATTTCTGCTTGGGTGCAGCACAGTGAAAGATAAGAGCTCGTAAAGCAGTCAGATGATCTGACTCCCAGCCATATGTTAGCCTGTGGGTAGGAAGGGAACAACACGGGAGATTTAGACCAGAGTCTGCAAGCAAAGCAGACATAAACCAGAACCAGGTGTGCCTCATGGGCTGATCTCCTGTAGTGTTGATCCTTCTTCAATACTATGTTGACATCAGTGGGCTTTTGGTGTGAGCATGCCGAGTCAGGTGTTTCGGAAGTTATTAATGTGAAAGGCATGCTGTTGAGAGGTGTACAAAAGGCAGGACTTTCTGCTGGATTGTCAGACCTTCCAGCTAAGTGTGGAGCTGAAACATGCTGCGGTCTGTGTATGGCTGAGGCAGAACAGAGATCACTGATGCCTTTATCTGGGTTTTACAGTGTTCTGTCTCAAGAAAATCTACCTTGAAAACAGCATTTGATTTTTCTTTCATTTCTCCTTTAAAAAAACCCATACAAAAAACTTCCCTCAGTATGTATCTTGGACAGAGTAGCTGAATGAGTGTACAAAGCTTGCAATGCCATTAGAAGAAACAAAACAGGGGAATAAAATAGTAGCCAAATCTGTCAGGGTTTTATTTCATGGTCATAGTGCCCCCCAGAGGTATCTGTTCAGATAGCTGCATGGCTCCCTATAATTTTAAAGCTTGCTTTATGTAAACAGTAGTGTACATAAAGCCTAAAGATCTAATTTGTTCTCTCAACCCTGACTTGTTCTGCCTTTTGGAAAATTTGGTGTGCTCCTGAGCAATGCATTATTGCTGTTCTCCACGCACAAGCTAGAGCTGCACTGCTGACTGTGTTTCAGTTAACACACTCACAGCACATCCCAGTGTGTGAGACCAGCTCTTGGTTTTACTGCTGTCCAGGAGACAGTTTCAGGCACCAGGTAATGCTTCCATTTTCCAGTATGACACAAGAAGGATAGTTCCTTATGCCAGCAGCACAAAGACATCCCTGCATCACTCACCTCTCTTACCCTGCTCACTTCCCTGCCGAGCACAAATCTGCAGTGCCTGTTCCAGGAGTAAGGCAAATCTACAGTTCATTCCCAGATACTGGCTCAGCCATCCTACACAAACATTTAAAATATGATTTTTTGATCTCTTTGTTTCAATAATAGCACTTCAATATTCAATAAGAGGTATCGATTTGTCTGATTAATTTAGTTGGGGGTTACTTCCTTGAGAGAAATTTGTGCTGCTTAAAAAACCCCAAACATATTAGGATTGAGTGCAGACAGACTACAATACTGTAATTTTAATTATATTTCCTTGAAACACAATATCTGGTATCAGCAGAAGGTGTCTTGTTTTATGCAGGTTCATTCTGTCTCAGTAGGGAGCGAGCCAAAGCCCACTGAAGTCACTGGAAGTCTTTCTCCTGCTTACTTTTGGTGCTGACAGATCAGTACTTTCTAAAGTGCAGTTGTAGAAGTTAGCTTACCCTGGACAGGAAAATTCAAGCAGCTATAATTCTAATATAGGCTGCATCTATTTTCTTCCAGAAGTCGTTTTAGGCTGTACAATATATAGGGAAAGAATTAAGTTTCCCAACACTTGCAGTGTTACTGTATTCTAAGCCATTAAACAGCAGTAATACTAACCAGCCTCCCTATGTCTGCAATAAGTTTTCCCAAAAGGTGGCTTCACATCTCTGATGTGGGATAAATGTTCTTGTCTCCATGGAGAGACACTTTGATCCAGAGGTCTTTATAATCAAAGGCCCCCTACTGAGCCCTGTACCAGCATCAGTCCTTGGCCTAGATCACTCCCCTCCTATTGCTCCAGCTCAGGCACAGGGAGCCAGCCATCTCCCCCTCTCTCCTGCACCCCAAAACAGCTTTAGTCTACATCAAAATGGTTGGGTTTGACTTCTTCCTTTCCTTTGCCAAGCATTTTTTGCACAAATACATTTTTATCGTTGTTTGTTTCCGCTATTTACTTCTATAGTAAATTTTAGATTAATGTCTATTTGAAGACAGTGGAAAGAACTTTGATGTCTATTTAATTTTTGTTGACCTTTTCAGTGAGGGTATTTCTCCAGCACAAATTCATATTGTCTCACAACATAGAAAAGTCTTTCAGCACATCTTCTCCTAGGTTTCCACAAAGTCTCTCAATCTATTGAAAGAGGCCTTTAGTATCTTCGAACAGTAGCAACAATTGTTTTGCCACTCAGATTTTCCAAAAGGTTCCCCAGGAATAGCCAATATATTTTTAATCTGTTCATGGGGAGTAACAATCCTAGTTGCCTGGATACTTCAGGGCATTACAAAATGCAACAGGTCATTGTCCAGTAGAGTTTTACACTCTCTCCTTGAGCTAGCAAAGCTATCAAGACGTGACTTCATTGTCTAAAGTCATGTTTGACCTTTTCCCCACTCACTCACTCTGTAACCATCAACTCGGAAGTTTGCAGAATAGTGGAGAGAAGAATGTAATAGCCCTTTTGGGCCAACTTCCTTTTTTGTGTTTTCTTCACCAAGCAAGTAGCCAGGAACACTAATGAGATTTTTTTTTTTTTTTAATGTACTTTTCGTTTTGGCAACAACAACAAAGCCAACAAAAACTCACAACCAGGCAACTCCCCCAAAAACTGTCGAAATCAAACCAAACTGAAAATAAACCAAACCAAAACAAAAATCCAACAAACCCACTAAAATCAGAACCCCCAAAACATTGTGGAGAGGGCAGAACTGCTTTACAGGTTGTCTACTTTTTTGGTGTGAATACATCAGTTTTTCATCACAAATTCCCAGACTCAGCTAGATTTGAAACATTGGAAAAGTTTAGATCACTTTAGTTCAAAATATGCTTTATATAATAGTTCAGTCACTCTTGATTTTAGTAATTTATGAAAGGTTAAAATACACCAAAATCAATGTAGGAGACTTAAGTCAGAAGCGTATTTTGCCATCACTTTCTGAATTTGCTCAGTAAGCTGGACAGGAATTTCAACATAGATCACACAGACTGTTCTGAAATGAGGACCTAAAGTGTAAGTGTGGATGCTGATATCCAGCTTTAATATCCAAGACTGAAAATGGGATTCAGAAAGCTCTCATTGTCCTGCAGCTGTCCCAGGAGATGCTAGGGGATGTCAAGGGGCAGTTTATACCAGATGTCTGCCATGCTCCTGCTGCAACTGCCAACAGTGAGTGATGGTGTGTCTCTCTTTGGAAAATTCTGGGTTGTAAAGCTGAGGTCTGCCTTTGCCTTCAGAAACCCATATGTACCAGGATACAAGCTACCATGGCTTAAAGACCATGCAGGAGGTCTGCAGGTAGGCTCTTATCCAAGGAGGCTCTTTAAAAAAGAAAGGGGGAGGGTGGAAGACAACTGTCCCTTTACACATGTTATGATTAATTTGGGATTCTTGAAATGGCATAATGCTAGAAAGACCAAAAGACAGAGCAGAACAGTTAAGAAACTGTTTGAAAGCTCTCTGTCCTCATTCTGTGTTTTAGGACTGACATTTCTGAAGTGCATACTGCAGTCACTGTCAGGGCCAATCCCATCAGCTGCTCCCACAGCAAAGCACTCCCCACTCATACAGCTCTTTCATGCAGCTACCACATACTGGGATATCATAAATAAATTTTTCAGGCAAGTTGCCATATCGAATTCTTTCTCTTGTGGGTGGTCCTTGGGAAAAGTAGAGCCCTGTCTGTATTACCAGTCTTGATAACAGACTGTTTACAACATTAGGATTCAATGGTTTCGATTTTTTCCCTTGCTGTAAATTACTCGTCTAGACAGCCTTGAAGCTCCAATCTTTGTGAAAGTAAGGCTTTGATTCAACTGCTGGTGTAATCCACTGATTGAATACAACGTATTTTTAAAAGCAATCCTGCACTGCATGGTTCATCGTTCATCTTTTTCTTAATCTAGTAGTCTTGCACTAACTGGAGGGAATTTTTTTTTTTTTTTGAGTGATTTTCTTCTTTGTCTGAGCATGTGACTAATGTAACAACTGAAATCTATGTGAGTAAAAGATTAGAAATTTGCATCCCATAGCTGTAAATTGTTTTAGCTTTACTCAAAAAATAGTGATTTGGGGAAAAAACCCAATGAAACAAACAGAAAAATAGTCAAAAGTAAAAAACAAAACACAAAAAACCCCCCAAAAAACTAAACCAAACAAAACAAATCCAAACAAACCAGAATTCAAACAACAACAAAACCACAAAAAAACAAACAAACAAACAAAAAAAACCCCAAAGCAAGCAAACAAACAAACAAAAACAAACCAAAAATCCCCCTACGACCCCAGAAAATAAAAAAAACCCCACCAAACAAAAAACTCAACAAACCAGGAAAACCCTCTCTCAACTGTATACTGGCTTGCACACTATACATTCAAAACCCCTAGTGAATACTTGTACCAATATACCTGAAAGGAGCCTCAAGGACAAAAAGATCTGACTTTCTCCAGTTTTTGAGGTTTTTTTTTTGTTATTATTTTTGTGGCCCTTATTGAAGACCAACTTCAAGGTAACTCAAGCCACCAACAATGTCATCAGATATAGGTAACCATGCACATGCATGCTCACAGGGAAAAGCAGGGGAATGTAACAAGTGTGAGTGTGTGAAAGAAAGAGATCTTTTAAATATTCTGCTTTGTGCACTACACTGTATTTCTCACCCAATTTCTTTTTTTCCATAGGTCCAGCGCTCTTCCTTCTATCTCTCCTCTGCTCCATCATTGCTCAGAAAAACAGGCTAGGTTTAGTTCCTTGCAGAAAAATCAGGAAACAAGCCCTCTTTGGGAATAACTGTACAGTGAATCTTGGAGGGCCTGCCATTCCATATGCTTCACTTAATGTTTTTGCAGTGCCATTTGTTGGGTAATTATCTTACATGCCCAAACAAAATTGTGGCTCAATATCCTTGGCATCCAGCCCATAAGGAAGGTGGTCATGGCCAAAGGCCTTCTTCCATGAAAGCGCCAGGTTTGAGGAAATCTGGAAATGATGGTAGTTTTCCTAATGACCTGCCCCCATTGCAACAGGACCCACATGGAGTTTTCAGGATTTTTTTCTAGTATGTGATTTTGGTTGGGGCCAAAATTGGCATACTATATGTAGACAGCAGTTAAAACATCCCTAAGAAGCATAAAAAAAAAACCAAACAGATGGAGTTCTTCTGGCTGAAGAGGTCATAACATTTCCCAAGATCCTGGCACTTGGGACCATTACTGGTCAGTGGTACAGTGAAAAGGATCAAGTGCATCCTCGGCAAGCCTGTGGGTTGCACCAAGCTGAGTGGTACAGTCAACACTTGAAGGAAGGGACCTTGCAAGCTTGGGAGGGCAAATGTGAAGTGCAACAAGACCAAGTACAGGGTCCTGTACCTAGGTTTGGGCAATTTCCCATATCACTACAGACTGAGAGACAAATGGATTGAGAGCAGTCCTATGGAGGACTTGGTGATACTGGAAGATAAAAAGAATTACATATGAGCTGGCAAAGTGTTCTTGCATCCCAGAAAGCCAACCATACCCTGGGCAGCAGCACATACAGTAGGGAGAGGGAGGGATTCTCTCCTCTCTTTTCATGCGAACAGAGCAGCAGTTCACCCAGAGTGCTGCATCCAGCTGCGGAGTCTCCACCAGGAGAAAGACATGAACTTGTTGCAGCCTGAGGTCCCAAGGAGGGCCACAGTACTAGTCAGAGGGCTGGAACTTCTCTCCTAAGAAGAAAGGCTGAGAGTTGGGGTTGTTTAGCCTGGAGAAAAGAATGCACCTCATAGCATCCTTCCAAAGGAGTGTAATAAGAGAGCGAGAGACTTTTTATCAGTGTCTAGTGATGAGACAAAGGGCACTGGTTTTAAACTGAAAGGAGGTAGATTTACATTATATATAAGAAATATATATGTGGGGTTGGTGAAACACTGGAAGAGCCTGCCCAGAAAAGCGGTGGATGACCCAACCCTGGAAGTGTGTGTGGCCAGGCTGGAGGGGATCCTGAGCAAGCTATTCTAATTGAAGGTGACTATGCTCATGGCAGAGGTGTTGGAGTAGATGATCTTTGAAGTTTTTTTCCCAGCCAAAACCATTCTGTAATTCCCTGCTCCAATGACCCTGGGAAAAGGAGGCATAATGTAATTAAGGTATGGATGGCAGCTTTTCATCAAACCCCCTGGTTTGGTGTGTGGTGGTTTGTGAGTTCAGTTTCCCTATATTAGTTTACCCCAGTTTTACTCCTCCCTAAAGCCCTGTGCCTCACAGCATAGCTCCTCCTCATTCCCTGTCAGTTATGTGACAACCCCTCCTGAAGCTCTGTAAAACCCCACCTTACTCCCTGTCAATCCTCACAGAACTTAGCCCTGTAATCCAGAAAGTTCTCTGTGGTTCAGTTGTTGATTAGTCCCTTCTAGCTAGCCACCCCCATCATATTCTCCTTTTGGTTAGTCTCTTGTCAATTAAGTTCTTGTTTCCACCTGCACACCCTCCTGATTGGTCTAGTATAATGTACACCCTTTCCACACCTCCCTTTAAAAGTTGTTGCACAAGTTGCTTCCATTTCCCCATCAGTCACGTCCAAGAGCAAGAACAGATAATATAACTTAGAGCAAGAGAAGGTAATATAATTTTTGTGTTGTTTGTTTAACACTCAGAGAGAACACATGATCTACAAAATGAAGAGGAAATTGTGGCTGTTCCTCCTCGAAGCTTACACACTGATGGCTGACCCACTCACTAACTTCTCTGACAAGTCAAAGGAAGAGAAACCTCTTCTTGCAGACTTAGATTAATTTATTATTAGAAGATTGGAAGTCAGCAAGATCTGGCCTAATATTGTGCAAATAGAATCACAGAATCATAGAGTGCTAGAATGTGCTGAGCTGGACAGGACTGATGAGAATTATTGAGTCCAGCTCCTGGCCTGCACAGAATACCCCATGAATCACACCATCTGCCTGAGCTGAAAGGTCAAACAAGGATGCTTTACAAACTGACCATGTAAGAGCAGCAAGAAACAGTATCATCAGTATCATGGTATTCTGTTCACCAAGAGAAACAAATCAACACTAAGCTGATTGCTCAGCTCTCTACTCAACAGCCTGCAAGACCCATGCAGAATGCACAACTATAAACCAGTGTGACACAAGAAACAAGGAATTGTCATTTGTCACAGATTACAGGACTTGGAAACCAAGTCTCTTACTCACTAACCCATGCCTGTACCAATGGTATTTCTCTGTTACAAGGGTCCGTGCGTGTCAGATAAACATTTTTTTTACCAGTGACAAAAAATTGTCATTGTAGGAAGGGTGAAAAAGTTAAAGAACTCATGTGAAAATCAGAGAGAAAATGAGGGAATTTGTAGCTATATTGCCAGCATTGTGACATGCTGAAGGCAAGGGAGTCCTTAGGTTTGTTGCCACTGACTAAAGCAGAGTAGGAGCAGCCACTGCTCCATAGGAATTGCTTCACCCTGCAGGGACTGCTAGCACATGTAAATCAAAGATGCAGAGAGAGGCCTGGGGCCAAGGTCTCAGAATGTGTTTGGAGTAGATGGACTGGGAAAGAGACATGTACTGCATTCATGCTGTATCTGAGAATGTATTGATTGAGCATATACATATGTGGAAAAATAGGCACTTCTACTAATGACAAACACAAACCCTACATTCCACACTTGGGCCTCCTATTCAATATGCATTTCCCTCAGGAACTTCAACAGCTTTTGGTGTACATGCAATATGTAACATATCTCATATTCTGTGTTTATTTGCTGCACAGCTGCACAAATATAACACTTAGAAGAATACAGTTTAATCACTTGAAAATATAGTCTTTATGGAGTGATGAACACACTGTTTCTATTCCTTGCTTTTCAAACCAGCTAGGCTGAAATGTCCAGCATAGATGTCGCAGTTTTATTTCCAGATGTTTTCTACATCAGGTGATAATATTAAAGCAATAGCTTTATTTCCAATTCTGACATGAAAGAACATAAGTGTATCAGCAGTTTCACTGAATTCTATGGCAGAACCAACTCATAGGAGCCCATGTGAGTAAAGTGATTTTTCTACAACTGTTTGCAGAACTGAGTCAAATATGATTATACTGCAGGAAAGATACATATAATTTTAGGTATTGTAATTTTCATTATTTCAGTTCAGAGATCTCAGTTTAATCCTTGGTTGTTCTTTTGAGATTTATAATTAGTATAGGAGATGCGCAGAAAGTTGGGACCTAAATGGTGCTATAATATACGTCTATGATGTCATTAACTTCAATGCAGCAACAGGAATTTCTGGAGCCAGCAGGATATATTTTGTGATTTCTCTTCCATCTACGTTGCAAAGATTACAGGGACTGTCCCTTACATCTGTCAAAAAAACCTCAATTATTTATTAATAGAGTCCTTGCTATCTTCATGCTGTTTTACAAATACTTTTTGAAATGTAGACATTAAATAAACATGCAAAATTAAAAGATACAAGAAAATTACTGATCTTTAATTAACAGGAATGTATCTGATTAAATAGCATAAACTAGCCTAGCCCATGATAGAATAGCTCAGTTTGAAAGGATTTTAAAGACATCATGTTATTTAGCTGCCTGACCACTTCAGAGCTGACTAGGAGTTAAAGCCCACCTCCTCACAGGAGGTGCCTTCCAGCCCTTCCAGCAGCTCTGTTGTCCTCCTCTGGACCATTCAAGGACCTTCCCACCCTTCTCACCCGTGGGGCCCAGCACTGCACACAGGGCTCAGGGTGAGGCCGCAGCATGGCTGAATCCAGCAGGATGATCCCAAGCACAGCTGGTGCTGCTGTGCCTGATGCAGCCCGGGATGGGGTTTGCCCTCCTGGCTGCCCGGGCACACACTGCTGACTCACCCTGAGCTGCTGCCCACCAGCACCCCCAGATCCTTTCTGCAGGGCTGCTCTACGCACACTGCTCTCCCAGCTCATGCTTGTGCCCAGATTTACTGCATGCTGGGGGCAGGGTCTGTATCCGTTCTTGTTAAATTTCATGCCACTGATAGTTACCCAGTGCTCCAATCTGTTTCAGATCCCTCTGCAAGGCTCTTATGCCTTAAGAGAGTCAGCAGCACCTCTCAGTCATTAGCACACTTGCTAATGGTGCATTTAACTCCTGTGTCCAGATCATTGATAAGCTTGTTGACCAGAGCTGGTCCTACAATGAATTCCTGAGGAACACCACTGCTGATGGTTCACCAGGCCTATGTAGCCCCACACTCTAAAACCCCTGAAGTTCTGATATTCAGTCAGTTCTTCATCCAGTACACTGTGAAACTGACCATCGCAACATCTTGTCCAGAAGATCACTTAGAAAGACAGCATAAAAAATCTTACTAAAATCTTATGAAATATTATTAAAATCAAGAAAAGCCTTACCCAACACCTTCTTTTCATCCACTAGGCAAGTAACCTTACTCTAGATGCGCATCAAGTTAATTAGACAGGACTTTCCATCACTATGCCTGGTGATTGCATAGTCCTTGAAATACCTTTTAATAGCATCTGATTTGATTTCACAGGCATCCAATCAAAACACTTGCCTTCTGGACTCATTCAACCGTGTATAATTACTGTGTATCCTTTTCCTATGTTGCTGCCTCTTACATATGGTAGCACTGGATGATGTTCCTCCGGCTAACCCTGTCACCACAGGCCACAGAGCTGCAGGCTCGCACGGGCACACTGCCTGCTCAGCAAGTCCTTTGCAGGACTTACCAGGAAGGAGCGTGGTTGTGGTGAATGAAGAAAGGAGGACTCTGTGTAGGTGAAACACACTGGATGTTCATTCCAGAGACTGCCCAAGATAGAGAACAGATCTCTGGTGTAACTGGCTTATAAACAGGGGAGGATCACAGGGGTGGGGATGAGATTCAACCAGTGGGGAGGGGCCTGGGGGTGGCTCTGTCCAGGATGGAGGACACAGGAGCCCAGTCCCAGGAAGGGAGAAGGGGAATTCCCAGGCCTCTGCCAATCAGTCGACACCCTCTCTGGAATTTTCTAGGCCCAGGGAGAGGGTAAGTTCTGATTGCCAGGGCTCAGGGATATGGGGAACAGGAGATTGACATGGGTTGGAATTTGGGGCAAACTATGTGGGGAAAACAATAGGGTAGATAGAACAAGCCATTTTACAAAGAGTGAATAAAGCAAATGAACCTGGAAATTAAACCGCCACAACATCCCATATCAGATATTGCAGAACCATTCATAGGCTCTAGAAAGAAATATATTTTTTTATCATTGCAAACTTCCCAAAGCCCAGTGTATACTTTACATTCTGACAGATTTCTTTTTTTCTTCTTGCAAATTTCCTTGACTTTTCCAAAGAAGCCACAGACACAAAACACTCACTGAAAGCATGAAATAAACTGTGAACAAGATGAAAATAAAGCAAATTATTGTTTTATTCATAAACACCAAGTAAGCATAATGATTTGTGACCTTTAAGTTTATGTTAAAATAGTAATATAAATTTCTTGGACCCTATGTAAGGCCCACAAAAGCTTTTACTTCAGACTTTCAGTAACTACATTTCTCTTAGAGGAATATGTTAATACCTCTGCTTTCAGCAAATCTGTTCCTTTTCTTATACTTGCATTTAATACTCATCATTTACAGCTGCTGTGTATAAATGTTTATTTTGTTAGCATGATATCCAAGGAAATGATGTCTCTGTGATAGTACATTCTGGTTTTATGTCCTTCCTCTCCCCCACTAATAACTTTTGAAACTGCTGGCCAATTTTTGTGAAGGAGTAAAGGTCTTGGAAAATGCCTTATGCTAAGGTCATGAAAAAGAGGCAGCTGTAGAGATGATAAAGACTAATCAGGCACCAAACTGAGCTCAGCTCAAGGCTCATAAGCAGAGAAAGCCATACTGTGCTGTTACCACTGTTACCACTACACCTGACTTGTGTATTCCTCTCCATATTTTACTGATACCATATTAGCTTTACCAATGCATTGTCTCTTTCTCATTTGATATCCAGGGTCCATGAAAACAGAAAAAAAAACAGGCTTAGCCCAGACAGACTTGGCTGAAGTCTTTGGAAGTCATTTACACACAACCAAATTCAATCAGAATTTTCTATGTGATACATCCCAAAATCTCATCTCCAAAAGAGATGTACTCCAGTGATTCACTAACAAACACTTCTGCTGTCTTTGTAATAACACCAGGGTTTTGGTACATTGTCACTGGAGCAGAAACACCATGAGGAATCACTACATATCAGTAAAATAAAAAATAATAATAGTAACAACAGTGTAATGCCATCTAATACTTACACAAGGCGCTCTGCAGAATCCCACAGAATCTGATATATTTTAACAGATACTTGCAATGCATTAGGGCACTGTGTCAAATAAGTGCTAGTACTATACTGAAATAGGAAAAAGGCTGCATAAAGAGGGGAGAGAGAACTTTGGCAGAGTTACCCAGCAGTTCACTTGGCACAGCTACTCAATACAGGTTTGGGCATCTCAAATATTCTTGAAGAATTTGCTAAAATGAAGGCTAATTTGGCAAGATAGCACAACATCTGTATGATAATCACCTTTGCCTTATACTCTGCTTGTAGTGTTTGTAGAAGTACTTATAAAAGCCTAGAATATAACCAAACCAAACAAACCGTTAGCATAGGAAACTAAGTGCTTTCACTATGCTCAGAAATAAGGGTGGGCATGACCTTAAAACAAATGGCCTAACAGCATACAATCTAAGGTCCAGTACAGTGGTGGAAAACAGAAATTGAGTTTTTAAGATACAGTTTCTGCTGGTGCACATGTGCCAGGCTGACTCTTTCCCTGCACTAGAAAAGATGGAACTTGGTGCAGTCCTGAGCTATACATGTAACAAGTATTACTGCACACTGTACTGAAAGCTTTGACACTTTTATGAAAAAGTAGAGATATATACCCCCAGTGCCACTTATTCTACCTGTTGTTTCATGTGCTGCTCTGGATGACACCTACCATACCAATCAGACAATTGCACTTGTGTTTCCTTTGCAATAAAAAGCAGAGCAAAATAAAACTCATGCCTTCAGTGTTTATCTAGTAGTATAACCTACAGGTAACTGTTTCAAAGTCAAGTATTTCTGAATTTGAAGGAAAGTTTCAGCTTCAATATTTTAGATCTATATAAGTCTTTCTCCACACTATGAGGAGTATGCATACACTAACTTTATGCAAATGTGGAATTTCTCTCAAGAGAGATTTTAGTTAGATCTTTGAGAAATAGTCAGAAAATTGACCATGTTGAATTTCTCCCCGTAATATTAAAAATATAGAAGTCCTAGTAAGGAAAAAAAAAAAACAAAAACCCAACAACAAAAAAACCCACCAAACTGTTTTTCAAACCCATCATTGGACTTTCTTAAAATTGTAACACCAACACTGTCATGATATTATACTGACAAGTAAAATAATTTCCCTCCAGGGGATTAAAAAGTAATTGTGACAAATAAAGTAACCAAAAGAGAAATCAAGCCAGAACAAAACCTCCCCCCCAAAGTTAAAAGATAAAAGAGACTGCAAAAAGACAAGACAACATAATACTACCAATGTACCATTTGAAATAATATTAAGTAAATTATTTTAAGGATCTAAAACTGTCTGGTTTGAATGAAGTTCAAATTTTGAGCAATAAGGGATTTATATAAAAAGAGAAAAAGGAAATAGAAAACTACTGTCTTACCAAGAATAGCTTTTTTTTTTTTTTAACCAATCCAAACTTTAGCTACATTCAAGAAAATATCATTAAAATTTTTCATTTGAAGAAAAATTGAGTTGATCAAGTTGCTTTTAGAGTTTTACTCAAAATGATTCATTCCTCACCTTAGTAAGTTCATGGATTCAAATTCAGAGCAAAAATTTAAGGTGAAATCTATGAAGTTAAGCAACTCATCACTCACCTACTGGTAATTTTATTCTTGCTTCCATAAGCAAAACCTAGCACTTTTGTGCACCTGCAGTTTTAAGTAAACTAAATAAGTGAGCCTAGCAAAATTCATCACTTCCCAGAATGAAGACAGATTGTGAGCACTGATATAACACCCTTAGACCAAAGACAAATATTCCAGGGATCAGACATACCCCGAGCTGGATTTCATTTACATAGTTTCACTCATTCTTAGTTCTCAGGTAGTGCTAACTTACATTACTTCATTATTTCAATGGAACAATGTTATTTATATACTGATCATTTGTTATATTGATACAACGCTTTGATAAACACTTAATGGGGATTTCTTCATAAACCAATGTGAAAGATTTACCTTAGTAGCTGAGTACATTGTATATAATGGACAAGGGAAAGTACTTGTCAGAATTAGACCTTTCTGAGTGAAATTTTATTTTAAAAGTTACATTCTGTTTAGATTTTACAGGATAATAGTTGAAGGCTGCATAAGTAGAAAACATTTTTTCCCCAGAAGGCATAACTCTCCTATTATACTGTCAACTACATTTTCAAAAGACCTCCTTTTCACAGTTTAGTTTGGTGTAAACCAGTCAGGAGTAATGTCATAAGTGAAATTTAAATGCCTACTGCAATCAGAACCACAGAACATTGCACAGGCAATTGTACATCTAACAGAGAAAAAAAGTCTGTCATCAGAGGAAAGTTTTTATTCTCCTAAGTAATTGGCAGATCCCCTTTGCTCTTTAGCCAGCACATTCTTTATCCTGCTCCATGCTGTTATTTTAGCTTCCCAATTCACAACTCCCTGTACACAGTAAAACCCAAAACATTTAGCAACAATGAGGAAAAAACAAAATAAAAATAAAATTACACAATAAGAGGTTTTTGTCAAAACTAAAAGCATGTACTGGCCTTAAAAATGCAGTATTTAACAATGTTTTCTAGAAAAATCTGTTTCTAAGAGCCTAACTTTTAGTTTAAGGACCCCATGTCTAAGGTACACATAGTATTAAAAGAACAGGGATCCTTAATCGTAGAGAAAATTGACACTTTTGATCAGTAATATGGGTATTTCCAGAGCTTGAAAAGCATTGTTCCAAGTCCAACTATCACACTTAGAAGAATAGCTTCAAACACTGTTTCTTGTCTGATCATGCCCATCACATCCTATTCTATTTCTGCCACACATTTTTAACTGGGGACAGATACATATTTTGTTTTCTGCTCTGTTCTAGAAGCGCTTGACAATTTGTGGGAGTTCCTATACACATGCTCATATAGTACTAACAGCAGTGGAAGATACCTTACTGATTGATAGATTTTGAAGTCCAGAAGTTAAAAATGAAAAAGCCTAACTACCACTAAAGGTATTGAAAGTAGAAGCTAAAAGAAATTTAAAGTTATAGAAAAACTACCTTGGCTGCATCTGTTTCAAAATTATTTTTGTCATCTGTAAGACAAGTATTTTAAGAATTTCCATTCCCCATCTTTCTGATAGTGCTTTTGAACTGATTTTATTTTAATAACAAGTTTTTTTCAGTTGATCAAGATATAGATATATACAGCTCAGATAGCTAAAATATGGCACATTCAACATTTTGGAAAATATTTTAGAAATGCTCGTAGCCTGAAAATCATCTGAATTGTCAAAAAATTCCAAAAGCTAGTCTTCTAAGTAATGAGAGCCTTGTGTTTATCCAAAGCTTTTCAACAGTTTCTGAATTTCATCACTCTTCAACATGGAATCATAACTGCAAGGAGAAAGACAACTCCATGTTCTTTTTGCATTTTCACTTCTGCCCGTAGCTGGATCAGAAATTGCACAAAATCAGGAAAAGATAACATTTTTTTCTGTTTCCAGAAAGAGCTGTAGGATCTTTTTTGGTGCTAACTATTTTATTATTTTTTCATTCTTATTTTAGTGATAAACTTAATCATGCATCTGATTTTTAAAGTGAAATTATATGCATTTTTTCAGGTAAGAAATCAGCTTTCCTTTGTGCTTTTGAAGGGTATTACTGATAGTGAGCCTAGAAACAAAGGAGAGGTCCTACTTACACTATGAATTGTGTCAGGAGCTCAGTGTGATCTAACTTGTAATGGGCAGTATTGAAAAGTACTACAAATTAATGGTGCAATTTAATAGAATACTTATTATTTCCTGATTTTTTTTTTTTTTTTCAGTAGCGTCATTGTGCTCAAGAGGATAGTAGGAGCAGTGTGGGGTTCACAAAGCCTGCCAACATAGGTCAGTCACATCAGCGTGGGTGAGGAGGAATTTCCCAATAAAATGTAAAACATGCAAAAAGGTCTTTCTTTTGCAGTGCTGAAAGACTCACTGACACCTGTGGGAGCCAGGATACCTGGACCTGAGACATTACACTGCATGAAATGGTGAACAGGA